>JAPDEN010000027.1:0-306873 GCA_027569145.1 Aspergillus funiculosus
CCCCCCCCCCCCCCCCCCCCCCCCCCCCCCCCCCCCCCCCCCCCCCCCCCCCCCCCCCCCCCCCCCCCCCCCCCCCCCCCCCCCCCCCCCCCCCCCCCCCCCCCCCCCCCCCCCCCCCCCCCCAAGCGAAAATGAGTGAATTGATGAATCAGGAGCCGGGACTAAAGAGAAAGATTGAGATGATGATGATGATTTAGCAGGGCAGAGGGCGAAGGCGAAGGACGAACAGAACGTGCCAGTAGGAGCAAAGAGAGAAGAGACAGAGGAGAAGTTGGTTTGGTTTGGAGAGTCGGAGGGGCGGCAGCTTTTTTCCCCTCGTGACGTCGTTGCATTTCGACCGACCCACGATGGACAACTGAACTGCTACTGTCCGGTTGGAATGGATTTAATGTTACTTCGATCTGAGCTTTATACAGTAGTACTAGAGGTTCGTGTGGATATATTATATTGGATATCATCCAGTCTGGCGGTGGCCAGCCATCTCGTCGGTCTATCAGTACATGTTCTCAATCCAGAAAAACCAGAAAAAGAGGACGCAAAATTGCCCAAGCAGAGGAACAGGAATATAAGTGAAAAAGGTGACGAGAAATAAAACAAAAAATATAATGAGAAAAAAAATTTTCCCCAAGAATTCCCCCTGCGTCCCAACGCCATAACGATAATAGGATACATCGGGCCAGGACCAGCGCCGATCCAAGAAAATAAAGAAACGCTCGCAGTGTGTGCCTCGTCAAGCCATACAGCAGCAGTCAATCAGAATGCCAAAAATGAAGCATCTCCAAGCCAGCCTGCAATGCCCCGTCCGGAAATACAACAAGAGTATGCACATGGTGAGAACAAAAGACCAGCAGCGAGAGTACCCAGGAGCTTGTTCGATGTGAACAGTTTTTTCTTTTCTTTTTAATTCTTCCCTTCCATTTTTCACTCCGTCTCTCGCTCTTTTGGAAGGGGTATTTTCTTTTATGAAAAAAACCCCAGTATGTTTTCGTATTTATGCTATGTTTGAATATTTTTTGATTTCATCGACAGAAAAATCTGGTCGGAGCCAGTAATCCCGAACAAGAGGAGAGGACGTCTCGTGTTGATGAGAGTCGGATTCGCGCGATCGGGTCTGACATAAACTCTGGCTTAGTTGTCCACTTGGCCCTTGAAGTAGGCCTTGGCCATTTCATAAGAAGTCCTGCGACAGTGTTAGAGCGTACGAAAGCATAACGAAAGATCCATGAGGAAAGCCCACCAGCAAATTGCAGTGCTGGGCATCGTAGAAATAATACGAGGCCGAGCACCACGTAGGAAACCCCTCCAGCCAAACTGTCGCTTGATAATGCTCGCTGCATTGAATAGACCCTTTGCAGACCGAATTTCCTCGTTCTGCGCCAGACCGCGTGTCTGGAGAAGGGTCTTCACCACGTCGAGTGGCGTAGTGATACCGGCGGCTACCGCGCCAGCCAGACCGCCGGCGATGCAGTGTGTAAAGGGGTCATAGTCATGAGATGGGTTCATGACCTTAGAAATAGACTCGTAGGCGACGAATTGGGTAGCGGTGAAGGGTACGGTCATGCAAAGTGTGGTGGGGTAGGAGACGTAGAACGCCTGGAAGCCCTCCGTCCTGTAGACGGTTCGGGCGCATTGAACAAGAGTCTTGTGCACTGAGCCATGAACCTGCATCCGTTGTTTAATGACTAGTTAAGTTAGAGAGGTGTGCTTTGGTTTATCGTATTTTATTTTATTTCTTTGCCTGGAGTTTGGAGTTTGGAGTCGCGCTCACCATCAAACGGATTCATCAAGGCATCGCTAGCGATAGTCGCCGCCGCGCCACTCATAGCTGCAGGAGGTCAGTTATGCACCAACAATAAAAAAATTCCAGATTATCAAGCTCACCTGCTGCTAACGGGTGGTGCCCATCATCTACATTTCCTCCAGCGAGATCCTTCACGACCTCGTATGTGCCGAAATACACAGCGTGGGCGGGTCCTGCAAAAATAGTGGAGGAGGAGAAATCAGCCGAACGGAGCCCCCAAATAAACCCGGCACAGAAGATTGTAATAGCTCACCAGCACCAACAATCACACTCGAGACACCCTTCCAGAGTGTCCGCCAGCCTTCAATTCGATAAATTGTCGAGACCGCATTTGTCAGTCCTGTGTAGAGTCCCCCCGTTGTGGGATGCAAGATTTGCATGCGAGTCTATTAATTCAGGCAATCCCGTAGTTAGCAAGTCTGAGACTAAGAGAACACGGGCAGCAGCAGTATTGCCGTGGACAACAAAAAATCAATTGGGTATTACCTTGAGTAAATCGACCGGGTACATGACCGCATGCTCCTAAGGTGTCCGTCAGTATAAACCCAAAACCCATCTCCCCCTTAGGTCAAAATTCCCAGTATTCGAGCCACGTACTGCAATCCCGGCAAAAGCGCCAGCTAACATATTCCGACCGAGGCCATAGTTCGATGGGAGGGTCTCGTAACTATCACCATGACATGGTTAGATGTACTCCGACTAGGATGACTGTAATTTTTTTTTCCCTTTTCCGCTTCACATGACAGCAACAAAACAAGCTGCGCAGCGTAAAATCCGAGGTCTGAGCGTCCCATTGTCCGTCAAAAACTCGGATTTACAGGCGACCAGATTTTCTGAGGCCGAGGAGGGAGGCGAGAGGCGAAAACGCGAACTAGGAGGACATACTCAAATTCTTGCCCCGACATCTGCTCGGATACCGCCATCGACCTGGAAGAGCTCTAAGATGCAGCCGTAGCTGCAGGACAGAGGAGGAGGAGGGAGTGATGAGAGGAGAGGAGAAGGGAGGAGCAGGAGAAGAGACGTTTGAGAGCGAAACAGAGGTCGAGTGAAAGGAGGCTGCAGTGGATGAAAAGAGTTGCTGTGGTGTTGAATATGCCGAAGAAGGCGGAATTTGCGGAGTGGAGGAGAAACCGAGCCCCGACCAGCGCGGGAGTAAAAAAAAAGTCTGGAAGCTGAGGAGAGGAGGATGTTGATGTTGTATGCGCCACAAGGACTGAGAGGAGGACGAAGAGAACAATGAGTAGTAAATGCTAGAATAGGATTCAGGAAAAAAGACGATGGTTGAAAGTGGTGAGAGTTGAGGTCTTGAGCAGCAGCAGTAGAAGCAAGTAATTCTTCCAGCCAGACCCAAAGCAGGACACTCATTCTAGAATGAATTAGTTTGTCATAAGTAATTAAATATTAAGACTACTCACATTTTTAGTTTCTATTATTCTTATTATTATTACCATTACTATTATTTTAATTTTTCTTACTATTATTACCATCTACTCTCGTAGTTAATTGGGTTCCTGCTATCTGATCTTCTGCTATCAATCAGGACGCTTCCAGACAGCAAAACTACATCACCAGCCCAGACTCACTTACTTAGGTTCTTTCATCCCTCTCAGGACTATAATTATGACGCTGAAGAAAATTTTTCTCCTTCATCTGATAGTCAGCCATGATATCCTAGTAGTTACTAGTTAATAGTTACTAACTGGCCCGGTTCTTGGTCGCTAACTAGTAACTAGTCATAATGATAATATAATAATAATAATAATAATCCCGATCTGGACTACACCGAGGCTGCCGTCCGATGACGGAGTGTTGGATCTTTGCCTCTTTTTTGCGCGGTTTCTCTCCTCGCATATGACTGACTGACTACATTCCCAGGAGAGACAACTTGCATTCTGATTAATATCCGTCTTTTTCTAGTAGTAGACTCTTTACTACTCCTATTATTACTACTATTATAATTGTTATTGCTATTGTTATTATTATATACCGATAATACCCACTGCAGCTCCAGCCTCCCAACCGCCGAACCGCGGAGGAATCACCTTTTCTCTCTCATCCCCCTTTGCCGCGGAGCAGAAGCCAGTCCACTTTTCCCCCTCCAGACTAAGAGTTAAAGAGACTAACCAACTAACTTAAGGATCGTATTTTAGTCAAGGAATCGCTCTTATCTGATGCTCTGAGTAATAGTGCTACTACTTAGCAAGTTAGTCTACTATTTTTGAACCCTAAACCGACCGCTCCAAGCGGAATCCGCAGCCTTTTCTTACTTGGGTACTTTTGTCCGAGTAGGCAGCCACTATACAAGGATTTCTATCTTGGAATGGTGATATTGACTCGATCGAATTCATATTTGACAATAAAAGAAAACATGTAAGAATACGAGATAGCTTGTAAGAAGAGGTCCAGTTAAACCATGTCCTACCTCCAAATGCATATACGTGTGCAAATCAGCGTCGAGACACCAATGCATCATACCCCTCCCCCAGTCCTGAAACAAAAAAAAAATGCAACAGACGTGAAAGAACAAGATGAATGTAGAGGGAAAAAAAATAATGCTCGTAAATGAAGAAAGCCATGATTTAGATCGCTCATCCCTATGTGCGGTGTAAATCACCCACCAGTTGTTGATACATGCAATATAAGAGTGAAACAGAAGAAGAAGAACAAAAGACTCCACCGTCCAGTCAATGGCTGCTTGGTGGTCGAGGAACGCCCTGCGATGAAATAGAAACCAGATCTCGCTGTACCTAAGTCATGAACATCGTGAAGAAAAATCTCATCCACTCGCCCAAATCGGCGTATACTGTCCCGAGTCCGTCCTCCGTCCCCGAGAAGTAAATACTCTGTGTCCGTTCAGCGACAAGAAGATGCTCAGCCAATCTATAACAAACTCTAAGTTTACCACTCCACATTGAATGACCATACTCCTAGAAACAAAAGTAAAGAAAGAAAAGAGGGTCAGCCGTTAGTCGTGATCATCTCCAACAGATTGGGGAAAACAAAAAAAAGAATTAGAGCTCATACCATTTTTAAGATTCTCCGCTGTGTCGCTCAGCAGGATCACTCGCCGTTTATTGCAGTATGCAGTTTTATCCAAGATATCTACCTTCAGGTTCGCCAGTTCCGGGACTGGCTTCTCAAACATCTCACTTAAACTCTCCACAGCCATCTCTAGATCCTTCTGGTTATCTTCAAAAATCTCCGTCAGATTGTTCCGGGCCAAGTAATAGGCAAATGCGTATGTCCATTTGAGTGTCTGTCGGCACTGCTGAAGAGCCTGCGATGCGGTGTCGAGGAACTGTACCTCGATCCAGGACAGACCTGATTGGGACTGTAGACTGGTCATCTTCTTTTCCGTCTTCAGATACAAATCTTTGTCAAGCTTGGCAGATTGCTCATGATTGGCATATCGGTTATAGTAATGCAGATAGCGCTCCAGTGATGCCCGGGAGCGCGCCTGTGCAGTCCGAGCGTCCGAGCCCGATTTTTCTTCATATCTGTTGCAATTATACCAGCTCGTGCCGTGCTCAGACCACAATCCCATGCACATCCAGCAAAACTCGTGCTTACACTTGCGGCATGTCATGTGGTTGCAACCGCCATTCTTCTCAATCGTAGATTGGCACTTGGGACACTCTTTCGTGTTGGCTGAAATCCAATTCGCAGTCTCGGAGTCGTCTTCGCATTTCTTGAGCCACATTTTCACCAGCGTACAAGGAGAAGGTTGGTGGTCATTCAGAGTACATCCAAAGCAAAAGTAATGCTTACAGGTACACTGAACGGTAGGGACAATACGATGTAAATCGCGCTGTTTGATATGACAATCAATCGCATACTCGCAATTCGGTGCTGGACACCATTTAAGGTTTTCTTTGTCATCGACATATGTCCTTGTCAGAAGCGTTTGGTATCTAAAAAAACAGGTCAGATCACAATGGCCAAGCATTAAATGCCAAAAGGGAAAAACAAAGGCGCGCTCCCTTACCTCTCTTTGAGATCATCTGTAACCAACAGACCTAAGGACTTGGAATCGACAATCATATGACATCCATCACCGGGGCACTCTATCCTAGCGGCCTCTCCTTCTTCCCGAATTTTCTGTGATAAATAGTGTCGGTAGCAGTCGACGCAGAAACGGTGGCCACAGCGCATAGCATATGTCTTGAGATCTTCACCGTCTTCACAGCAGATATCGCACATGAAGCCCGGCACCACCTCAGTCCTTGGTATTGCCTCAAAGTTTGTCCCTAAGCCAGCTTCGTCCAAAGTCTTCTCCGAATGATCCATGTAAGATTCTATGAGCTTTTCTCGGTTCCAACGCCCATATCGCAGGAGGATGGCAGACCACTCTGGGGGCAGGCCCAAAATCGACGAGACCTCGTTAATTTGCAGGTTCTGTTCTCGCTCAATATCTTCTGGACTTAGCACCTTGAAGTCAACTTCATAGGGTTTCCGTGCCGTTGAGACAATGTCCTTGTCCTTGGAGAATCCGCCGTCGAAATCTGATCCGAAATCTGATCCGAAAAGAAAGCAGCTACCGCGTCAGCACCGTAGCTCTCCGCACACAGAGAGGAATTTAGAATCAGGCTTTAGCACTTACCATCTCCTAGACTCTCATCGTCACTGCCCTGAGTTCCCAGGAAATCATCGGGACTCGACGCGACGCTCATAAAATCCTCATCCGACTCCATACTTGTAGAGGCCGGAGTGACCAGATCGAGCACCTTATTTTCCAGGGGTTGGGAAATACGCCTGGGAGAGTCGGAGGTCGAATCCACACCAGAGTCGTCTTCTTGATCCTTCGTCGTCTTCTTCTGCTTCTTACAAGCAGATGTATTCTGGCTGTCCGAGGGACTGTTGGTGGCGGCTCGTGGGCGGGCAGCAGGAGGCTTGGTGGCGGCAGGAGTAAGAGACTCGTTTTCTGCGATCGCCGCCAGGGCCGCCTTGCGCTTTCTCGTGGTGGGAGGCGTGGTGAAGAGGATTACCGATCGTGGCAAGCCGGTATGTGCTGACACGAAAGAAAAAGGCAGGTCTCGAGGTTTAGTCGAGACCTTGACTTTTTTTTTCGGGGCAACACACGTCACAACCTACCAATAGTGGGAACTGGCAGCCTAGCAAGGGGCTGGTTGGTAGACAGTAATATGGGACCAGACTGTGAGTGAGGGATAAATAAGAAAAGGAGGACGGGGAGGGGACTATGGCCGCAGCACCAGCTCTGAGCCGATCTCTTGTGTCGTCCACCTTATCGCCCGTTGTCGACTTCCAAGTTCTCTCTGCTTCTGAGGAGGAGAAGAAGAAGAACAGGGAGAGCGGGGAAGAACGAGTTGAGACCAACAGTCAGTCAAAGACTCTCAGCCGTCGTAGCCCCAAATTAGACCTTAGTCACCAGCAGAAGACACTCGGGCGACCGACGTCACGGGAAAGTGTGGGGGAAAATAATGTGGCCGGTCGTAGCCTGGCGTAATGTCGTGGCAATATAGCAATAATATGGATAACTATAGGAATATCTTGGTAAGTGGATTAAGGAACCCTGGAACAACAGTTGAGAGACCAGAGCCTCATTCAAACAGGCTGGTTGGAGAGAGGAGGAAGAGTCAGAACTGAGTCATTTGGAGCGGAGGAGAAAGTATTGGAGAGCGCTGACAACAAAGAATGACAGAGCTGAACTCTCGCACAAGAGGAGAGAGTGTGAAAGAGGGTGTGAGAAAGGGGTGTGTGAATCAAGAATAACTAATAACTAAAAACAAATGTACCTCAGGGACTAGTCCAATGATATCTGCAACTATCATGGATAGAGGCAGCTAGGTAGAAGTCTCGGAGATGCATGCACCTAACTAAACTAAGGTACTAGGCAACAGGCAGCAAATGCTGAGAATACTATTAACTAATATCTGGGGATTACTATTTACTATATTTGCTATAATTAATCCTACAGATATTTTATTGATAGAAGATCCAGATCTGGTATACTAAGAGCATGACAACGACATTATATACTTCCTAACTACCTAGTAACTGATAGCTGGGGAGTATCGTCCTAGATCGATATAAACATGCTGATATATGCCACAACAGCCAAGTAAAAGAAATCGCTTTACAATCCAGATTTTGTACATTGCAAAAAACCGGCCTGGTTATGGAGCATCAGCCCTTTTCTACTCTTCTTTTTTTCTCTCTCTTTAAAGTCAGTCAAATAACCATGAAGGGATATTCGAAAAGTCACTCCTCCTCGCTTTCTTCTTCCTCCTCACTGCTCTCCTCTTCTTCTGCACTTGCAAGCCAGTCTACAAATTGCTGTGTCTGACTTCGCACCTTGCGCATCTCCTCGCTATTGCTGGATCGCTCATCTGCCCACCACTGTTCATAAGCCTCCTCTTCAATAACCTCCAGATCATAAAGCTCCTTGGCCACAAATAGGAGGACAGTCTCGCCTCTGCTGCGGTGTACCAAATCCTGCTGGAGTAGCACCAACAGGTCCACCTGGTCTGTCTTCGCACTGCTATCCCGGTCGAACAATGCACGGTCAATGATTTCGTGATACTTGCCGAAGATGTCCCGGACAGCCTCTCCGGCTCCCTGGCCACCTTCCATCAGTTGTTGCACACGCTTCATGAACGCTGACACAACAGCTCGCCGGACCTGGTGGTCGGACGCATTTGCCGTCATTCGCAGACTAACCAACTCTAGCTGTACTACATCCGATGAAACGCCGTCTCGTAAGCTGTCGTAAACGCTACCTGCAGCATCAGAAACGAAATGATGGTCTTGCTCGTCGTCTTCTGAGACTGAGGTCGCAAAACTTCCGGAGCGCGATACACCGTAGTCTGATATCTCCGAAGATAATGTGGAGATAGATTCTGTAGAAAGAGAAAGCTGCGCCATGTTATATACTGCAACAAAAGAAAGAAAGAAGAAATGTTAGCTTCTTCATCGCATATTAGAAAGGAGGGACAAATTGGATAATGGGGTAGCTGCATACTCAAGCCAGATGAAGCATTGCTCGCAGTCTCCATCTCATCCTCGTCTTCATCATATGGCACATATTCATAGCCCTCTCCACCTTCACCCACAATTTCCGGGTCACTGACTGATAGACTGTCATCTTCTCGTGCAGCATTTGTAATACGCCTTCCTTCGCTGACAGTGATGCCATTGGCAAGCTTCACGCCAAAAGAAATGAGGGCACCCGGTTCAACGCTACAGTTACTGCCGACCACAGCGCCATCTGCAATGATGGCCTGGCGAACAGTCGTTCCATCACCGATCACAACATCATCCCAGATATAAGCGCCGTCCAGGGTAACATTCTTGCCAATCTTACAGTTCCTTCCAAGTACAGTATTCTTCACAGTCGTCTTGTCTCCAATGCTGGTTCCCTGACCGATGACCGTTCGCCGGCCAACAATGCACGAACGAGCCAAAGTCACGCCTTGCTCCTGATATAAGTTCCCCTTTCGGAGCTCATAGTTGTGTCCAGGTAGCAGGTTGGTATCCGGGCAAAGGGGGTATGCCCATCGAGCGATGATATCCTTGCTAATCGCATCATATGCTTTCAAGTTCCTCACCCGCGCTACATAGTGGTCTTTGATGATATGAGTGTGGATTGTCTTCCCGTTCAGCTCATAATCTTTCAGGATGCCAAACAGAAACTGCTTTCGCGGTGTCTGATAGTCGAAGCTATCCGACCACAGACTGAGAACGTCGGGAGTGCAAATGTCAATATTGCAATCAATCAGGTCCTGGCGGAGATCAATCTCCGCATGTGTACCAATAATCTCGGTATCTATGTTCAAGCGAGAGGATTCGGGAGAATGGTGATCGATCTCTTCGTAGTGCAAGCAGCGGTCCTTTGTTGGATCAACGACGAAAACAGGCGACACGGACGAGGCCTTTGTTCGGTGGTTCCTGCCAGCCTCGCGCAAAATCATGGTCATGATCGCATTCTTATCGGCTTGACGGCGAGCACGGTGCTTGGCCAATGCGCCTTCAATAGGCAGATTGCTAATCACGTCACCACTCACGACAAGGAAATCACCCGTAATAAGGTGTTTGCCGTCAAGGTCTCGCATTACATCTCCGACAGAAGTTGACGTTGACTTGAGGAAGGTAAATTGCTTAAACGGTGACGAAGGGGCTCTCCATTTCGATGCGCTTTATAGGAGTCATTGTCAGCAGGCAAGTCTCAAATTTACCCCATCGGTTTTGGCCAAACTGCAATCAACGTACTTGATGTACTGCTCCAACTGGTCTGAGTGTGCACCACCATAGAGGAAAACTTCCTCGACGCCGGCATTGGCGAGGAATTCGAATGTATACTCGATCAACGGGGTATTAGCCAGCGGCAGTAAGCACTGAATAAACGCATGTTAGTCGACAATCCACACACATCCTCCTCCCCCTTTCCTTAAATCTGTCCTCTCTTTCCCGAGTTATCGACTTTCAATGCCATGCTCCACAGTACATACCCGGGGTTTATCAAGTGTGAAAGGCTCGAATCTCGTCTCAAAAGTGTCTGCAAGTACCTAATTCAAAAAAAAAATTAGCGAACCGCAAAAGCCTCCTTCCACTAACTTATAAGCCACATACAACAGCCTGCAATGTCTCTTCCACCTCCTCAGTAGCATTCCCTCGCGGTTTATTAGAACCGCCACCTTTCTTCGGTGCCATTATCTAGCAGACAGGTCAGTTAGGAAATGATGTAAGAACCATAGCGCACTCACCTAGCTTTTTTCTCCTTCTTCCCGGCCTTCAAGGGACAAGAAAGCAACCGAAATCCGTTCGCAGGAGGAAAAAAAACCAAGGATACTAGAACAGCCAACCCCGATCCTAAGCGAATTGCCCTCAGTATAGCTCCCGATGATAGTCGACTCGCAAAACAAAAATACAGGGCTCTCCACGACGCATCGGAGGAGTCATCCGTCCATCCCACTTTCTCCACCGCCCGGCAGATTTTCTTTGTTTGTGCCGTTTGCTTCCGCTCTTGAGCACGTGATCTGAGCTCGGCGGCACCGCCACATTCGCCAGGTGGTCAATCCAGCCTCGAAAAGTCCAGAACGCGTCTAAAGGCCTGGGCCCTCCTGGACTCAAAGGGGATAGATATCCCTGAACAAGGGACAACGGTCTAGACCCTTTACTTGGAGCTTGGATGGCTCTAAAGCTCGAAAATGACAGTCCAGGGTTGCGCTTTTAGGAGAGGTTGATTGCCGATCCTCGGTGGAGGTCTGTATGTTTGTGTCTCCTCGTATAGCTCTGTTTATCTGCAATGATGCCTCATTTCCCACCCCTGACACATACAGAGGAGAGACCCTAGCTACTGAGAATAATACCAAACCCCTCTCAGGAGATCCTAACTACGAGTTTTCACGTCTAGGGAGGTGGAAGGAGACACAAGCCATGCCAAGGCAACTGCAAAAGAGTCCGTCATTATTCCAAGAACATACCTACCAATACCCAAGCAAATCAGCGCAAAAAAAGTAAATCTAGTCGGAACCATTTCCCAATGTACTCCAAAGAAATCAAAGGAAGATATTTCCACATCACAAAGCAATAAGGGAAGCAGCGCTCCTCTCAAAGTATAATACTGCTTCATGAACACAACACACTGCCAGCCCAGGCTTACTCCCAGTTTTCGGAGGAGCCAACAAGTTACCTAGACATCCCTTTTCCCAATTACGAATGGAACAACCCTCCCACGCATTCAATAAAAAAAGAAGAAAATTGCAATAAGCAACACGCACGGTAGATGCAAACGATATCCCAAACGCCATGATGTATCAAATGGGAGTCTGAAAAAATGAGAGCCCGATTCCCCTAGTAGTAGAAAAAAAAGCAAAGGAAGCGCAAAAAAAGGGGAAAATATCGTACGGCTAAAGATTCATTAAACCAGGTAAAAAAAAACAAAAGGTGGTCATAAGTCCAAGGGTTGGTTATCTGGATATTAATGTAGACAAGTTGGAGCGCAAAATGGGGAATGAATGAGAGTGAGGTAGTCTATAATTCAAAATGTACAAGCAAAAGGGATTAATTAGAGGTCATTAACCAGTGCGCGTAGCCTGCATCGGGTTGACCATCGGCTGAGGTGGATGTGCGTACATGCGCGGTCGTTTCGCAAGGTTGGGATTCTCTGTGGCGTTGGTTATTTCAGAAACCTGGCGTCGTGACTGAGAGCGTCCCGCTGCCGCTGCGGTAAGTGCCACCGAAGGGGTTGCTGGGTACTGCACCCCATTTTGATTTACAGCGTACGCAGCGGCGGCTGGATTGCCTGGAACGTATTGGCCTGGAACCTGTTGCAGACTAGCAGGAACTGTTGGCATGCCCTGGAATTGACCTGGAGATTGCCAAGTGTTCATAGAGGTTGCAGGTGACTGGCCAGGGGAACTATCCTCCTTGACAGACTGTGTAGTAGAGCCTTGAGCAGCCATTGTGACCGCTGTCGGAGGTTGAGCACCCTCCATACCTGGCGGAATGGTCTTGAGGTGAATTAGGTGCTTCTCTAGCATATCCAAAAGACTTTTTCGTGTGAAGGGTTTCGGAAGCACATCGTCCATCCCTTTGTCAAAATTAACAACACTAGAGTGAGGATCTATGTCAAGGGCAGGGCTCCTTACCATGTTGGAAATAAAGCTGGATGTCGTCGCTTCGGATGTTAGATGTCATGGCAATGATGGGCGTGCGATCGAACTGGCGAATTAGATGACAGGCAGAGACCCCATCTAGGTTCGGCATAATGATATCCATAAGGATTAGATCGTACTTCGAGCCGTCCTGAATCTTATTCACAGCTTCTAACCCATCGAACTTCCAGAGTGTTAGTTATAAAACAAAATCTGTTAGTTGTGGCGTAGGAACCTACTGCAGTGTCTATTTCGCAGGAGAAAGAATATAGGAATTTTCCACCAATTTGGCGGCATGTTGCATCATCCTCCACAAGCAAGATACGCGGACTGCGCACCCATCCAGGATCAACGTTGGTGCTCTTTTTCCGATTGTCCGGGAACTGTCTTCGAGTGTCGTCCATCTCTTGTTTGGGGGGGATTGGGTAAGGGACATTGTTGACATGTTCACTGTACATAGGATCTATGCCATTAGTAGTGCCAACAGGGTAGACTACAGGTTCCATATCGCCATTCATCTTCGGGTAGACCAAAGCCGGGTTTCCAGTCGCGGCAGTAGGCGGTCGGCCAACACCGTTGCGTGGTGCAGTTTCCAACGTCGGCGTAGAAACAACTCCTCCAGCTGTTTTTGGAGGCTCTCCCATCGACTCAAGACCGGCGAGATTGAATTGAATTTCGGCATTCATATCGTTAAGAAGCTTCGAGGCCTGTTGTAACGGAGAGGAAGGTTGGTCGTCCATGGAGGGAACCCGGGAAGGACTCAAATTCGAGCCCGCTTGGTCTTGAGTTTGAAAGGGACCAGTTTTGCTGTCACGCTTTTGTCGGGCATCTACAGAGAGCAGGTAGTTCATTACCTGGTGAATAACATTCTCATGGTTTAGGACAGTTTTCTGGACCCTCATGACCTCCTGCAGCATGAGCTGGTGGTCAACCGACAGCTGCGCATAACGATCCGAAAGGTGTTGAATTTGTTGTTGCTGGGCTACAATCTGCTGGTTTAGGAGATCAATCTGCTGCGTAGGAACCGAGTCGTCGTGGGTCTGGGTTTGTTTCCGCGGGGCCGGTGCCTTTCGTCGAATATTGTCGAGAGAGTCTTTGCTGTTCGCTCGGAACTCGGGATGTTTAAACTCCCATGCCTAAAATGCCTATCAGAAAACCAAGCCCTCACGCGTGCCAGGTCGGATATCCTTACGTTCTGTCCATAAGGCGACTGTCCATTCTCTTCGTTGTTTTGCCGCACTTTGTGGAAATCATACTTGTTCAGCTGTCGCACGAAACTGGCAAAGTTGCTGTGTTTGAAATGCTTTGGAAGGATTGTCTTTGTAAATTTCTCGCACTGTAGATGGGCGTCTATGGTTAGCAGGGGTGGGAAGGTCCGCAATCGTCGCATGGGGTAGCTGGGGAGGTGTGCGTTACCTCCAAGACCACAAAACTATCTCCTTCGTCCCCCCACCGTACAATTTCTGCGTACGACGGGTCCTCCAGCATTCTTGTACGACAAGGTCAGTTATGAATCATCCGAATGGCATGCGATATGTCCAGGCCATGGCAAGAATGGCAAACATAACCAGGTAGATACTTGAGGGTTCGAGAAAGTAGAGGAGTAGGGGGATAAAATTGGGGGAGTAAAACTCGAACAAGGAAAGAAAGGCGACTAAGGAGACTCACTTATATAGTTTCCGTACCTACACATGTTATTAGCATCCGAATTGACGGTAGCACAGTGGTTCTTTGATGATCGAAATTCCGCCCAAGTAACAATAAGACTTACAAAATCGCTTGAGTTGCCCGCGGGGGCGGCGCTGCTGGTGGTCTGGCCACCATCCATCATGGGCTAGATGGGTCGCGACCGATCGAACAAGCAACAGACTTCAGTGCTCTGCAAAACCCCAAGAAACTACGGGAGAGTAATAAAAGGAAAAGACAAAGTTTTCAGGGCGAGATGCGGGACGAAATATCCTGCGATGGGAAAGAAAAGAAAAAGAATAGTAGAGGAAGGGAAAAAAAAGCGCACCGAGTTGAGAAGGAGAAGAGGCGGAGGCGGAGGAGGAAGAGGAGGAGTCGCAGTTAGTTTGGTGGGACGGGCGCACTTTGTGAACAGCAGATGCTGGAGGAGGGAGGAATAGTGGTGGTGGTGCTGCTGGTCGTGGATGGAGGCGTTGAATAATCTTTATTCCGCCATGACTGACGACGGACCACTGACTGTATAGCCGGTGGGTTAAGTACGTGGGCACTAGCCACAGCCGTTGGTTTTCTTTTTCTTTTTATTAATATTAGTATTAATTAACTATCTGATAGATATTTCAGAGCTGACCAGGCTTTTCCCTCTACTTCTTCGATCTTGAGCCAAGCAAGGAGGGGAAATGAGGGAGCAAAGAATTTAATGCCAAATAAAAAGCCTCAGACTGGAAGATATTTTCTCGACCTGAGAACAAATACTCGAAAAAAAAGCTATATACTATGAGAAAATTATTAAAAAAAAATTATAACGATCAAAAGGCTGCATCTGAATGCCCCTCTGCTCTCATGCCTCCTGCGGGAGACTAGACCGAGAATTGTCAAGGCGTCTGAGGATGCAGAAATTCCTGCACGCGAAGATGGAGGGGAAAGCATGGAGATAGGCTGTTGGGGGAAAGCGGAGGAGCCATAGGAGCCATCCTCCCACGCATTGATCACCATTTCTACAGTTGGGCGTCGTCTGATGTTATTCAGCATTAGATTCTCTCTGTATATTGTCGTTCAATCGACAGTACTAGCAACAACAGAGAAGGAATATCGCTCCGAGTCGAGCATAACGGGCAGAATTCGGGGTGTTGCTCACGGCCGAAATATTTACCACTTTCGACGCTGGGAATCTGCCGTCAATGCCCGGGCTCCATCGGGTCAGAAATATGCAACTTGTCGATATTCGTTCGATATTCCTAGCTTCACCGACCACCGCAGATCAGTCGCTAAACAACCGACCAAGTTGCAGACAATGACCTCATCGCAGGAAGCAAATAGCTCCTAACAATGTGTGCGAATTTAGTAGCCTAACTGTACTCTGTCAGTATACACCCCACAACTCGTTTTTTATCTTATATCGCTTATCATATTAGTATACCAAGTCCCTCCGCAGGTTCGACTCCAACCCCTGATAATTGTTAACAAAAAAATTAAATATCTTTCCATGCCCAAGATCGCTCTATCTTGCTCTTCTCCAAGGTTTCATAGGCTGGTAGATAGCAGGTAGACGAGGTATGGATTGTGCTTGCGTTCTTCCTGTCCCCGGTGTCAGTTGTCTCTAATGCAGGCCAAGAGTTGACAATATTAGCCCTTTCCCTAGATCAAATGAATAATGAGTCTCAAGTCCACGCTTATCAAATTAATTTACTATACACAAGCTATGTAAATGGTATAAATGCCATGAGAAGCAAGAGAGGGATATTGTAGACGTGCGAGGTACAGGCTACAATAACGAGATTAGCCAATCCAGGATAATCATCGAAGCTTCTTAATAAAAGCCCAATGAGGTAAGTTGGTTTTATTTATCCTTAGGTGGTGCTACTCTGCTCGGGAATAAATGTCGTGTAAGTGGCCCTGTAAAGGTGACCAACCTCATGCAAATGGCGCGCGGAACAGTCCACCAACCACCAACTCCAACGTCACCTCCAGCTTCCTCCACGTACTCGTTCCTCATCCACCACAACGCATCCCAGAAACCGTGCCTGAGTTGAAACCCAACCATTCCCCATCACGGATCATAATCTTCTCTCCATATTAGCCAATCCTCTGTCAAGAATAAGCCATGTTCGCTACCCGTCGCCTCATCACTAGCGCTCCTCGTGGTATCCGCCACAGGGCCTTGTTCCATAGCACTACTCCGGCATTTGTTCAGAAGGGTGACCCCATCCCAGATCTAGACGTCCTGGTCGAAAACTCCCCAGGCAATAAAATCAACCTCGCCAAGGAGATTAAAGGAAAGGCGGTCATCATCGGCGTTCCTGCAGCTTTCAGTCTGTTTCATCTTTGTCATATCTGTCGAGAGAGCCGCGGAATAAGATTTATCTAACGTCGTGTCTTACAGGTCCCGCTTGCTCCAGTACCCATGTCCCTGGGTATATCAAGCATCCCAAGCTCAAGGACGCCGGCCAGGTGTTCGTGGTCGCTGTCAATGACCCGTTTGTGTAAGTGGCCACCCAGCTTCGTTAATTGTAGACACACTTATATTAAAAAATCAACCAGAACCAAGGCCTGGGGTGTATCTCTTGACCCTGAAGGCGAGAGCGGCGTAAGTACTCAATCCCCTTGACGTCAGATCTCCCAAGAGCACGTTTGTCTAAGAGATATCTAGATTCGCTTCTTGGGTGACCCTACTGGCAAGTTCTCAGAGGCTCTTGATGTTACCTTCGATAGTACCTCGATCTTTGGAAACCACCGCAGCAAGCGATACGCGCTTGTCGTTGAAGACGGGAAGGTCAAGGAGGCTTTTGTTGAGCCCGACAACACCGGGGTCGATGGTAAGATTTGAGCTTCTCTAGCAC
Source organism: Aspergillus funiculosus (assembly GCA_027569145.1). Lineage (NCBI taxonomy): Eukaryota > Fungi > Ascomycota > Eurotiomycetes > Eurotiales > Aspergillaceae > Aspergillus > Aspergillus funiculosus. Next base: position 16,938 of record JAPDEN010000027.1, read on the forward strand.
CTTGATATGCTAAATTATACTAACGAATCATTAGTCTCTGCTGCCGAGAAAGTGCTTGGTTAAAAGAAGACAGATGCCAGGACAGTACGACCTTACCCAGGTAGTGTCCATGTAAACGTAATGTCCGTTTTATATAGCTACAAGGGACTAAATCTTATTTTCATCCATCAATATACAATGATATAGATACACATATCTATATACCTATATATATATATATATATCATTGCCAGAAACATAAGAGATATGTACATAAATTAACCCTCCAACGCCTAACAGCATGCTTTTAATAAACCACATGCCGATACCCGGGATATATCAATCTCTAGCTCTCAACCCATGCCACTGCTGCCATATAAAAACAGAGTTTAGGAGGACCCCTGCTGCAAGGCCTGCCACTGCTCGGGAGTGTAGCACTTGGGAGTCCAGGCATGAATAGCCGCAATCTCCGCCTTCAAAGCCGAGTTCACCAATCGATGACGAGCGAGGATGGTCTTCTTCTCGAACTGTGGGGAAACGATAACCGCCTGAAAAGCCTGTCCGCAGCCCCCTGTATATATATTTCGTCAATATGGGTACCATTCACGTAAGATAGGTAGTAGTGCATACCCGACAAATCTTCAATCTCGACGTACTGTGCCTGCAACTGATCGATCAACTTGCCCTTGAGCAAGTCCGCTGTCACAGCACCAGAGGTAGCGTCTGCCATTGCTGCGTCTATGGCTGCGAAAGAGCGTGCTGAAATCGAAAAGGCTGACTTCTGGTGGATGGGGGACTGGAGGAAATATCGGCAGCTTCTGCTCAACAAGGTAATGGTGCGGGAGTACATCAAGCACTGGGAGTCGGATAAACGTCCGGGGATCGATCCAATGAATATGGGAGACGCTTTCAGTAGGAAAGTCAGGGCGCAATTAAAAATAAGAGAGAGAAACAAGAGAAATGCGGAGGAATAATTTCTTGCAAATGTTGGATGCCGGAATTATTAATCTTCTTCTGCAAAGCCGACGGTCTAGTTAGTTTAAGTGGTAGTTAGTTAACTATCTCGAGGGGCTGACCACGATTTTACCAGACGGCGGTTGGTCAGCTGCCTGGTGTGGCTAGTGTCTCTTCCTCAGGCAGCAAGATGTGGCGCCAGCTTCCCCTCCGACTCCGCGGGAAATTCATGGCTTTTAACAGCGACATCTCGAGGTCGACTACAGGAGCTCAATTCGAACTCTATTGAATCCCGGTATTAAGCTTAGTCCTCTATGATCCCGCACGCCCGATATCCAAGTCGTCTGTTCTCCGTCATGGCTGCGTCTTTAACCCCATCTTCGTCCCCTTTCACGCGAGCAGTGGTGAGCTCCATGAAGAAGATGTATGGCTACTTCCCCTCGCCCCCGAGGCAGATTCATTGGTGAAATCTGGGATGGGCTAATTTTTTTTTTCTTATAAAAAAGCTATCCAGAGTCTTTGGCAGACAAGAGCTTCGATAATACCGGCTGTGAGCTATATTCTCGTACCTGTGATTTCGAAACACCAGTGTATCTAACGGATTTCATCTAGTACTCCTTGAAGCTCCCTACAACCATGCCCGAAGGCAAAGAAACTCAGTCCTTCTCACTATCGACCTTACCAAAGCTGTTGCTGACGAGGCGATTGCGCGCAAAGACTCGGTTGTCGTAGCCTATCGTACGTTCTCTCACATACCTCTACTCCCAGAACAAAAACCCCAAGCTCACTGATCAATTGTCCTCTCCTGCAACCAGACCCGATTATATTCCGCGGCCTGAAATCCCTTACATTCAACGACCCCCAACAACAGTCGCTCCTCAGATTAGCCCAGGAGGGCATCAGCGTCTACTCACCACACACAGCTGTGGACGCAACACCCGGAGGAATGGGCGACTGGCTCTGCGACATCGTCACGGGCACAATCACCCCGTCATCCACCGAAACAACCCCGTCAATTCAAAAGTCTTCCTCCCAGTTCTACTCCCAGCCCAACTATCCGCAACCCAGCTCTGTATCATCCGCCCCTTCCTCCGCCGTCCCACACACTCGTACCACAATCCACCCCTCCCCACCCCCTCTCCCTGAGGGCATGGACTCCGCAGGAATGGGCCGCCTAGTTACGTTCGACACCCCGCAGCCCCTAACAGCCATCATTGACCGGATCGCCCGGGGAGTCGGCAGCCCTGGTGGAATCCCCATCGCTATCCCGCAGTCCCAGTCTGTGGACACAATGAAGATCCGGACTGTCGGGGTCTGCCCGGGTTCCGGGTCGGGTGTTCTACTCAAGGTCCCTCGTGGTAATGTTGCAGATCTTCTGTTCACAGGTGAAATGAGTCACCACGAGACACTATCTGCTATTGAAAACGGCTCTGTGGTGATTGCGCTTGCGCATTCGAATACAGAGAGGGGCTATCTGCGTGCGGTTATGCGCCAGAAACTAGAAGAGGCGTTGAAGAAGGAGTGGGAGACTCTGCGGGTGGAGGAACTGTCAAAATTAGAAGGCGGTGCTTCGCAGGGTGACCATCTTCTTCAGGAGATCTATCAGGACGAGGAGTGCGTAGTTGATGTCAGTGATAAGGATCGAGATCCATATGGGATCATGGTTCGACATCTGTGAAGAATACCTAAGAACAAAGTCCTTTTCTTCCCCTTGATAAAACTCTTCTTGATAGACTCTTTAAAAGAAACAAAACCCATGAATAATGTAATATTATGTAAAAAGCAAACAAACTATATACGATGAAATCAAGCAGCTCTACTTAAGCAAGCCAATAAACCCAACTATTAGCTAGTATTTTAACGTGACAGAGAGAAAGAAGTAGAGTAGCGCTTCAACTCAACAACACCCGAATCTCACCCGTAGTACGAGGGAAGAGCCTTCTCAAGCTCCGATCCTCCCCTCCCACTTCTCCTTCTCCATCTCCTTCGCCATCTCCATCTCCTTCAACGCCTCCCTGGCTCTCCACCTCGTCATCTCCATCCTTGCCCAACCTAGTGACAATACGAGACTTACCCCCAACCTCCTCATCAGCCCCGATAATCATACCTTCCACAAACTCAAAGTCGCGACAGAAGGCTTCAACTGCTTCCTCCGTGACGCTCTTGACAAAGGCTGCGCTCTGGACCCGCTTCAGGTTATCCGTGGCATCCATCAGCGCGGAGGGGAGGAAGTCATCGAGCTGTTGGCTAATCGCGACAAGGGCTTCAGGTTGGAAGGCGGGTAGGCTAGCTATGTCTGCGATATTTGGTGGTGGTGGTGAGGTGTGTGACTCGTCTGGGTTTTCTGGAGAGGCTGTTGGCTGTGTTGGTGCTCTTTTTGATGTTGATGGCGGTGACGAGAAGGAGGAGAAGGGCTCAAGTGCTGTAAGCAATACCTGTAGGCCTGATGTGTCCAGGAGGTAGTGGTGTTGGATCTCGAGGAGCTCTATGCGTAGTGTAGAGATGGCGGTGGAGAGGGGTGAGAGATGTGTAGCGCTTGCGAATGGGTAGGGGGAGATGGCGGAGCGCACTGTCAGGTGGAGGTTGGTGAGGTAGATTGCACGGCGGGTTGGGTTTTGCAGCCCCTTTGCACAGGACTTGGCGAGATCGAAGAAGGAGTCGAGAGCTGCGCGGAGGACTGGCGTGAATCGGTTTTCCTTGCCCTCAGATGTGGCGTTGGTGTCTTCCGTTCCGAGGGAGGCCTCGTGAGTCTTCATAAGGGACGCGAGGACTTCCAGTGCATCTAACAGGAACTGCGGTGCCGAGAGGTCTTCTAACGGTACTAGGACCGAACGGTCGGTCGATAGGGTGTTGACTTCTTCCTGCATAATCGTCTCGAAGTGGCTTAATGTGAACTTCTCTAGACTCCAGAGCAATTCAGCCAGGTTGGAATTCGGCCCTACCAGCTTCGAAAATGTGGTCTGGTAGAAGGACAGCAAATTAACAACCTTGTAGCAAGTGACCGGATCATCGTGGCCTTGAATCAGCAGCTCAACCCGCTGGCGTAAGGAACGGGCAACCCCGATGAGGTCGCGATTTACAAGGTCGCTAAGCGCTTTCTGTCCATCGAAAGCGATCTCTTCATCTTCGTCGATGCGCGCCCATGGCTCACTGCTCAAACCAGCCTGGATCCCCTTTGCAAGTTCGTCCCCGTCCGTGACGAAAAGAGCTTCTAAAGCTTCCCGTTCTGAAACGGTGGTGGAGTGTACCCAGGCAAGCATATCACCGATGTACCTCAACGGGTCATGAGCAGAAAACTCAATAGGCTTCACGTTGCTATCCCCCCCGGTTGCAGAGACCGCTTCGGTCAGCGCATAATGAAATGCATCTGATAAGACATAGTCTCTAGCCTCTGCAAAGAAATCCAGGCAACTATGGAACAAACTTGGTCGCTCGGCTAACACCCGTAGAGCTCGTCGGATTGAGCTGCTGATTCGGGGATCTTCGAGGTTGAGGGACTTGAATTCCTTTTGAATCCACCGGTAGAGCTTTTGGTAGGCGGAGTTGAGATTTCTAGAGCTTTTCTCCATCAATTCTAGTCCAAGTCTCTCGTTCTCTCCGCCAAGGAGGGCTTCGCAGTCGCGATGCACTTGCTTCACCCGGGCAAGGACATCAAAGAATTCATCATTGATAGGCTCCTCTACTGATGTCAGAAGCAAAATCTCCTCATCCGAAATTATGAAATGCTTCGTGAAGGCGTCTAGAAGGTTTTGTTTCGTTTCAGCTTCCCGCTTCTGATTCATCAGCACAGACGCTTCCTCCAGAACCGGGGCGGTATCCTGCTTGGCCAGCACGATATGTTTTCGCATTTCCTCGCATGTTTGCTTCAAATTCGATATGACCGTCCCGATCCGTTTCAATTGCTGTGATTCCTCAAAGTTAGCATGGTTGTCTATAGCCCCATGTATGTCCCTGCTCACCTCGGCCACTTTGCCAAAATCCCTCACAATTTCCGCATTGCAGTCGACTACCTCCTTTTGTACATCTAACCGCAACTGCCTTCTGACCTCTGCTGTGTTATGCACTCCTCTGAGGCTCAAGGTTTCCAGTGCATCGCGTATGTCAGAGTCCGCATACGAGGCCGAAAGTACACTTGTCAACCGATTAGACAAGGCATTGGACCGTTGCTGAGGCGGGGCTGAAAGCGGAGAAGAAGCCGGGGAAGACGCTCGAGGAGAAGTATGGCTAGGTACAGCTCCAGAAGGGGGGAAATAGCTGGCCATGTGGGCTGAACGATGGGTTGGATATCCGACGTTTCCTGAGCAGCGGCCGGAGCTTAAAAGTGGCGGATCGCGGAGGCGGAGACGGCGAGAAATTAAATCTAAGATTCAGGCGGCTTCACTCAACACGCCAACCTCATACAACAAACCACGTCCATTGACACCTTTACAACTCAAGTTCTCAGAAATATTCTAAGCCCCGCTGCCGGAATAGGCCTTCAGTATTTTTACCTTTTTTAAATATAGTCGTTACGTGCCCTCTCCTGCTTCCTCTTCAATTCCCGATGGACAGCCCGCTTGTCTCCCCCGCAAAAGCGCGTCAAGCAGCCATTCAGGCCAAAGACTGGGCCTACGTGAACTCCTGGTTAAGCCGACAATATGGCCCGAATCCAGTGCCTAAATTTGAACGAAACGACGATACTCTACGGACCCTCCTAGCTCTAGCAGCCGCCAACGACGCAGCAGACGAGGAGACAACACTACTGCATCATGCTCGCGAACAGACAATCCAAGGGTTTAAGGCTCGGGAAAAATTAGAAGAGAGGCACAAAGTAGAGCTCTTAGATGAGCTGGAGCATTGCCTAGATGAAAATGGCCGACAAAATCTCGAAGACTTGGCAGAGACCGTCGCCGTCCTGGGCGCGTTAGGAACGAGAACAAAAGACATCGGCCAGTCGGTTATTGGCCTGACGAGGGAAGAGTTCAATGTTCAAGAACAAATGGCTCGCGTAGAGGTGCTGCATGATTACCTGAATAAAGAACTCGACTCTCTACGCCAGCAACTCGAAGAGCTCAAATCAAATCCAGCCTTTGAAACGCCAGCCAATCTTCCTGCCCTCACAGCTGAGTGGACAAGAAGTACAAAATTGCTTACCGCAAAGGTTAACGAATACCAGGATAGAGTTGCGTCTTTAGAGCGGAACACAAACAAAGGGGCTAGTCTGGAAGACGTGATAGCAGATGAAGAAGAGGTCAGCCGAATGATAGAATCGGTCAAGACGCTCGAAACCAGAATTCAGACATTTCACGATCTCCCAAAGGATATAGCCGGTGCCCGAGCCAAATACAAGGAGCTAGAAGAGGAGCTTAACAAGCTAGCTCAGAAGCGCGATTCTATACTTGAAAGTCTGGTGGAAAATTGACATACAATTTACAAAGAAACGACCTACGATAAATGCGAATTTCTGAACTCAATGATCGACATTATCTTAATGTACAGGCAGAGAGAGTACACATTTAAGAAGCGGTATCGTCAACTCATCAAAATACAATTATGAAAGAAACACATGTTCACGCAGCCACCCCGATTCCAAGCAGTTATAGCTGTCTAGTGGTCACCGAGGCCGACGGCATTCTTGACCTTGTCGGCACTGTGTGCGACTGTTAGAATGATAATTGCAGCAACAGATCATTCGCGTGTACTTACACAGACTGGGTAGCACCACCGTTGTGGTTGTCATGCGCGCGCTGGCCCTTGTCGAAGGTCTGTTGAGCAGCACCCTTCTGGTCATCGGGCTGCAGACCGCGGGAGATGCGGTCAGTAGTGTCGGTGAAGGTCTCCTTGATCTTATCTTGGGTGGACTTGGTGGAGTCAGGAGTGGCCTCCTCCTTAGCCTCTGTGCCTTGTGTAAGCAATCATATGTTGCAAGATTAAATAGACATCCATTGACTCACTGGTAAGGAAATCCTTGCGGCCGGTGTCAGACATGTTGATGTATTGGGTTTTAAAAAAGTTTAAAAATTTGGTTTGGTTTGGTTTGGTTTGTTTGAGAGAGAATCTTGATCGTTACTGTAGATGGTGTCTGAGTTGATGAAGATAGGATTCATCTGCCGGTCACTCAGGTGGTTTATATAGCTTTTCTCCCATGCCATCTACACCACTGAATGACTCCCATGACGTCGGTGAATCCTAAACCGATGCGCATACCTTGGTTGTCGTAGATGTAAATCCTGTGGAGATCCTTCCAAGGTGCCTAGGTAGGTACATCACGGACCCCAAGTCCGCAAATCGGCAGCGATACCACGAAGGACTATCCTGGCACATTGCCTGGGTCGAACCGTCATTTGAGGTCAAAGTTATATCATAATCCCCGTTTTTGCTGCGAATGTCGTGATTCTTGGTCTGAAAATGACGTCGCGATGACCACAGTCACTCCCAAAAGGGCTTAGCGGATCAGCGTAGTTCCGATTCCGGGATATCATTGACCCGCAGTTCCGATCATGTAACCTATACCGCTTTTGGACTAGTGGAGTTGGTCTATCTATAGAGGGCGGTCAGCCAGGGCAGAACACTGACGCCCATCGCCAAGTCAGCATAGAGTCATATCTCCAAACTACCAGTCACAGCGTCAAAGTATTACTTCATTTCTGTCGGGTCTCACGACCTTTCATCATGTTCATCTGCTTTTGTTTAGCATCTGCTATTTTGTTTCCCAGCTTTTTCAGCCATTTACCTACACTACAGTTCTGAATCCTGCTTTCATCTCCATCCCGTCAGATACGACGCCAAGGCGCCTGAACCCCCAATCCTCCAATTTCCTTGATTTTCATCTATGCCATCACCTTCCTCTTCGGCCTCGAACTGGGATTTCACTCCGGTGACTAACCTCCTCCGGGCTCCCACATGTCCAACCCTCGAACAGCCTACCCTCGATAACTGCTACTCTGGTTCCTCCATCGGATCTAAATCTCGATCTCGATACCACGAATCGGTCATAAATGACGTCAAGACTCTAACTATCCAGGGACATTCTCTGAATGATATGAATGATGTGAGCAGTGTTGTGCCTAGGCTGGGAGATTTCGGCGCTCTTTGGGAGCTTCTGGGTAGTAGTACCGACATCTTCCCAGCTTCTCCAAATAGCGGATCCCCGCCAGAGGTTCGGCTGCCGCCATCACAGCAACCCCCTCAGCCAGCGAAGCCCATTTCCATACTCAAAAGACCAGCGAAGATAGAACCTGATATTGTTGCAACCCGCAGAGTATCACCTCGCACTCCTCCTCAACTAGCCCCGCACGAAAACCTTGCCAGCCCCTGCAGCTCGCCTTTGCAGGATACGGCGGTCCTCCTCTATCCAAATGATGACCAGCGTACTAAAGCCAAGTACGAGCTTAGTTCTTCCGAGAGCAATACTGGGGCGGAATCAGATGGCGCATTCAGTATTTTCGACCGCCCCCTCTCAAAGCCGCGGGCCATCCCCTCAATGGTCCCGCCGCAGATAGGCATTTTCGAGACAGTACCAGAGTCGATTGAAACACCCCCGTCCTCTCTCGATGAGCTGGAGGACTCCTTGGCCCCTAACGGTGTCAAGCACATGCGCAGCACTGGCATAATCCGTGTACAACCTTTGACCTATAAGTCGGCAGCCGACCGACGAGTTGGCCTCTTAACCAAGCTTCTGACACACTTCCCAGACTATGCGGAGCTGGTTGTTCAGGCTGGCCGGAATGCTGGCAATAAGAAGAAGGATGTTTCGGCCCGCCCAGTCCACGTATTTGTCGACATGTCAAATGCAAGTAAATCTACGCTCCAAACAGGCCCTTAGCTAAACTAACTTTTACGCCCAAAGATCATGGTAGGGTTTCATGATTCAATGAAAATCTCACGAAATATACCTGTGCAAACTCGAATCCGTCGCATACCTCTCTCGTTTCAGAGTTTCTCTTTGATACTGGAAAGGGGTCGACCTACAGCCAAGAGAGTCTTAGTAGGCTCAGATCGGTTCGCCGCAGTAAAAGAGGGCGAACAGCTCGGCTACGAGGCGAACATTCTTGACCGAGTCCAGAAGGTTAAACAACCCACATCCCGTCAGCTGAAGTTACGTAAAAACCTGCGGGCAATTTCTCAAGATGGAGGTCATAGTTCTGAGATGAACGACGCCCCTGGAGAGCGATGGGTCGAGCAAGGTGTAGACGAAATTTTGCACCTGAAGATCCTGGAAAGCCTGCTGGATTCCGACGAACCGGCGACGATTGTGCTCGCCACCGGAGACGCTGCGGAAGCGGAGTTCTCTGGTGGGTTTATGAAAATGGTAGAACGGGCGCTCCAACGTGGCTGGAGGGTTGAGTTGGTCAGCTTCTCGCAGGTGACAAGCCAGGCGTACCGTAACAAAAGGTTCCGCGCACGATGGAGGGAACAGTTCCAGCTGATTGAGTTAGATGGCTATATAGAAGAGCTTTTAGATGATGTGTGAGAGCTCTATGAACACTATAAACCCGATGCAAGCTGCAGTATTCCTCCTCAGGGTCTATTGCCAGTCAGTCCATGCTGTAACTAGTTAATTAAGAGTATTTGTAGTAATCTACCAGGTGTATCGGTGCCTCAGGTATCCAAGATCGGGGTTTATTCCCAGCAGTGCAGCGCAGCCAATCAGCGGCCTCCTTCGCTCTGCCTTACGTCATCCATGATTTCCCGTCTGCTTAAGTTCTTTCGAAGCACCAATAGCTTCACCATCACGGAGCTCAAGAGCTGCGGAACCAATCGAGTCATCTCGCAAGTCGAATCCTTTGCGTTTCAAGAGGTCTCGAACGACCAGGCAGCATCCCACCCCGCGACTAGGAAGAAGGCACCAGCTCCAGAGCCCATGGGCCGATCTTCTCATCTTCCCCGCCCCCGCTCTTAAAATCTAATCCCAACCCAGCCCCTCCTCCATCTTCATATCTCATATATCATATATCACATCCTCCACCATGGCAATGTTTACAACCCAAGACCTCTACGGAGGCGCCATAAAAGGCATAATCCCGCAAGGTTGGCTTGACGCAAGGTTCGTTTTCTTCCCCTCATCCACCCAAGCAAGAAACAAACCTCTCCTCTCCTCTCCTCCACCCGAACCAACCAACCAACTAATTAATAACGAACTAATTGGGGGGAGAAAAAAAAAATAGTGACCTCCGCCAAATCCCAGACCACCAAGAAATCTTCCTCTCCCCAACAACACTCTCAAACCTCATCTTCGAAATCAACGAGCGCGTATCCCAAGAAACCGCCTTGTCAGCTCTATCATCCTCCCCCTCGCAAGCCCTAAACGACATTCTGGGCGGGAACCCAGAAGCCACACCAGAGACCATCGATAAGGCTGCTGCATTATACCATCTCAATGATATTCGCGGGTCGAATGGGGATAGGACCGGGTCTGGACATAGGTCTGGGGATGGGGAACGGGGTGAGGGCGATCAGCTGCGTATTATCTTGGCGCCACATCGGGTTGTCCTTGGGCGGTTTGGGGAGGAGGTTAGGGTTCGTGCTTATAAGGGGGTTGTGGTCTTGACGTCGACTGAGCGGGTGAGGGGGGCTGGGGGTGGTGGGGTGAGGCAGATTCCGGCGTCGATTGGGGGTGCGGCGGCTGGGTCGAGTGCGGATGGGGCGCTGGGGTCTACGGTTAGTTGTCATTATTTGCTTGTGCGGTTGGAGGAGCAGGAGACGGATGTGTTGGTGCTTTTTAATGTGCCGCATAAGGAGTTTGATGAGAATGGGGATCCGAGGGGGTTGTCGAAGGAGGAGGAATTGGCTAGTGAGACGATTGATGGATTGGTGGAGAAGTTAGAGGTTGTGGATTGGACGTTGTTTGTTTGATTTTTTCCCTCTATTCCTCTATTCCTTTATTCCTTTATTCCGCTATTCAATGGTGTGTTTTTTGTTATATATATTGGGCATGGGATGGGACATTATGTATGGGGCACGGGTCTTGTTCCGGGAAATTGTACAATGAAGTCATTAGATTGATATATCTCCATGTATGTAAGTAAGTTATTTGAGCGTAGTATGTATATGTATGCACACCACAGGCATTCATTCTCATCGGTCTTGCCAACATGTCATAAAGATCGCTTGATGTACTAGATCAGGAGGGGAAAAAAAAAGGAGAAATCAAAAGAGAGATTGAGAGATTGAAAGCCCACTAACTCCAAAGACACCCAGCTCAGCTGTCACAAGAAAAAGAAAGTTAGTCAGTCCAACCATAGCACACGTTATGATGTGTACAAGGTCACATCTCCCAACACTCTCGCCACATCATCCACTACACGAGTGACAGGCGGCTTCTTCCGAGGCGAGACGTTCCTCGGTTTGGGCTTGATCTGTTGCAGGAGACCCTTGCATTTCCCACATCTGCATTTGGTAGGATCGATGCTCTTGGAGTGACGCCCGTAGCTCTGGCCACAGTCAACGCAGGTCCAAACGTACTTGTAGTCGATCTTGTAGCTGTGTCTCGTCGTCACCTCGATCCGTCCACCGTACACCGGGTGGTTTTTCAGCGCTTCCTTGCATTTGCGTCCCCATTTCTGGAAGCTGGCTCCATGGGGGTTATTATGTACGTTTGAGACAATGAAGTTGGCCAAGTGACAGTATTCATGCGCCAGCGTATTTATCAGTCGGTCTTCGTTGTCTATGATTCGCTCTGCCAGTTCAATGGTAGCAAAGTGTTTGGTAGGGTTAAACGATGAGGTGTCGCTTCCAGATGATGCAGACAATGGGGACTCGCTTCGGGACTTGTCTCTTTTCCAGCTCGCTCGCCCTGCAGTTGTTTGAAGAGTCTTGCTCCAGATGATTCGGACACCACCTGTCTCTGCTGAGCGCTTTTGAACCTGGCCCCCAGAAACAGCATCGTCCAACACTTTGAGGAAATCCTCTGCGAGGGCCGCTTTGCTACTGTCAAATGCCTTCTTGAGTGCCAATGCAGCCTTCTTGGCCTCTGTCTCTGCCTTCTTCAATGCCGTCTTACTGGGTGTTTTGGCCTTGTTAACTGCCTGGCGCCGGGGCATAAAATCGGAATCGACCTCGCAGTCTGACTCGGCAAATTCCCGGAGAAGTAGATCCTCTTTGCGTGGCGAATGTTGGTCGATCCAATCGTTGGTTATTTCCTGACTCCAAAATGCATCTGCACTCTCTCGATACGGAGTGGGTGGGATGTTGGGCCTCTGTTTCGTTGGAGATCGTAGACCTTTGGAAGGGCTGGATGGGGGAGTTTGAAATGCACAATTATCAGGCTGCGATGCTCTGGGTGATTCCGGATCCCTTGTAAATCTACCTAGAAGTTAGCACCTTGTGCCAGAATGCTCTATAAATGGGATTGATTGGCCATCTTACTCGAACAAATCATGTTGAAGCTGGGATGCAGGATCATAGTCATCTAACTTCAGGCGGTCCATCCTCTCAGAGACGTCGTTATCGTCGTGAAATAGCCTTCTTGGGATCTTATCCAATGGAGTAGACGGAATAGTTACCGCAGCTGGTAGGGAGGGCTCGAGTCGAAGGCCATTCTTTTTGGGAGACTCTCTCAGAGCCTTTTCAAGCTCAGCCGTTGGGTCGGGCCGTCTGCCTCTAAGTAGCCTTTTCCTGAATTGTGGTGGTGATGGGGCCTTCTGGTGTTCCTCCTCTTCTGTTTCACTGTCGGATGTTTCATGATAGCTCAGCTCCTCATTGTCACTGACAATGAAGTCGTCGAGTGAATCGAAACTGTCATCAGCAACACTCTCGTCTTCGAAATTATGCTCGGGCTGCCGATACGCCGTGAATGGCTGTGCGATTCTAGTCCTTGTCGGCGATCGTCTCGTAGAGGAAGCATCAGACGGGTTCCTCGATAGAGACGACTGTTCCTGCTCTGGCTCCTCCTCCACGGGGTCATTCTCCTTGTCGTAGTTATACAGTTCCGACTTCCGACTGGTCCGAGTTCTGGGTGCCTGCGGCAGAGGTAAAATTAAAGAATTGGCTCGCGCAAGCTTCAAAGGGCTGGCCTTTTTACCCTTGGGGGTTCCGTCGCCTCGCTCGCTCATGCCATCACTATCGGCGAAGATGTCGAAATTCAGGTCGGAAAGAGTCCCCGTCCGTTTCAGTCTGTTTCTTGTCTGTGTTGGTTGTTTTTCTGTCACTCCAGAGTTCCCCTTGTTGCTCACTGCCCCACCCATCATCACTGTCGTCCATTGTTCTCGAATACTTGTTCTCTTCACTGTTGTCGGCGGACTATCTTGGAACTCACTTCGGATGTCAGCTGCATTTCGGCCAATTTCGCTAATCGTTGTAACCCGCTTCTGCAGACCGTCTCGTTTCGTTTGGCTTCGGGTATTTAGTCGTGCCATTTTCGTCAATCTTTCTTCAATGTTTCGGTGTTGTCCTTACCCCCCTTTGGGAGAATGTGAGATGTCGTGGAAGGGGGGTCTGGGGTTACCCCTGCGTTTCCTCAACTGTTGTTGTGTTGTTTCTGGTTCCGATTTATTGTAGAAAGAGACACTATCCTGCAGCTGCAGCGGCGGGCGCACTGTCGTTGAAGAGGCACTGCTCCAGTTTATGGGGTGTTCGAGGAGCGAAAGATGATCGTACTTGTGGGAAATCATGGTTGGCAGGGCAACACTATTGATTTGCTGCGTGATGCACACCGCGACACTAGTGGCACTTGTCGTGCATTGACTGCAGTATTATTTGACTGCTGATCTAACATTATTATTGGGAGGATTAGCAGAGACAGTGACAAAAAAATAAGATTGATGCTGAATGATAGATAGACCCCTAATTAAACAGACAATAAAATGAAAAAAAAAAAAAAAAAAAAGAAAAAAGAAGACAAGGCCCGAGCCGCGGATCGAACGCGGGACCTCTCGCAGATATGCTTGGGTTTATCCCTAAGCGAGAATCATACCACTAGACCACCCGGGCTTGTTATATATTAAGGCTGCATTCTTTGCTATATGAGGATGTGCTTAGGGAGGAAAGGAATATACAGCGATCTGCTCATCATCTAGGTTTCATTTACAATCCACACTTGGAGTATATATTTTTTCAAACCTTGAATGTAGACGTGTTATAGACTACCTTATTAATCTACATTTTTCTTGATTACCACCCTTGGGCTATGGATTCTTCCCTGATGTTTGTCCATGACCTGGGCAATAAATATATAAGCATGCGTCCTTTTGCTATAGCCCAAGTCAAATGTGCTAACTACTGTTGTTTGGGGGGTTAAGATGGCTTATGCGATATTAAGACTATCCTTAATATGGATTTGTAGAATAAGGAAAAGCTTTACATGACTTATTCCGCCTGTATACTCTTCATACTATTCGTAGATACAGTTAAGCAAGCTTAGGATCGGGATATATATTAGAAGAAACATCATTAATACCCATAGAACAGGGGAAAAAATGAGTAATAGCTGTGAAGGGGACAACAGACAGCCATATAGGCTGTAGGGGAACCCCAATATAAAAAAAGACCAGTTATATCTGGTGTCATTCGAAGAAAATATCTATAATATGTATAGTCAATGCAATGTAATATGTAGTCTCTGGAGAGTCACTAGTAACAACAGCACTCCCAGGCCTGCCATACTGTAGTTGTGCTTGTTTCATATGTTGTTTGCAGTGAACCAAGCCTCGATTCTAGTGGAATCTGCTGCCTACATTGGTTATGGCTGTGTCCTATCTGTCTCCTTGCCAAACCATATCCAGGTTCAGCTTGCAGAAATATAAGAATTCATTTCAGATCATGGTATGACTGTGATACTATATCAGCAAAAAAAAAATCCTGACAGAGCCCGATACATGACTTCCCGACACAGAGAACCGTGCCACTAGTAGAATACTCCCTGCCTGACCACTCTCGGTTTGGAACCAGTAGGGTTGCGCCAATAAAGAGACACAGCGTCCCAAGCGGCTTTTCCACTGCCCGATGGTACGAGACCGGCCGTCTCCAAATCAGATATTAGAGTGAAAACCCAAAATCTGCATCCCTCCCACTCCGCCGTGAATCTATACCTATCACGGCCCTTTGAATTGATCAAATCCGTTATAGTGTGAACCAAGGGTTGAGTTATCACGGGAAATGACAGGGTTTTGATGGAGTTTTCCGTTACAGCGTACGGCCTCGAAGAAATATCGATCTTTCCCATCAGTCCATTAGAGCCGTAGCCTGGAGCTATGTCGAGCCATATCGAGCCTTACAGCTCTGCCCTCAGGGACTTGCAGAAAGGTGGCCCAATGGTTGGTTGGAGGAATCCCATCCTCATCGCCCGCGTTTTCCACATTTATGTAGATTGGCCGAGTCAAAATCATCGATATCGTAATTTCCATTCATTTTCCAACTACAATATAGTTAGCTTCAACCCTATTAGGCATTTTCATGGCTCACCTTCTGCACTTGAAGTACTTTAAAGATTCTGGGAAAGAGAGTTTTTTATCTCACTATCAAGCTGGAAGTCTGCATCCAAGGTTCTTGGTCAATGCTGCAGATTGGATGGAAAATGGACTTCAATTTATATCTCATTTTGCTGCTGCTGAGAACAGACCTTCCAGATGGCTTTCTGAGCACTAGGTCATGATCGAAAAATCTTTGGTTTTGCGGAAAGCTCTGTTCCCCGCCGGCGCCTAGTAAAACGCTGATGGTGGGAAGAGGACCACAGATATTGGATTAGTCTATAAATATGGAACATGCGGGTGCTTACATATACACCAACAAACAGCGAGGAAATGATGAAGGGAGCGTGTATGCATTAGAGCGCACATCCAGCTGTGCGCTCCAATGGCGCGTTTCATTAAACGCCGAAGATTCACTTGAAAAGTCGGCGCCTATGCACATGGCAGAATCATAAGCAATAACCGTAATATGTAGGAGTACCTGAAACACACATGTTTTAGGTTACAGGACGCCTAGTAGGCCCTCCATTCTTCAAAAGCTCAAATCTCCTCCCGACGGGGAATCGTGTGAATTTTGACTGCATACTCTGTAACACGCGAGCATCCGCCTCGTAATATCCAACAGCGATCCATGTAAATAAGTACCACCGTAAACGGGCCAAGAAACTCCAGTCCGGGGGTACGTTGAAGTTGTACATGGATGCGTACTCGAAGCTGTGTGGGTAGAAACCGGCCAAATCCCAATCAAGGAGCCATAACTGGCCAGAAGGAGAAAGAAGAAGGTTTCGCGGAGCGAGATCATGATGGGTCAAGACAAACTCCGTGCTCAGCGGAATTCGTCTGGTGGCATCTGGCAATAGACCTTGATTCGTTGCTTGGATCGCCCGCCGCATAGATGTAAAGTTCGCCCAAAACTGTATGAAATGAGTAAGTTCTCTTGGTCCGGAATTAACAGGAAGACCATAGCGATCTTCTAGCCAGAAAGACCTGCATTCGCCTGTTGCAAGCGATCCGACAGTTGGTGAGGTGACGGATCTGAGAATTCTCACAAAACGACAAAGCTGCAGACCAAGCTTGAGGGTCATAAACCAGCTCAATTTTGTCCAGATGACGTCTAATGTAGATCCCTCGATCCGATCCATGATAGTGAAGACACCCAGTTGACCCTTGGCTATCCTTCGTACAGTAGGACCGCGTATTCCAAGTCTGCTGGCAACCTCAATAGCCTTTATGGCGTCTTGCACCTCTGAAGGTTTATGGTTCTTGGCTATGAAATTCGAAGAAAGGTTGAATACTCGGGGGGAAGATGCGCGTGGAGAGGAAATGATGTGATCGATCAATTCAGCATCTGAATAACTTTCCAGTAGGTCGTCACGAAAGGGTGGATCCATGCCCTAGAGGAGAGTATATAAGGATTATAAAATTGACCTGACAACCAATTTTAATTAGGAGCGATGACGATCTATATGGTCTGTTTTGCTGGACTTCACCGCCCGTGAGTGCAGATGCGCGCTTTAATATATATATACCTCTTTTACTACCGCATTTTCTCTCTTCAAAAAAGACAACGGATACAACCAGACTACAAACAGCATATAATGATACAACAGCGGCAACCAATATATTAACGAGCGACACAGAGACCTACCCAGGAGCAGGCGGGTGCTCAAAAATCAAGAGAAGGGATAGTAGTGTCGAAGCAAAAACGATCAAAATATTATACAATCTAAAAACCAAAACACGTTTATACTACTCTAAAGAGCCTCAACTTATCGAGACCGACCAAGCCCAAAAGGATCACAGCAGGACCATACCAGCCCCCGCGATCATAGCGGTAGCCACATAAGCTCCAAGCTGCAAAAAACCAACGTTGACGCTGCCCGGAGACACAATATAACCGGCACCCTGAGAGCCAGAAGCGCTACTTGTACCCGAGGTGCCAGCAGCCGTAGGCGAGGCATTAACAGTGCCAGTACCGGATGTACCAGCTTCATGCAACATGGATGAGCAGGTACTGGTGGGCTTATTAGAAGCCTGGGTTGTGGCGGCGCCCTTGAAGTCACAGGCGTTCTGTCCATTGTTTTGGCTAACCTGGTCCTCGTAGTAGAGATTCATGACAAACGAAAGCTGCTGCTCGGGGGTGCACACACTATAAGCACCATAGTCACCAGTGGTGGCATTCGCATCGATACCAGCACAGAATTTTCCGCTCTCATACCCACACACGGTACTGAACGTTGAGCTGAGCAGTTTCGAGGCAATCTTGCTCGTGGTCACGCAGGTCAGGGCATCCTCCATACAGGAACAGAGGTCCTGATTAGGGGAAGGTGGCAGTGGGGTAGCCATGGCCTGCCAGTTACTGTTGACAGCGGGACAGGACTGCAGTGCAGTGTTGGTTGGGCTGTACTGGGCCTTATCCGTACCAGATGGAGTTGCAGTTGCAAGTCGCTCGGAGAGGTAGCTGTAGTCAGCACGAGTACTAACCTGACCATCCTTGACATTTACCAGACCTAACCTGTCAGCGGAGTAAAGGCCAGAGGTAGTTCAAAGCAGGATCACGGCATACCGTAGTTGTTTTGCTCCTGGAAGTACATATAGACAATACCACCAGACCAAACATCAGCCATCTGTGGGCCATAGAGAGTGTCAACCTCAGTGAACTTGCGAGGTTCAACTGCATTGCAACCATATTCAGCAAAGAATACGGGGACTGAGTAGTCACGGAACTCATTGGTGCGGACGTTATAGCCTGATTTCTGATAGCTGGAGTCTCCGCACCATGAGTAGATATTGTAACCCCAGAAGTCAATGCTCTCCTCCGAGTTCTCGCAATTGAAGTAGTTGGCCATGTCCACACGAATGGAAGCATCATCATTAGTAGCATAACCAACCCCCATGGTTCGATAGTTCTTGGCCTTGATGTATCGCTTCATGTCACGAACAGCAGCCTTGACAAAGGCACTCGCATCGGTTGTCTGGGGATCGTTTGACACCTCATTTCCTGCAAAGAAGCCGATCACATTGCTGTACTGGGATAGGTTGTCAATGACGGACGCGTAGCGTGAGTAAAGAGGGTAGTCCCATTTGGGATCATTTCGAATAATAGATTCACTAGGAGATGACAAGTCTGCAATGACATAAATCCCAGCGTCGTTGAGAAGGCTCATGCATGAGGAATGGTCAGCAGTGGGGTCAACAGCGTAGACACGGATGACGTTGGCATTGAGCTTCTGAATGTAAGGGACATCGCGCTTGCATGCATCCGCATCAGCTAGAGGATCTTTGTAGTTGCTTGCGCTGTCGCCAGAACCGGAGTACTCCTCTGTTTGACGTCAGCTTCGAGTTAGCTTCATTATATCCATCAGATAGGGACACTAACGTTGATAGGCAACACCGCGGATATAGCTAGAGTTTGCAAGTCAGCATGAAAAACGAAATCACGACACTCCTTCGAGCTACTCCATACAATTGAGTGTTATTGCTTTTATAGAAGAATTTCGAACCCTGCCAGGAGAAAGAAACATCAGCTGCAGCACAGAGGAGGTAGCAAAAGAAGCTGTACCTTGATGACGATGGGGTCCAGGTCCGCAGCAGCAAAAACACAACTTCCAAAGAAAGCTATGCTTGTGACAATGTTGGAAAGCTTCATATCGAGGTGATTATAGTATGCACATGAATATCTGGGAAAATTGTGACGGAAATGTCCAGATCAGACCCGGCGCTCAATTGAATTGATATCAAGCTGTCGACTGTCTCAAGGAGTGGCGAGAAAGACTAGCTTTACGAGTAAAAGAGAAGGACCGATATGATATATGATTGAAAAACTGGGATAATAGTAGAGAAGCGAGCGTAGAGAAAAAAATATAGCATTAAAAAAAACCAGGACTAAACGAGGGAAAAGGCAAAGGAAAGTGATTGTTGTCGAGCTACTCGGAGAATAATATTGAGGGAAAGAACGAACGACAGAAAGGCTCATGGGCCTTCAGGGATTTCATATTCTCGCATGGAGGATGAGGGCCGTCCATGAGTTTACAGTAAGCTTAAGGGACAATCCACTCATATCGAGCTTGACAAAGGGTCGGACGGGATAGCATTCAAGAATATCCACTGTTGCGCGATACTAGCAAAATAGTCAAGAGGCTGATCACAAAGGATTTGCAGTGATATGCGTTTCTAGCCACTATCATTTGCTAAGAACTTCATGATGGCCTCTCCACGACGGGATGCACTGATATCAGAGAGAGTACAACGCGCAAGCTGGTTCCACAGATGGAATAACTCAGGAGACGAAGGGGTTCTGTAAAAGCTTGTCATCTGCGGTGTATATAAATAGAGGCCGTGGGGAGGAACCCTTACAGGGTACCTAGAGGCACCCAGCTGTAATGTTGCATCAGATCACCATGGACCCGAGATGTTGAGTACCTAGCAGGTATCAAAGGGAATCTTCTTCGCGATTCGAGTCATGAACGCTGGGTGTGGATTCAGATTGTTTGCCAGCTTTTTTTTACATTGCTTTTTCTGTCTCTCCAGACGAAAAAACATGTACGAGGCCTTCCTCACAGTCTGTCTGATATGACGTTGATCAGTTTCAGATGATGTTGGAGAAGCGGCCTCCGACCCATGATGCATTGCTGTGAACCCATTTTCGCTGAAAGTTGGTTACGGTCGCTTCTGCATTCAGTGCGGTTTGGCAACCCAAGCCCAGCAGAGTTTTGAAACCCACGGTGCTCTCTAAGCTGTGGTGGTTATTTTGGTTCATGGTGCTCTGTAGAAACACTAGACAATTTCAGATCGGCGAGCGACTCCTCAGTACCCAGATATGTCCCTCTGGTGTGTTGTCTCATGTGGGTGGCAAAGTAAGTGAATGTCCTCGACGATCGTTGCCCACATGTGGGAGAACGGAGGATGAAATCCTGAAAGGCAGAAATGATTACAGATGAATCTGAAGACTGAAGGAGGTACTACCGTGTAAATAAGAATCGCGACCGTTTTTCAGGGCTTTGTATTATTCTGCCTATACAGAACATACAAAGTGGCGAGGTATTGAAGATCAAGATTGCTGAGGGGACATTATTTCCGAGTACCAGATTTCTACTGCCTGAGTACTAATAGTACCTAGGTAGTGTGTGTATCCACATTCGGTATACAAATCTGGACGCTGGTATACGACATGTTAAGAACTTGCTTTCACAAAGAACTCCCTTTCCAAGTTGTCGAACCTGGAGATTTTTCTGGAGTCCGCACTACATACTCTGGAGTCGAGTAGAGCACTACTCTACAGTATTACTGCTGAACAAGATGAGTACGTAGTCTTCGAGTCATCGCTGGAGTTTTATGAAACATCAAAGCGCCCCTTTTCCAATCCCATCCCATCATTCCCATGTCTTTCTCTCGGGCTGGACCATGGCACCGTCAACCACAGGCAGTTATGCAGTTGTTGCCACCTCCCCACTCGCCCTAGTGGACTTGCGGTGGGTTTTATTGGCCGTAAATATTGACCATCTTCGACTCCGTAGTCCTACTGCACAGCCACCTATTTGAGTTGTTTCGAGATTGGTCCAAACTCCTGGGATGATGAAACAACCAGGCTCCAATAATTCTCATCGACACAATAATAACGTATATTAATATAATCTTAATATTAATACAACAAAGAACTACTAGCAGGTTTTGATCCCAGCACGGATAACTCCGGATCGTATTTTTAGCTCGCGTGTAATCTTGTTTTTCAACGTAGGTCCAGGAGACGGAGTTCATTAATAACAATATCAATAATAATAATAATAATAATAATAATAATAATAATAATAATAATAATAATAATAATAATAATAATACAAAACTAGATACCTCGATAGCATTTAGGTGACGAAATAAAAGCTATATCCAATGTCCATAATCCTGCAAGGGCGACGATTACAAAGTCCGATTCCGAAGCTATCGGCATCTCCCAACACGGAAGACGAACGCTCTCCTGAGTTCTATACTACGTACCTACCTCCCCGCCACCAAAAGGCGTGTGGCTGATCAAATCAGCCCGCTAGTCAGTTCTCCGATATTTTCTTATTCTCGCCGTCGAGTAATAATAAGAACGGAATATGGAGTACAAGACTTGCTTGAAAAAAAAGGATACTTCTAGTGTCCTTATAACTCTAGTAAAATACGTGTTAGTCCACGCTATCTATCTAGGTGCGGAGAATTAAAGAGGGAAGACGGTACTCCTGTGAAAAGGCAACGGTGGACATAGCGCGCTGTTCCATGGGTGCCGAGATCTCAACTGATTATGGTTATATTTTTGGAAACCGGTTCAGAACGCCATTACAGCCATAATACCGAATCAAGATATATTGTAATTATTCTTCTCTTCTCTACTACCTACTACTAGTAAGTTGAAGTTCAGAGGATTCTATCCCACAATATAAGTACTCTGTATAACGTTGGACAAGAAACAAGAAAATCATATATAAACGTGCGGGGTCATCCGTTTTTATACAAGTCGCGGTACAATTCGGTATCATCACTTGGGTTTGCCTCGTAGGCTCGTACTGTATAAAAGGACTATGATCCTCAGAACTTGGAAGCCTGAATGTGGTTTAAGGCAAGAAAATGGACTACTAGTAGTACTTATTGCTTAGTGCTCGGAACTTGGAAGATCAAGCAAACCTTCAATTCCAAGGACAGCCACCTCATCATTTATTATTATTAAAGAGTTAAGACTCAAAGTTGGGCCTTACAAGTTAACTACCTCCTGCTAGTATAGTGCTACTAGTGGGGCCTCATTATTTCCATTGATTATCTGCGATGTGATCCATGATCATTACATTGACTACTGTAAAGTACCGCGGTGATTGGCCCTTGATGATACAACGATTTTGATAATACTTTGAGTCTGGTGGATTTTGACTTTTAAGTGGTGTTCCGTACGCTGTCGTACTACAAGTCATACTGCTGATAGTCAAGGTTGAAATTTACAGTCTCGTGCACAGACATTAGCCTTGAATATCGGAGTGTCGGGATTCTCAAACTGTCTGCGTTGGGAGGGTTCTGAATCTTCGGGGGAAGGAAAAAGGAGACCAGGAGCACTACAAAAAAGAATGTGAGAGGAGTTGCGGTGGAGGGGGTTGGCTACCAGGTAGTATCAACTAGATACTTCTATTCTATAATGTCGAGGTATACCACGGAGTAGAAGCTCCTACGAAGCTTTGTGGAGTACTAGTGTTCGTGCAGATCGTCAAAGGCAACGACCTCGAACTTGCAGAATTCCCGAAGCTCGAAGGGGCTGGGGATTGGGTCTTGGGTCTTAGTGTGAATAAAATAGAGTCCTGGAGATGTCTAGAAGTGGCAATCCAGACATTGTTTTACTTGCTTGAGAGATCAAGACAACTACAAAGAAAGTGCTGATATTTAGACAGTGGTAAGGACCTGGAAATACTACTGTAGTCCACTTGTACTTGTGTAGCTGAGTAGTTTGGACTCTGGAGGAGCGCTTGATTTGTATTCGGTACCTCCATACTAGGTTTGGTCAGATATCAAGCGGAATATTCGAGGTGTTCTTTGCCTGCAAGAAACTTGGGGACTGTCAACAATAAACAAGCCAGCAATCTTCTGAGCCCCGGACATTGCATAGCGACGCATGCACCAGCTTGTGTGGTATGGCGAGCGATCGCAAGAAACAAAGTTGCTCGAGGAATGAGATAAAGCACCCCTGCATACCAGAAGAAAGCAATAATGTAAACAATCTGTTGGGTAAAACCATTACACAGAACCCACCAGATTGTATCAATGTGTATCAATACAGGCCTCGCTGGATTGGTCAGCCGGCTGGCGCCAGTGGGTCTGGTTCAGGGGCCGCTCCGGTGATTTCCATGGAATCCCAGACTTAACGCCTGAAGTAATTTGTGGGAAACCCACCAAAGTTCCTGAAATTTGAACACATCAACAAATGCCTGTTGCATATAGTTAATTAGTTCTAGAGCGATGGTCTTGCGGCATCTCAATGAGGTGTATTTCGATTGGCCTTAATCTTGATTCTACAGTGTAGAGAGGGCTTGGCTCTGCTTTATGAGCGATAGACAACAATTGAAGATAACGGCCAGCAAAGCATAAAAACAGGGCGGCAACTAAGGTACTAATTGTTGCCTTCCATCGGTGGGATTAATCGATGACTTGGATAGGTCCAGAATTTTTGCAGCAACTCCAACAAGAGTCCAATAATAATCATGGACCACATCTGCTCGACAAACTGAACAACACAGCAGTGAAAAAAATAAAATAAAAATAAAATAAAAATCAGGGGCATTCAGCTCGGACGAGGAGATTCTTCGTTGTGGGAGTTATCTTCCTGACTAATGCGCGGAGGGGGCGTAATATTACCCAGGAAACGTACACTGTATTGCAGTGGCACCACCGTGACCCATGTCCCGTGTCTGGTAATACCGTAGAACTGGAGGCATTACGTGGAAACTCCGTCTGGGAAGGTACCTGGGTACTGGGAAGATACCTGTGGGGGACTTGGAAAGGGAAGGAACCCGCTGGTACCCTCGCAGTACTCAATAGTGAGGCATTGTTTACCAAACATACACAGTACAGCTCCTCTGTACGGCCCTGAGCCATTAGCAGAAGTACTACAGCGTACAGTATTGGGTTACAGAGTGCATACACGACTCGGTGATGCGCAGTAATTTCAAAGCAGATCCAGAGCTCAAAATAGCCACAAGCGCCCCCCTCCCCCCAGCCAGTATTATTTTCCCTGTCTTGGTGGTGGACAATCGATTCCCTTTTCATGCTGACCGTCTAACTAACTAAACTCAAGCCTCTTCTTTCTCCTCCTCCTCCTCTCTCTCCCTTCTTGTCCTTCTCTTGAACCGTTTCCTTTCTTTTTTTTCGGCTTCATTTTTTTTTTCCTTTGACCTTGTGTTTGGGTCCCAGTTCGCTCTTTTCTCGTTCTCACCTTACAATCTACCTCGACGACACGCACCGTACTCCCTTCCTTCCATCTTTCTCTCGCTTGGGGAAAGAAGAGGAGGCCCTCGGCTGAGACAATTCGGTCCTTCGTCCCTTCGTCAACTTTTTAGTTTTCTGAAAAAGTTTTCCTCTCGTTATCTTTCTTCCTGCATTCGTTTGACACGCTACGGCAATCAATCAACGGCTCTCCAAACCCTTATCCAGGACAAAACCAACGATCTTTCTGGTGGAGATCGACTCGTACATACACGGTGATAGACAGGACCGGAGCCTTCAGGAGAACACCAACTTCGAAGAGATTCACGACGCGTCTGCTGCATCTACGGAAATAACCATACGTGATTCGTTGATACCGCTTGAACTTACTGCTTGTCTATGCGTTTGTAACTTGGAATTGATCAGGTTAAATATTTTAATGGGTTGCTGTTGCTGTAAGTTCTCAACCTGCATCACACCAGAGTCTCATATATCTTTCAAGGTATATTGGCGGACGCAGGGCTAATGACTGGCGTGGATCCACAGAAGCTTCAAAAAAGCTCGGTGATTGTGGCTATTCGAAATGTCAGGCTACCCAGCGGGTCATTACGATGAGGGCTACGGCCAGCATCAGGACCAGCAACATAATCAGGACCATGGCGATGCTTACTACCAAGATGAGCATGGCCAAAGTGGTTATTACGACAATCATGAATATGGGGATGGTTACTATGATAGAGGGTACGTCTACAGTGCTGATATCTCCCTACTTGGTATTCTCCTCGCTAACATACTGCAGGGGCTATGGGGACTCGTCAAATGCCTACCAACAGGAAGGCGGATACTATGATGCGAGTCACCAGGATGATTACTACGGCGACCAGTACTACGACCAAGGAAATGGTAACAGGGGCCGTCGCGGCGGTCGCGATTCTGAAGAAGAATCCGAAACTTTCAGTGACTTCACTATGAGATCGGAGACTGCTCGTGCTGCCGACATGGACTACTATGGACGTGGAGACGAAAGGTACAATAGCTACACCGATAGCCAATATGCCGGACGAGGATACGGCTATCGACCCCCTTCTTCCCAGGTCTCGTATGGCGGTAATAGGTCATCCGGAGCATCGACGCCAGTGTACGGAATGGACTATGGCAATGCGTTGCCTGCTGGTCAGCGATCAAGAGAGCCGTATCCCGCTTGGGCCTCGGATGGCCAAATCCCCGTCTCCAAGGAGGAAATTGAAGACATCTTCCTTGACTTGGTGAATAAGTTCGGTTTCCAACGTGACAGCATGCGCAACATGTACGACCACCTGATGACACAGTTGGACTCTCGTGCTTCCCGCATGACACCAAACCAGGCCCTTCTGTCACTGCACGCCGACTACATCGGGGGTGATAATGCGAATTACCGACGTTGGTACTTTGCAGCTCACTTGGACCTCGACGATGCTGTGGGTTTTTCGAACATGAAGCTGGGCAAGGCAGACCGGAAGACCAGAAAGGCTCGCAAGGCCGCCCAGAAGAAGGCTCAAGAAAACCCCGAGAATGTCGAAGAAACCCTCGAAGCCCTGGAGGGCGACAACAGCTTGGAGGCCGCCGAATACAGATGGAAGACACGCATGAATAAAATGTCACAACATGACCGCGTCCGCCAGTTGGCATTGTTCTTACTCTGTTGGGGTGAGGCCAACCAGGTTAGATTTCTGCCAGAGTGTCTGTGCTTCATTTTCAAGTGTGCCGATGACTATTACAACTCCCCAGAATGTCAGAATCGAGTTGAACCCGTAGAGGAGTTTACTTACCTCAATGAGGTTATTACGCCCCTCTATCAGTACTGCCGTGATCAGGGTTATGAAATCATGGATGGCAAGTATGTTCGCCGTGAACGTGATCACAACCAGATCATTGGATATGATGATATGAACCAACTATTCTGGTATCCTGAGGGTATCGAGCGAATTGCGCTGGAGGACAAGACTCGCCTTGTTGACATCCCCCCTGCTGAGAGGTGGACTAAACTCAAGGAGGTCAACTGGAAGAAGGCCTTTTTCAAGACTTACAAGGAGACCCGTTCGTGGTTTCATATGATTACCAATTTCAACCGTATCTGGGTCATTCACTTGGGTGCTTTCTGGTTCTTCACTGCCTACAACGCCCCTACCCTTTACACCCATAACTACAGGCAGCAGGTTAATAACAAACCCCCTGGCTCCCGTTATTGGTCAGCCGTCGGCTTTGGTGGTGCTATTTGTTCCTTCATCCAGATTTTGGCAACTCTCGCGGAATGGTTGTACGTGCCTCGTCGTTGGGCAGGCGCGCAGCACCTTACCAAGCGCTTGTTATTCCTGATCGTACTCTTCATCATTAATCTAGCCCCCGGTGTCTTCGTCTTCGGATTTTCCAGCAGTCTCAATTCGAAAATCCCACTGGCTGTTGGTATCGTCCACTTTTTCATTGCCCTGGCAACATTTTTCTTCTGCGCTATCATGCCGCTTGGTGGTTTGTTCGGTAGCTACTTGAAGAAAAATGGGCGTCAATACGTTGCTAGCCAGACATTTACCGCAAGCTTTCCTAGGCTCAACGGAAATGATATGTGGATGTCCTATGGTCTTTGGGTCTGTGTGTTCGGTGCCAAGCTGACCGAGTCATACTTCTTCTTGACTCTCTCTTTCAAGGACCCCATTCGCATTCTATCACCCATGCAAATTTACCATTGTGCTGGTGTTACGTACATCCCGAACACGCTGTGCAAGGCTCAACCTCAAATCCTTCTTGGCCTCATGTTCTTCATGGATCTCACGCTCTTCTTCCTCGACAGTTACCTGTGGTACATTATTTGCAACACCATCTTTTCGGTCGCCAGGTCATTTTACCTAGGTGTTTCCATCTGGTCTCCCTGGAGAAACATCTTCTCTCGCCTCCCCAAGCGTATTTACTCAAAGGTTCTTGCTACCACGGACATGGAAATCAAGTACAAGCCGAAAGTCTTGATTTCCCAGGTCTGGAACGCCATTATCATTTCGATGTACAGAGAGCATCTTCTCGCCATTGATCATGTCCAGAAGTTACTTTATCATCAAGTTCCGTCTGAGCAAGAAGGAAAACGGACACTGCGAGCACCTACGTTCTTTGTTTCCCAAGAGGACCAGTCCTTCAAGACAGAATTCTTCCCAGCTGGCAGTGAAGCGGAGCGCCGAATTTCCTTCTTTGCCCAATCCCTGTCCACCCCAATGCCCGAGCCTCTACCGGTTGATAACATGCCAACTTTCACTGTTCTCATTCCTCACTATGGAGAGAAGATTCTCCTGTCTCTTCGCGAGATTATTCGTGAAGATGAGCCCTACTCTCGTGTCACTCTCCTGGAGTACTTGAAGCAGCTCCACCCCCACGAATGGGATTGCTTTGTCAAGGACACGAAAATTTTGGCGGATGAGACTTCGCAGTTCAATGGAGAATACGAAAAGAGCGAGAAGGATGTTGCGAAAAGCAAGATTGACGACCTGCCGTTCTATTGTATTGGATTCAAGTCAGCTGCTCCTGAGTATACTCTGCGTACTCGTATCTGGTCTTCCTTGCGCTCTCAAACCCTTTACAGAACTATCTCTGGTTTCATGAACTACAGTCGTGCCATTAAGCTGCTTTATCGTGTCGAGAACCCCGAAGTTGTTCAGATGTTCGGTGGAAATTCCGAAAAACTGGAGCGTGAGCTCGAGAGAATGGCGCGCCGCAAATTCAAGATTTGCGTTTCAATGCAGCGTTACGCTAAGTTCACTAAAGAAGAACGCGAAAACACCGAATTTCTCCTCCGGGCATACCCTGACCTTCAAATCGCCTACCTCGACGATGAGCCTCCTGCCAACGAGGGTGAAGAGCCGCGCATATACTCCGCGCTCATTGATGGACACTGCGAGCTGCTCGAGAATGGCATGCGAAAGCCCAAATTCAGGGTTCAGCTTTCTGGAAACCCAATTCTCGGCGACGGCAAGTCTGATAACCAGAACCACTCCATCATCTTTTACCGTGGCGAATACATCCAGGTCATCGACGCCAACCAGGATAACTATCTTGAAGAGTGCTTGAAGATCCGTAGTGTTCTCGCTGAATTCGAGGAACTCACAACTGATAACGTTTCCCCTTACACCCCTGGCATTCCGGCCTCAACCGAGGCTCCTGTTGCTATCCTTGGTGCTCGTGAATACATTTTCTCCGAGAATATTGGTGTGCTTGGTGACGTTGCTGCCGGTAAAGAACAGACATTCGGTACCCTCTTTGCTCGTACCCTCGCTCAAATTGGTGGAAAACTGCACTATGGTCATCCTGATTTCTTGAATGGCATTTTCATGACAACGCGTGGCGGTATATCCAAAGCTCAAAAGGGTTTGCATCTGAACGAAGATATCTATGCCGGTATGAACGCTATGATCCGTGGTGGCCGCATCAAGCACTGTGAATATTTCCAGTGCGGAAAAGGTCGTGATCTTGGATTTGGTTCTATTCTCAACTTCACCACTAAGATTGGTACTGGTATGGGTGAACAGATGTTGTCCCGAGAGTATTACTACATGGGCACACAGCTCCCCCTCGACCGGTTCTTGTCGTTTTATTATGCGCATCCTGGCTTCCACCTTAATAACATGTTTATCATGTTATCCGTGCAAATGTTTATGTTCGTCCTGATCAACCTCGGCGCACTCAAGCATGAGACAATCCTCTGCCACTACAACTCTGACTTGCCCATTACCGACCCTCTCAGGCCCACTGGTTGTGCGAATCTGACCCCAATTGTTAACTGGGTCAACCGCTGTGTGATTTCCATCTTCATCGTCTTCTTCATTTCTTTCGTTCCGCTGGCTGTTCAGGAACTGACCGAGCGAGGACTTTGGCGCATGGCAACTCGTCTGGCAAAGCATTTCGGCTCCTTCTCCTTCATGTTTGAAGTGTTTGTCTGCCAAATCTATGCGAACGCCGTTCACCAGAATCTGTCGTTTGGTGGAGCGCGTTACATCGGAACTGGACGTGGTTTCGCAACTGCTCGTATTCCATTCGGTGTCCTGTACTCCAGATTTGCAGGCCCTTCGATATACGCTGGTTCTCGCCTTTTGCTTATGCTGCTTTTTTCAACCTCCACCGTCTGGACCGCGTCTCTCATTTGGTTTTGGGTTTCGCTTCTCGCCCTTTGCATTTCGCCGTTCCTGTTCAACCCTCATCAGTTCGCCTGGAATGACTTCTTCATCGACTATCGTGACTACATCCGATGGCTATCGCGCGGTAACTCCCGTTCGCACGCATCTTCCTGGATTGGCTTCTGTCGTTTGTCTCGTACCCGTATCACTGGTTACAAGCGCAAGCTCCTCGGTGTGCCTTCGGAGAAGGGTTCCGGTGATGTTCCTCGAGCCCGTATCACCAATATTTTCTTCAGCGAGATTGTTGCTCCTCTAGTTTTGGTTGGGGTGACACTGGTTCCATACCTCTATATCAACTCTCGCACTGGTGTCGTCGAAGATTCCGAAGTTGGCAAGCCTTACAATGCCATTGTACGTATCGCAATTGTCGCATTTGGTCCCATTGCTATCAATGCTGGTGTTGCTGGTATGTTTTTCGGCATGGCGTGCTGTATGGGCCCTATTCTCAGCATGTGTTGCAAGAAATTTGGATCTGTTTTGGCCGCCATCGCTCATGCTATTGCGGTAATCATACTTCTTGCTATTTTTGAAGTTATGTTTTTCCTAGAGTCCTGGTCTTGGCCTCGCTGCGTTCTGGGCATGATTGCAATGGTTGCTATCCAACGATTCATCTACAAGCTCATCATATCCCTTGCCTTGACCCGTGAGTTCAAGCATGATCAGTCAAATATCGCATGGTGGACCGGAAAGTGGTACAGCATGGGCTGGCATTCTCTTTCTCAACCTGGCCGAGAGTTCCTTTGCAAGATCACCGAACTGGGCTATTTCTCAGCGGACTTTGTCCTCGGTCACATTCTCCTGTTCGTCATGCTGCCCGCCCTCTCTGTCCCCTTTATCGACAAGTTCCACTCTGTGATCCTTTTCTGGCTGCGACCAAGGTAAGTTATTCTCCCCTTGTACACCCCTTATAAAACTACCTCTAACGTGAGACTAGTCGACAAATTCGCCCTCCAATCTATTCCCTCAAGCAGTCCAAACTTCGCAAGAGAAGGGTCATTCGTTTTGCCATCCTCTATTTTGCGATGCTCATTCTGTTCCTTGTCCTGATTATCGCGCCTCTGGTTGTCCGGAACATGAACATGACTTGGCCTTCTATTCCAATGGATCTTTTGCAGCCAATTGATGCCCACAATAACGACACAACCACTTTCTACACTGGTGCAGGTCTTCCCAAGGGATTTGTCGCTGCATCCTCTGTGGCAATAGTATCATCAACATAGGCGTCCCGTGTCTTTTTATTACATTTTGCTTTGCTACATTATTCAGATATGGAACATGGAAACGAGCTGTATAAAGTACTCAGCGCTTCGAAGCTGCTGCTGAGCCTCGCGTTTTTTTCTTTTTTTCTTCCATATTTTTCTTCTCGACATTTTCTTTTCTGGAATCTCAATCTCTGTGTGGATGGTTCCATTGTCAACATTAATGGTTCCCATATCTCTTGACCTGTTCTGTATTCGCAAGGTGTCTTGTTGTTCTGTCTCCTTTTATGTCAAATCATTAGACTAGCAAATTTCTATCTACTGCTTTCGTTTGTTTAAACCCCACATATCGTAATGCCTGCTCTACACCGCTAGAAAACCACCTCGTATGATCTTCTTTATTTACTCTCTCGAATCCGTACAGACAGATCGTGGTGTCACGTGTCGGCTCGAACCGGAAATCGGGACTCGCTGCCCTTGCGGAGTTGCAGCCTTGGGATTTCTGCCCTCACAGCTGGTCGTGTTTCTTTCCTCATCTCCGACCGTCGTCTCAGATCATCCTTCTTTTCTTGTGCTCTCCGCTAATTCCATCATTTTTATTTCTGGTCTTTATTTTCCCGGTGTTATTTCCTCCTCCGTTGCCATCCTGCGCTGCGAGCGCTTCTGCCTAGCTTTCCGTCATGGACATTCAGGAGACCCAGCGCCTCCTTGCGGAGCACCTCCATGAACTTGCAAACCTGTTCCATCGCGTCCCGGGCTCAGCAATCTTCCTACGCTATGTCAAGTCAAGCTACCAGAATGACCCTATCCGATCCGCTGTCGAGCTGTTTCTTTTCCTCTTTGCCGTACGCTATCTGCTCGCCCCGAAGTACTCCACGAAACCTGGAGTTGTACAGTTGTCCGAGGATGAAATCGATGACATGGTGGATGAGTGGACGCCAGAGCCACTTGTTGGCAAATCAACTCCTTTAGAGGAAATGGAGGTTGAAAAGAGGACAGTTATCGTCGGGTAGATTCTCTGCAGCCCTGTCTCTCAATTTCTCACTTGCGGTGGTTGTAAGAATGCTGATCTGTTGGCCAAAATGCAGTCCTGTCGGCCCCAAATCGAAGCTTTCCAACGGTCGGACGGTGATGAATCTCGGCTCCTACAACTTTTACAATTTCAACACGAACGAGTCGATCAAAGAGAAGGCGATTCAAACTCTTCGTAACTACGGTGTTGGGCCATGTGGCCCCCGGGGCTTTTACGGCACTCAAGATGTCCACATGAAGACTGAGGCAGACGTTGCATCTTTCCTTGGCACAGCTTCTTGCATTATTTATGCCCAGGCATTTTCGACCATCTCTAGTGTCATCCCCGCATTCTCGAAGCGGGGAGATATTATAGTTGCGGACAAGGGTGTGAGTTTTGCTGTTCGGAAAGGCATCCAGATATCTCGTAGCATAGTCCGCTGGTACGAGCATAATGATATGGAGGATTTGGAAAGGGTTCTGGCCAAGGTCACCAAGGAGCAAGCGAGGAAGCCTCTCACCAGACGGTTCATCATCACTGAGGGCCTGTTCGAGTCCTACGGAGACATGGTCGATCTTCCCAAAATTGTCAGTACCCGGCCTATTTTATTTGTCTTGTTTCTTGTCTTAGAAACACAATTAACTGATTGATGGTCTTAGATCGAATTGAAGCTGAAATACAAATTCCGACTGATCTTGGATGAGTCATGCTCGTTTGGCGTCCTTGGGAGAACTGGCCGTGGCGTCACTGAACACCAGAACGTGGATGCTGCAGAAGTTGATATGATCGTGGGCTCGCTTGCCGGACCACTGGTCGCAGGAGGAGGCTTCTGCGCCGGTTCAGAGGAAATCGTTCATCACCAGCGTATCTCGGCTGCTGCGTATACGTTCTCTGCATCCCTCCCTGCTCTTCTGTCCACAACTGCTAGTGCTACGATCAACATCCTGCAGAATAGTCCTGAAACAGTATCGCAACTGCGGGATCTCACCAAGGTTATGTGGTCTCAGCTTGATCCTCGAAGTGATTGGGTTTATTGCGCCAGTGCCCCTGAAAACCCAGTCATGATCCTCGTCCTTAAACCCGAGGTAGTAGCTGCAAAGAGGCTTTCTCTCGAAGATCAACAGTTTCTCTTGCAGGATGTTGTTGACGAGGTAGGATTTCCCCAAAGCCCGCGATCTCGAACTTGTAAGAAGTACTGACAGTGCTTCACCCAGTGCCTCGCGAACGGTGTCCTCATCACTCGACTCAAGACCCTTGAGGATAACTTTGAGCCGAAGCAAATCGTTCCTCCTGCGTTGAAAGTGTGTGTCACAATCGGCCTAACAAGAAAGGAAATTGAAAAGGCTGGAACTATTATCCGTCATGCGATCACAAAAGTTCTTAGCAAAAAGAAGTGAATGACACTATCTCTTTTCGCCTGTCTCAAGGATGTGGTGGTCATGAAACATTATTAATGCGACCATGATTTTGCCTGTTACCATCTCTGATCCTCCCTCATCTCGGCCCTTTTTTTCACCTGATAATACTTTCTTCCCCCATCCTTCTTGTACAGAGTACATGAATGCACAAGCTCTGGCTACTAAGGGTTTGTGTTTATGTATGAATGGGACCTTGGTACTAAACCTATGGATATGAACAAAACATTGCGCTTCTTTTCTTGGCCAACAGAAATGAGCACTTTTAATAACCCCTTCCCTTCTACCTCAATGGCTTCTTTCTTGGCGTTATGTATATTATTAGACCTTATATTACTTTAATGGAAATTTGGTTCCTTTCTGTCTCAGTTTTCTTTTGTTTCCAGGGCATGATTATGCTGAACAAAGGGGTA
The DNA here is from genome assembly GCA_027569145.1 of Aspergillus funiculosus. Lineage (NCBI taxonomy): Eukaryota > Fungi > Ascomycota > Eurotiomycetes > Eurotiales > Aspergillaceae > Aspergillus > Aspergillus funiculosus. The sequence continues at coordinate 50,423 of JAPDEN010000027.1, forward strand.
AGATAGGGATACTCACAGAGCACTGACTACCCTGGCAGCAGCAGATTCAAATTTGCTTCATTGTTTTCTTTCTTTATGAAAGACTTGGGCCAAATACAAAGACCCCGATAGTTGCATACAGAACCGAATTTTCTCCATTATGGGGCTTGTTTTTGCCATTAGCCTTGATGATGTTGAAAGTGCAAGGGCATTCTTCGCTTTGTTAACTGACTCGAGTCACCCAGGTATGAAGCCAACATTCCTTTGAGGTTGAGATTTATCACTATTTGCATTCTTTCCAGGGAAGATGGCAAGGGCTTCATTCACCTCAGTGACTTAGCCCTCTACTGGCTGAGGCCGCAAGTGAAAATAGCTGTATTCACCATATCCAGCAAAGTGGAATTTTCAGTGAATTGGCAGTCTAAAAAAATTCTATCTAAACATTCTTGATATCTGAAGCAATTTTCCTTGCCTTCATTTGGCCTGGACCATATCCCACCTTTTCTTTGGCAGCCCCCGTTTGTTTCTGTGATATTAATACAAGCCACCAACTGTCCCGTCTGGCACTCCCCTAAGCTCTTTTGCACTCCTTACAGTGTACTTGATCTCTCAATTGGGACCTTGAGCTTCAAAATCAGAAAAGAGACGGTGGTCCATCGTGGCTAACTCCAATGAAGTGGATTATCCGTGCCTGGGCTGTGCTTTTGCTCAGCTCTTGGGCTGCTTCATTTCCACATGGTATACTCCGAACCGAAGCTGCAAGCGATAAAGGGATTTATTCTAACGTACGAGCAGATGGTTACCACCCCATTGAAGCCCGAGATGTCTCTTCCGGACCGCAGCCCCAGGAAGTTGAAGTGATTGTTTACGTCGACCAGAATGGAAAGACCCTCAGCGTTGAGAAACACTATCATCCAACAACAGCAACAGCAACAGCAACAGCAACAGCTCATAATGCGAGTATAGACTAATACGAATAACATAAACTATGCCAAGCTAATGTTAAATGCAGTCACCTACGGATCTCCCGCCTCTTGTGATATCTCCCGATGTGGATGCACCTCACGAGCTTGTGCCCACGCTTGCAACTGATACCGCCAGCCACTCTCAACACGTACAGGATGAACGTCAGTTTGGAATATCGTACTCGCCATACAATGCCGATAGTACCTGCAAGTCTCAGGACCAGGTAAACGGCGACTTGGACAGGCTGAACCGTTACGCCTTTATTCGTATTTACGGCGTGGATTGCGACCAAACTCAAAAGGTGGTTTCTGCTGCAAGACAGCGAAACATGAAGGTGTTCGCTGGCGTTTATGACCTGCAAAATCTCCAAGCGAGTCTCAAATTCATAGTGGACGCCGCTCGCGGCGACTGGACTATCTTCCACACCGTCTCCATTGGCAACGAACTCATCAACAGAAACAAAAACTCCGTTGCAGATGTCACGAATGCTGTCCAGTCTGCACGGAGCTATCTTCGCAATGCAGGGTATCGAGGCCCCGTAGTGACGATTGATACATTTTCCAAGATGCTCGAGCACCCCGAGCTCTGCCAAGCATCCGACTACTGCGCCGCCAACTGCCATGCTTTCTTTGATGCTGCCCAGACCCCCGAGAGTGCCGGTCAGTATGTCAGTAGTCAGGCTCGCCAAATATCTGCTGCAGCAGGCGGTAAGCGCACGATAATCAGCGAATCTGGTTGGCCTCATGCTGGTCAACCCAACGGCGCAGCTGTGCCATCCCCCGAGAACCACAGAACGGCAATCGACAGTCTACGACGCACCTTTGCGGATAACAATGGCGACCTGATTCTTTTTAGTGCCTTTGACGATGCTTGGAAGGCCGATAATCCTTGGACCTTTGGGGCGGAGAGGTTCTGGGGCATTGAGAATTGATCTTTTTTTTTATTACCCTTCTATCCTTTTTACTTTCTTGCTGAATTTTCTCTTCATTTGCTAAACTGAGCCCCTCCTCATCAATCCTCCCCCCCCCCCGGAGACCTCATGCCGGTCATGATGGTTTTCGCTTGGGAGCTGGGTGTTGGGAGTCCTGGACTTGGGGTTCTGCAGACTGCATTTGATACCCGGGATCCACTAAAGATTGAAAAGGATAGCATGCTATGAAGATATGATGACCGCATGTCCACTTATTTTGATACTACCTACTACACCTTTGTATCCGCTCATAAATACTTTTCTAACCCGTACCTCCTCCTCCTCATCCTTGCGCAGGTAATGATCATATGAATAAGTAGATAGGATTCATTCCGCTATTTCTCAATACGAACTCCACTGAATCTGTCCTCTTAGCTGTACAGGATATAATCTCCCATCCCCTTTACCCGTCATCGTCTACTGGAGCAAAATTCCGAGGCTGTTCATTATACGGAGTCAAAAGGGAAAAGTAGATTGATATTAGCAATTGCAAACTCTAATGTAAAGCAAATCGTAATCGTAGCCTATTATGCTATACTATACTAATTGTACTATACTGTACTAATATAATTGCAGTCGTCAAAGTTCGGCTCGACTCGGTTTGGCTTGACCTTGGTAGCATTGTAGACAGTGTTCAATGCAGAGATACCTTCTGCACGGCTTCCTCAACACTCATTGTGTGGCTGTCGGTCTTTTCCTGGGTTGCGGAAATCATCTCGGTAGGTGAGTCCCGGTGCGGCGTGGAGGAGGAAGAGGAGGAGGTACTAGTGGTGCTGCTGATGCTGTTCTGGCTGCCCTGTGATTTATCGGCAGAGTCAGTCTGCGTGCGTCTCCCGCGGCCCCAGCGCCGCGTTTTAGGCGGTTCCGGTTTCTGGGCTGGTTTGTTATTGTGGGCTTGAATTCTGGACGGACTTGTGACCGGTGTGCAGTGGGTGGAGACGTGGTGGTGAGCGACGGATCGTCTTGGGGGTGGAACAGCTGGTGGCGGGTGGGAGGCGGAGCGGCGGGCGTTGGACGGTGGTGCGGGAGGGACAAGGGCCGATGTGGTGGGTGAGTTTAGTTGATCCGTTTCCGGTAGGAGCTTGGGCGTGGTGGTTTCAAGAGGGGTGATAGAAGGGTGATCTGGACTCGAACTGCTGGCCCCGGGGCTGGTGTTTCCTTCCTCCTTTGTGATCTTCTCGGTTGTGATGCCGGGGACGTTTTCCTCCTCGCCTGTGGCTCGTCTGCCGCGCCAGCGCCTTGCTTTCGGGGGCAAGGGTTTCACCTTGGCCTTGGTAGGGCTGGGCTGGGGATCGGGTGGTGCGAGGGTTCCATTCCGACTTGGTGTGATTAATCCCGGCTTCACGCGGTGGGAGGCGACCTCATGGACGCTGAGGCTGGAGTATGAGGCCGGGTCTAGATGCATTCCCAGCTGTTGGACTTGGCTAGGCTTACGCGGCGTTTCGAGAGTGGATACCGATGTGTCTAGTCCCTCGACAGTTGTGGTAGACAGAGCTTCTGGAGAGGTCTCTCCCGTGCTGGTGGAGGAGAGCGTCTGCGATGGTTCCAGGGACGCCCCAATATCAGTCTCGGACTGGAGAGCAATTTCTGATGCGTTTATGGATGAGAGCCCGCTATCTTCCTTTTGCGGAACTCGGAAAACTTTGCACGACTCTCCAGGCCCATCCCTTAACCAGTCGACTGAAGCACACCGCAGGACGAGTCTCCTAGTTGTCTCGTCTACTTCGTCAAAATGCATGATCTTTTCACAATCCGCCTCGCCATTCCCAGAGAGCTGGTCTCGAACTAGAAGAGTGAGCATGCGCCTGATCTCAGTCCGCTTGTAATGCGGGGGTAATCTCAACTGTGTGTGCGCGATCAGTGGGTAGAGGACCCTGAGATAGGTATGTCGAAGCGCGCAAGCCTCCTCTGGCAGGTCGAGGAGATTTCGAATTAAAATATCAACTAGTACATGGAGGTCGTTTGTGTAAAAGTACTCATAAGTGCTAGGGGTCGTGAAAATAAGATATAAGAGTTTGAGGGTGAGAAGCTGCAGCGAGGTCTCAACTATGACGCGGGTTAGAATCCCCTAACATATGAAGGTAAAATATAGGACTAGAAAGATACCTTCTCTGTTGATAAGCAGAATGATATTCTCGCCAAAGGTTTTATATAGATTCCCATGCATCGACAGAACCTTGATGACCTTGTTAGTCAAGGAATTCGAAGGCGATCGCTGATTCTCAGGGCTATGGGCGGAAATCATAAATTGCTCATTCAAGACCAACTGCCAGAACAAAGATTAGCAACACAGGTCTTCTGCACTGGAATGATAGAACGAAGAGAGGGAACATACCAACACGCGGATAACAGGATAATGATACGGGTCATTGACGTCGTAGGACAAGTCTTCAATAATGTCGAAAAGGCTCCGGATAAAGTCGTCGTCCACGAGAACTAGCAATCCCCCCAAGCCGGTCAGCAAAACTCAGTTTATCTACATTACCTCCTGACACAGGGCATGGACCCAACTCACCCAGATCCTCGATTTTGATCCTCTGAATCCGCGACATTTCATAGAGAAGATCCATCAGAAGCCGATGCAATCCCCCCGCATTGTCATCCCCATCTCCATCTCTGGCATGCACGTTGAGCAGTTCCAACAATCGCGGGAACACGCCCTCCTCATTCATCATATGCAGCAAAGTCTCGTGTTGCTGGCCATCGAAAACAAGAAAAGACGCAATCATGTGGAGGGTGACGGGATCATCTTCCTATTTCGATTGTGAGCATCACCCCTTCCTTCTGTTTCTGCTGTGTTCAAGAGACGGTACCTGTAGTAGACCGTAGATCATCTGTCGCCGGACATAGTCCGTATGAGCGACGAAGATCGTCGACGAGAGCAATTTGAACGCGCATCTGGTAACCTCGAACTCGGAGTGGAGATATTGCTCTATCGAGATGAACAGGGTTAGTCCTGCAAAAGAGAGGTTGGACCGGATCGGATTTTCACCTTTGTATTTAGTAGCCAGACTCAAATAGGCCCGTAGCGCATTGTCAATTAGGTCTTCGGACGAGCAAGGGGTGGAAACGATCTCTTGGATGTCTGTTCGTCGAACCGGGGGCTGTCAGTTTCCAAACCGGAGAAAGGCCGATAAGAGAAGGGGTGGCAAAGATGAAGGAGAATAAGAAGGAGAATATCAGAAGGAGGGAGAGGTATGCATTGTATGGTAATAACAAGCACTCACCAGCCCAGAACCGCTGCTCAGTTTCCACGGGGATCTCAAGCTCCATTTCCCACAACTCGATCGTCGTCGTCGGGCTTGTCGAGTCTCTGCACTCATCCCGTCTTGCGCCCAGTCACAGAAGTTAGCTGTGGGCTCCGCAGGGAGGGAGAAAGAGAAGCGACAACGCTCTTGAGTGGGACGGTGGTGGGATGGTTGGAGGGGAGATGGAATAAGACGGAGAGGGAGAGAAGAGAAGAGGAAGAGGAAGAGGAGGAGGGAGAGGAGAAAGGGAGATGGAGAGAGGGAGACGGAGAGAGGGAGAAGTCGACGATGACGATAACAAGAATAATAAAGTGGCTGAACACCAGTTGGCGGTGCGGCAGCGGGGAATTTGCACTTGATTTATCCACCACAACTACTGTTTCTTGTCTTTTCCTTTCTATCGTACGCTCTCCATTCGTCATGTTCCTATATAATAAGTAGATACCTACGATAACTGGTCCCAGGTAATTGTATATTCTCTCTGGAAAGACGGGGGGGAAATTATGGATAGGTTTACTGGATGGGAATACAATCCAAGGTAGGAGAAGAGGGAAAATCAATTCAAGAGCCGGCAAAACTAGTTACTTTAACATGGGAGGGCATTAGTAAGTACTTAAGTACTAGAGGTGATATAAATAGGATGCAGCTGCGATTTCTGATGAGGAAAAAGGAGTTGGTTATTTTACGACGGATGAGACGACAGGGCACATTTGGGTGAGTGCAGAATATGGGAGGGAAGACGGCCATAACAGTGAGGATAATTCTTATATACTTGAAGGCTCCTCGCTTTACAAAGGACATATCATCAAGGAGCAATGATGAGCATAAAGCATGCTTCAAAGGGATATATGGCGAAGAGAAAAAAGATTAACATTAGTATTCTGGGCGCTTGAGCGGATGTGCCTCGGTGTTTCTGTGAGAGAAGCAAAAAAGGTCAGTATCCATAGCATCGCCTGCGGAAGGTTTCATCACTTACAGGACATATTCATCAAGGCTCACATAGCTTGGGTCACTAAATAGAAGATAGAAGTATTTCAAGGTCTCTGCCAGCCAGAAAGATTCCATACTATCCAGCATCTCGGGACTCTCCACCGTAACATCGTCGATGGCTGAGTTGGCAAGCTCTGTCTTGGTGTATTCAGCAACAGCTTGATACATCCTCCAGCCCTTCTCGCGCCAATAAGGGTCGCCCGTGAGGCGAAACATGATGAAAACAGATTCGATAGCTTCAGGGCGCAGGATGTATTTTCGAGACGAAATCCCGATCATTCCCGGTGGGAGACGCTCACTTCGAATCTTTGCCGTAACATACTCTTCATGTGATGGTGGGTTTTCCTCATCCACAGACTCGGTATCATGGTCTTCGGTTTCTTCATTACTAGTTGTCTTACCAGCCGTGGGAGACGCAATAACATGCCAATTCCCTTTCTTGGGAGAGCGCTTGCTATGTGGCCTGGGCGGCCGCTCGTCTGCATGAGGGTCCATGGCCCGGTAGTATGCAGTCTCACTCCATTCGCAAGGCTTGTCTTTGTCACAAGGAACCAGCTGGAAGGCCTCAGGCATGATTCCAGTTTTGGTGGTTTCGTAAGCCCAGATGCAACCGTCCGTTAGTCGGCGGCCGAGCTCTAGGTCACTTTCAATTCCAAACAACTTGGAGCCCATAGCAAACATGCCGCCTGCAAAGCAAGTCAAGTGGGTACCTTCATAGATGAAGGTCGTACGGCCTGGGGGATTAGCATCGACAGCCTTTGTCATGGTCACAGTGGCTAAAAACCGGACATCGCGGTTATTCTTGAGCATGGGTTGGTATACAAGATACTCTCGCACTGTGTTCATAGCCTTGTTGTACATGGTGCGATACTGTTCATTCTTCCCACCGAGCAGCATGTATTCCTTTGGCAAGTACTCGTAGGTCGAGTCTCCAAGTGCCCCAAGCCCAAATTTGTCTGTCGCAGAAAGTCGGTTGTTAAGGCCGTCTACGCAGTCCCGTTGTGGAGGAGTTCGAGAACCATGTTCGTCTGGAGTCTCTGTTTCCGTGAAATCTGCAGTCTCTGATGTGTCCAAATCCCCCGTGGTCTCATCATCGTAGTACGCTGGCTCTGCATTTTCATGGAGCTCCCTATTTTCGTGTTGTATCGACTTGGTGAGATTGGCTTGCGTTCCAGGAGAGTGCGTCGAAGCCCTGACTGGTTGGCCTGTGGAAACCCCCCGCTCGAAAGGAGGAGGCCCTCTGCAGCCAGAGGCATCAAGATTGAGAGGCCACAGGCCGGGAAGCTTTGTCAAGTCTTGGAACTTTTCCAGCTCGTTTGTAATACGGGCGATTGCATCATAGTATTTGTTGTCCTTGGTTAATTGAGCTAGGCGGGTGAACTCTAGAGAGAGTGACCCAATCTCTGCAAGAACAGCTTTGTAATCTCCATGACGGGGTTCAGCTGCAGAGTCCCTGATATCCTACAGTTAGTTTATAGTAGTATAAGCTTTTTTTTGTTAAGTGGTAAGAACTTACGGAGTCCACGCATAAAACAGAGTCGGCATGCGGTTCGGGGTATCAAAAGCATCCATGAGCATATCCGCGAGTTCAACAGCCTTCGTCAAGAGCACTTCGTACTTGTGTTCAGAGATATCATACGCACCAAGCAGGCCGCCTAGATAACGGATAACTGTTTCAAATACGGGAATATGCTGTTTTTTGCTAGTCGTGAAATCGATCTTCTTGACATGGTCAACCGCGATAGAAAACTCCTGCTTCAAACCCATGATCCATAGTGTGTCTAACGAGTCAACAAGTGTAGCTCCCCAGCCATTGAAGGGATCTCTGTATCCGCCACGAAGAGGCTTGATTTCGTCATGGCCCATGGCGGAGACCTTATAACCATCCCAGGCATGCTGGAAGGTTGCCTTTATAGCGTCGAGTCTTTGTAATCGTTGCATTTTATCTGCCGAAGACTCATCCTTGAACTTCGCTTGCAGTTTAGGAAGTACCTTCGATGGTCCGGTAGGAAGCTTGATCATAGTTTCAGGGTTGATAGGATATTGCTCGGGCGTCGGTGTCCAGTGAAAACTGGAGAGAGGGTGCTCGAATTGCTCGTCATTGTGTTTACCCTGTGTTTGCGCACCGGACTGGGGCCTAATGCCACCAGCTTCGTTTGCTTTTGATGGTACATTGCTTGAGGAACCAGTATGTTGTTCCACTTGGCTGTCGGAGAAAGAACCTTTGGGTCGTTGCTCTTGTTCTTGTTCTTGTTGCTGATGTTGTAGTTGTGGCTGTTGTGCATGTTCTGCATGTTCTTCGGGGATTTGAGCGGCAGGAGTAGGATTATTGGTATCAATATAGTCCTCTTTGTTGGATTCAATCTGGTTAGTGCCTTGTTCGGGGAGTGGAGGTTGTTGATGATCGACAGGCGGCGGCGGAGGAGGAGGGACCTGCAAGACGGTAGGCGGATCGTGAGAGCGGGTAAAATGGAGTATTAGCAGGACAAAGATTGCAGCAAACACCAAGGAAGCTCGGTATCGACGTGCACGAAACATGGTCAATGAGGCGAACCGAGGAGAATTCAAAAAGAAAACAAAAAGAGGGGAAAGGAGAGTGGCACGAGACAGGATCACAAGGACCCGCGAAGAGCAAAACGCCGCGGCGCTGGATGGAGGGAGAGAAAAAAAGAACGGAATCCACACCAGGGAGAAAGAGAAGGCGATAGGAAGAGGAAAAGGAGGCTCGTCTTTAGGTCATGATGACTGAGGAGTTGCGAGAGTATGATGGATGAGATTCGTATCCGGGCGAGGAGGAGATGAACGGCCAGCGATGGTAAAGCGTAGGCCCGACTGGCCGGCTGCCCAGAGCACAGTGCCCAGAAAAATATGACACGGAGCAAATTCTCTGGTTTCTCAAAGTCTCGAACACTCAGCTGATGATGATTAGTCTGGTTATTATTGCTGAATTTAATTACAAGGCCGAGGAGAAGAGTCAGTTGCAATAGTTAGTGGTGGAGGACGGCGAGCCAAGGCCTGGTGGCACTGGTTGATCTGGAGCCTCCGAGACGAGAGGTGAGACATCGTGGGGTCAGAGGAGGACTAGACTCTACCTTAGTTAAGATTAATTAAATCAAGAGGAGGGCTTTCGAGAGGAATTACTGAAGTCTGAAGATCAACCTGTAGTACGCAGAGAGGTAGTTCTCCGCAATATCGTACTAGGTGCAGCTTTGTGACCAGGGTCTCTCCAGCTAAGAATATTAATTAGTTCTACATGACCCAGAAGTACTTGCTCTTGCTACTGCTAGGAATGCCTCTGATACCCGTCATCCTGAATATCGGATCTGTTTCTATAAATACTCGATCCAGGGGTAATTCCGAAACTACAACTACTATTTCTAATTAGTTAGGATTTACTATTTAGTATATATGATTGATCGGAATAAGGAGACGGAAATGCGCTAGTCGAATTTAATAATCTATTCATATAGCTACCTACTCACTACACCAAAGCTTGACGATAGTGCATCTAAACCTCCCCAAGTCCGCCATTTACGGCCATATGAATGTATACATGATTACTATTCCTCTTTACCCATCAACCCCCCCAAAAACCGCAACATATACAGACGAACCCCATCACTCTTATGCCCAACGCCCTCGACAACCTCCAACTCCGCCTCAATCCCATCCTCCTCCCTCCACGCCCTCTGCAACTCCCTCAAAGCCCGTAACCTCCCACCAAATCCCATCCTCTTCCCACCCTTCTCCTCCCCCTTCACCACCTTCACCACCTTCAACCACTCCCAAAACCCCTCCCCGCCATGCACCCGATCGTCCTCAGACCCAATAACCAACTGAATCCGCCTCCGCACCCCCAACCCCCGAATAGTATCCCTATCAATCTCTCTCCCCGCAAACACCTCCCTAACATCCCCAACCCCAGTAGGCCACACATCCCCATCATCCAACATGGTCACACTCCCCGGCGCCCCAACACTAACCCCCTCCAACCGCTCCGGATACAAATAAAGAAACCGGTGCGCGAATTGTCCCCCGCCCGAGAACCCCATTAGGAAGATCTTCTCCGTTCGGATCCCGGGCCATCTGTGCTTCACTTCATCGAGGATGGAGAGGAGCGCTGTATCCGACTGTACGGATCCCGAGCGAAGGTACATGTACGAGTCAAGATCGTTAGGTCCGTCCAGGGCGGCTGGGAAGATTGGCGCGAGAACAGCGCAGGGAGTTGATCTGGCGAAGGAGACGAGGTCGTCGCTGTAGATTGGGGAGATGTTGCGGCGGGTGCCGTGGATTGAGACGAGGAGGTTGAGGCGCTGTGAGTCTGATGCTGAGGCGTGATAGTGCTCTGGGGGTATGTACAGGGTGTAAGAGATTCGGGGGTCGGATGTTAGTGCGGTGATGGGGATGTGGCCGGTTAGAAAGGCGCTTTCGAGGAATTGGGGGGGGACTTGGGTGGTTGAGATTGGTTTTTTGGGGTCCATTATATATATATATTGTTAAATATAGAAGATTGTATTTGTGGTTGTTGGGAGGATTGTTAAGAGAGTATATGTATACTCGAGTTGTCTGCGGTTTCGGTTACCCCAGCGATATCGGTTTCCTTAAGCCTGGTGTCAGAGGGTTATCAACTTACTGCTGCCTATGGTAGGACTATACGGTTAATGATAATACGAAATAGTACCTACCGTTTACAGATAAGAGATTGTTATTGAAGTACCCGCATGTCAAAGCTATTGATAAACTAATCTACCATATCTACTCGATACATGCTAAAGGCCAACCGTAGTACGCCCACGGCTATCCTTGTTCACCTTCTGGAACTGCTGGATCAACCCTAAAACCCCTGCTCCCTTCACGATAGCATCCACATTCTCGCCGTCTTCCTCCTCGCTGTCGTCCTGCCCATCGCCCATCAGGTTCATCCGCCAGGACTCCTCCAGATTGCTGTCGCCTGTGCCGATACCGCCACTTGACCCCATGACTGTATGAAGCGGTCTGGTTCGCGGTCTGGAGGCAGGACTGCCTGTCACTAAGCCCTGTGCTTCGTCATTGTCTGCGATATTGGCGGGTATAGTTGGCGGCGGGGGAGGGCGTGAGGAACGATAGCGTTGCTGAGAAGTAATACGATTCATCGTTCGGAATCCCGACGATGATGGTTGGTGATGCGGGTCAAGAAGGATAGAAGGAGCCGGAGACCCGGCATCTCCAATGCCAGGAACTCCAAATCGGCCAGCACCAAAGCCCGATTGTTGGCCCATCAGACCTGCGGCTGGTCCGGGGCGAGCTTGCGTGAAGTCTAGTCGATCCCCGATATTGCCCATCTCAACCATGGACGGGGACCCCAGGGTAGGGAATGTGGGCGGAGGGTGGAACTGTCGCTTGTTCGGATGCGTGCCGCGCGGATTGGCGCCATAGTTATCCAAAAACCCGTAGTAGGAGGCGAGCATTTTGCCGTCCTTTGTGGAGAAATAATCGGCACGCAGGTCCTGCCTTGCGTGGTCTCGTCGGTTGTGATTATCCCCCTGCGAAATGACATTGGTGCCCTTCTTGAAGTCAAAAACTGCAAACGAGCAAAGATAACCCATTCCATCAACATGCACCGTGAATTCCCGGAAGAAATCAATCAGTCGATCACTGCACTTTGGGAGGCTGAACCACAGGATGAAGGGTGTAAAGATCATGCTCAGAATCTCTTCTAAAAAGAGGACAATCTTCATCTGATATAGTTCGGCAAATTCTTTCCGGACTTCGTCGCTATGTAGCCTCCCCTTCCAGTGACCCGGGAAGTAATGAGTGAAGTTTATGACCTCAAGAAGTGCGTATTCGGGATCAAAGACATCTGTCTCTTCCGGGACCATCCCTCGAGCAAATGCCCAAACAGACCCAAAGACGCCCAGATAAAAGAGAACCGTTCGGTCATGTGTGATCTCAAATCCCAGAAATAGTTCAGGGTCCACAATGGATGCCAGAGCCAACACAGAAGCGAGCGCACCAGACACGAAAGCAACAAATCCAGCCACCTGGACAGTTTTATCCTTGGGAAACTGGTCCACATAGCGAGTGGCAAAGGGATAAGACATATTTGCACGGCGTTCAAAAAGATGCCATAGCTCGTTGAACTCACGAAACTTCCATTCAGCCAGCGGAGTGTACTGGCGCGATGAGATCTGAGACGGGTTCTTCTTGTACTCATTAAAATAGCGAAAAAAGTAATGCGTCATGAAATAGACAACAATGAAGGGCGCTACAAAAATGTTCATAATTCCGGCAAAAATAAAGCGCCGGCGTAAGCCTTCACTCAAAGCTCGTCGGTGGGTATCTTTCAAGAACAACGTTCTTACTTGTCCTTGTTCATTGAAAACGTAGTCCATGATGCAGAGGTTGATATTCCACTCCAACGTCCGGGAGAACAGTTGCCTGTTTCTGAGGAACGGTATCGGAAGAGTCAGGTCTAGGATGTCCTTATTTACTAATGCAATCAGGTAGTTCTCCTTGCGCATCAGCCGGTTTGCAATGTCGTGAGCATCCATTCGTTGCTTGGACTGACTACCCATAAACTTGCGGTGTTTCGCGGAAACAGCGCCAGCGGTAGCAGGATTTGCATCTCTCAGGGTCATTAATCGACTGACAACCTCCTGCCAGGAAATAGTCTGGATTTCTGCATCGGAAATTCCTAGCAAGTAGTGATAGAAATCATGCATATGTTTGAGTCTCCTGATATCCAACAAATACTGAAAGACCTTCCCAATCCAGAAAAGGCAAAGCAGCCAAAGCAAGAACGTAGAAGACATGGACATGTTCTTGGTGCATTTCTGGATCAGAATATCATCCAAGGTCTTGCTCCCACGCACCTTATGATAGTTGATGCAGTTTGTGAGGAATATGCTAAAACCGACGACGAATGCAAAAGTTCTGCGCGGAGTCAGTAATTATATAATTCGTAGACGGGGAGCATCAATTATAAGAGAGAGGGCTTACAAGAGACTCAAGACCCGGTTTATCATTATAGACCAGATGCCATTCCCCAGGAAATACGTATAGACATCCTTCAAGAAATTATCCAGGTTCTCCACATTTGCCCACATCCACATGGCTTTCTCCTTGGGATCCACTAAAGCGAGATTTGGGTGGCCAGCAGACCATATACTTCCTGGACGATTACGTCGCGGCAAGCCGTGTGGTGATCTTTGGTCCTGGGTATGATCCCAATGAATGTGCGCATGGTGGTGAGGCGAAGAACCAGAGTGGGCGCCGGTCTGGGTGGGAAACTGATGCGAGGGTGGAGGAGGGAGTCGCGACCTGAGATCTTCCTCGTCTTGATGTCCCTCCATCAGAAGCGAAGCTGGAACATCATCGTCATCATGGTCGTCGTCATCGTCATCGTCCGGGTTAGGTCGTGGGGATACTGGTTGCATCCATCGAGGATTACTTGGGTTTCGTCGGCGGAAACCAGAAGCAGCTGCATTTTCTGCAGAGCCTTTTTGTACCATTTGGGGGGTAAGGAATGTGTCGCTTGGACTTGTTGAATCTTCCCTCCCGGCATCAGCCAACGCCTCCTCCAGCTCATGATCGGTAAATCGATCCCTTGGGTCATCTTCATATGTCAGGCCTGCGCGTTCCTCCAGATCAGATGTGTCTGATCCTTCATCGTTTTGACGGATAGTCTCGTACACGGAGGCATGGCCGTTCGGGGGAAGGAAGCGCGATAATATGTTTGATGCCATCATATTGATCTAGAGAATGAATCAACAACGTTATTAACATAGGTATAGGCCGGTGAAGGCATCAGAGCATATTCACGGCCCGCAAGCCAGAAAGATTGTTCAGGCAACGGCCATCCAAATGGATTAAATATATTCGTGAGATGTCTATGGACCCGCTATAGGATTATAGGTAGGGTTGGATCGGAGGCTTGCACCGCGCTTGGGTCTGAAGCTGGCGAGTCGATGTATATATCCGGAGGGGTAGGACGGAAGAAACGGGTTTTGAGGGGTTCCTCTGGTTAGTAGAAGTGAGGGAAGTAAGAAGCCACACGAATGCTAGATATCGCCGTTACAGGCGATGGTGGCTGGCACTGCAGCTCGAGTGGTGACCAACCTCGATCTTGTGATAGAAGCTGCGAGGTATGATGCAAGGCGGTCACCAGGCATCCATCTCCGATAAGGTCGATGCCTAAGGCAGCGAGGAGTCTGCCCAGGTCAGGTGACATTTTAAACACAATCAATGATGATCTCAGTCAAGACTAATAATGAATGATGGTAAGAGATAGTATGCATTATGTTATTTAGCCTTGGAGGAGGATTGCTGCATGGGAAGCTTTGATGGCCACTCCTAGTATGAAGGCTGTTGTAAGAAAATAGGAATATATGATGATTTCACAAAAAAGCTTCAAGCTTGGCATTGCAGGTTTCTTATTACCTGTCAAAGCTAACTATGGCCAAGAGTGCTACTAGAATGCAGCTCTTAGATATAAGGATCCTTCTTAAGCAGAAAAGTATTCTCCGAGTGATTGTGTTGATGAGATATATAGTTAGTGATAGTAGTATGCAGTCACTAAGAACCCACTTGCCATACAGACAGACATACCTAGGTATAGACAAATCATACTTACAGGCTACAGCATACTGTTCAAAGTTCTACTGTCAGAACTACACAACAGTAGTTGATAAGAAGCAACAATTGTGGCCATCGGTGTTTGATCACTTGCAGCTAACGGACCCCGTAGCATTATCAGTGGAGACTGAGAGCGGTGTCCACTGCTCCAAGCTCCAACTTCTGGCGGTATCGCAACGCCTCACTAGCCAAGTTGAGAAGGATAGTTAAGTGGTAAGTATACAGGTACTTGTGGCTTAACTTGATTGAGCTCCAGCTTACTTCGTTTTTGGAAGACCGTTCAGTCGCTGACGACACGACTCACACGAGTCAGAACAAGTGGGATACCACTTCCGGGATGAGCCGCCAATTGCGGCCGTCGGATGTTGGCTTACGCGGGGTTTTTCCAGCACTACCACAGTCTGCTCCGTACAGGACCACTCACTGCCGCTACCTAGGTAACTTCTCAGTTACCAGGTTCCCAATTAGCGGTAGGATCAATCAGGATCCATGATAAACGAGTACTCTTTGCGGAGTAGACCTGTATTCTGAGTCCTTGTACACGAGAATATATATTTTGGAAGACTTTAGGCCCCCGGTGGTGGGTTTAAGAAAGTCAGGAGCAGCGTGCTCAGCAACACCTTCTCTATTGTGAATTAATACTTATTTAGCATATTATCAGGCCTCACAGTCGGGAATGGTCGTAATGTGTAAGCTTTACCGCTATTGAGGGGTACTCCGTAGATGTCGAGCTATTCCATGCGCCAGACAAGGGTATGTCTCAAAGTTTAATATAATAAGATATCATTGACTGGTCAAAGGCTCACGCTCCCTGCTCTGATGAGTGATCATCAGCCTTGACGTCTCCCCAGAATAAGAATAACCCTGGAGCTATGATTCTTGGGAAATCCGTGCTCGAGCTGGGTACGGGAGAGTCCGTTGTTCCTCCAACCATGGAACGTTCTTGTCTTTTTACCTTTGCCCCAAGACTTGGAGTCTTGAACCTTGAAAAAGTCGGGTTACTTTCCCTTCTTGTTGCGGCAGACAGTCTGTCACAAGTACATAAAGACATTATAGTAATGTCAAGTAAAATGAGGCAGTAGCGTGAGAGAGCTCGCTTCGAAGAGGACATTCTATATACCCACACGAGGAGGACACTCAATGCCGTGATTTACTGATAGCATGACGGTACTCTGCAGATCCCTGATAAAGATTACCAAGTATGCGGGAATTAACTAACTAACTAGCTAGTCATGTTATTAGCAAGAACACTTAATTGCTGTTGCGGTAGTATTTTCCTGCTAGCTCAGGCTAAGATAAGCGTCGACTGTCAAGTCTCCTGGATGGGTCTGTTATGTGCGCATCATGTCTACTAGTCCTGTTAATGAAACCGGAGATTTCCAGGAAGTCTTCGACACCAATGTCATTTACAATGGTTAGATAATCTACCTAGATGCTGCCACTTCTACAAGCTCCTCGTATGACCCAGTAGTAATGATAATCCACCTGAAAATAACGTATGTTCATAAGAAGCCCGTTTTAGGTAAATAACTGCAGTCTACCTAGGTACCCCAGTGCTAGCGCAATGACCTGCAGAGCTCACCTGTAGACCGCCGCCTCCAACCAAGCCCGTTATTCAGGAACTTACTACTATAGGGTTTTATTGTCTGATACTCGGGGCGCTGGGAAGCCAGCCTTCTGGATGTTCTTTCGCCACACCGGAAACTGGGATTGAATAACGGTGGCAATTTGAATACTAGAAGCAGCGGTCCAAGTAGACGGGGCTTATTCTTCATCCAATCGCGGGAAATGGTTTTTTTGGTGCAGGTCGTTCCCGAGGTCTTTGCGAGTACCTAGTACCAGGTAGTAAGTACTCCAAGAGTTCAAACCGCTCTTTCTCTTCGCTCTCATCGAAAGGTTGATTGGCTCTGGACCACGGCACTTCGGAGATGGGGAACAAATGGAAGAAACAAGAACTATCGAGGGGAAAGTGGGTAGAGACTACTCAACAGTTTGGCTATCGCCTTCAAGTTACCTATTGAAATAATGTGCAGGCGTTTTTTTGTAAGAGAGCGAGAATGATTCGACCATGAAGAAGATAAAAAGGGTCCACGGGTGTTAATCAAAAGTGGGCTCCAGTAATAGCAGCATTTCAGCTGGGATCATTCCAGTCCCTTAATACCTAGTTATGCTACTGAGTACAGACTCAGTGATCCCGTCTTATGGTAATAGAATTCTGTGTCCAAGTTTCGGCAGGCCTCCTCTTTGAAAGAAGACCATGGCTTGACTCGGAAATTTGCCTCCCAGCATGATTGTCGCGATTAAGTGGGATCAAGGGTGGTAGAACTGTCAGCAATAATAATGGGCGAGGAGTTGACGATGGGCTCTTAATAGTACTAGTATGAACTACCGAGCACTAACATCTAAGTTCTAAGTAGGCATCACCATGATTGTGGATCTTGTCATCAAAGGCCCGAGCCCGACACTAAATGAATTCAGGTCCAGGTGAGAAAGGGGAACAGAAACAGGAAATATTATATTCGAGTAGTAGTGTGTCTTTGGCTTCACAACTGGGCAGCTGTGGCATCAATTACTACCAACTGCTGGTAATGTACTCCGAGGTTCTGTATGCCACTGTTCCCTCTTGAATATTTAGGTAAGTACTATTGGACAAGAAAGTGACAGAGGAATTAAATATCGCGACTATAGTTCGTGTGAAGCATCTATACAAGGCACAATCCTATACTTCATATAACAGGTAGTCTTTAACGATCAGGTCGCCTTTGCGAAGGGATGTTGACTGTGTAAAAAAGAAAGGCAAAAAAAGTGGGACAAATCGGGATTGAACCGATGACCTCTCGATTAAAGACTAAAGTATGGACTTCAGTCGAGCGCTACTCCCAGCTGAGCTATTGCCCCTGATTTGATGGTAAGGCTTCCATAAGTTAACTAATAACACTAGCATGGCAACCCATTATTTTATTCACATTCTATACAAGCCCTGAGTCCAAGGTTTTGTATTATTATTGAACTGCATCAGGTAAGACTTCACATAGTACTAGTATCATATATCCTTTCCATTGGGTTGGTCCATCTGTACGAATTTATCTTATGATGGTAGAATCCTGACACATCCCATCCCATCTTTTTTTCCTTTTGATTTGTGTGCTTTTTATATAGTCCGCGGTCTTCAAACCCATGTCTTCTACCTAGCTACTCCCATCAGGGCTGTTTTTTAAATTATTATTCTATACAGACAGATGAAAGAAGGAGCCGACCTTTATAGTCTCTTGGTAGTAATACTCATAGACTCGTAGAAGCAGTGAGCCTATTCGAGGTTACATGGTGTATCGCGGCGCCAAATTTGGAAAAGGCAAAACTAACCGCGAACCTAAAAGGAAATGCACGCAGCACAAGTTCTCTCTCTCCCAGTTGCAAAATAGTTAGTTAATAGTTAATACTAATAGTTACTAATACCAGTTAACAGCGATAGTAATGGTAATAGTAATAATATTGATAATAATAATAATACTATTATTGCTGCTCCCCTCCTCCCGGCTCGACTCGACTTGACTTGACTTGGCTTTCGCCGCTCTGCCATCTTCTCTTTCTCGCTCTAAGAGATCTCCATCTTTCCCTTCCTCTTCCTCTTCTTTCTCTCTCTCTCTCTCTCTCTCTCTCTCTCTCTCTCTCTCTCTCTCTTTTCCCCCTCCCCTCCTCTCCCCCCCCACACTCTCTCTTCTTCTCTCGCTTTTCTCCCCTTTTCGCTTACCCGATAACCGAAACATCCTTTCGTACCAGAAACAAAATATTATTCACGGAACTAAAGAATAACATCTTCCGCAAAAATCTCCCCGGGCATTTGTCTCGATGTGGGATCTGCAGCTCCCCAAGCCCGCGCAATAATTACTAGGTCTTGAATCAATTCAATCGGCTTCTAAGCAAGCAACCCCCCCTCAAATACATCTATGCTTCTGTCAAAAACGGGAGCTGTTTGATGAAGGGTACGTTTCGATGTTCCAGGCTTCGTTGCAAACCCAATGATATCACATCTGCGGGTGGTTCAACCAAACCTTCGGCTCTTTCGTACCAACTTTTTTTCTTCCTCCACATCTTCCCCCCCCCCTCCCCCAGAAGCTAACCTGTCCAACCAATCTTCAGAGCAGCGACACCGTGATGCTAAATTGACTCCCCCCTCAGAAGACTGCACCCTCGCTGCGATATCAATAAAGCTGGACTGTTGCTATTGATCGATTTTTTTTTTCGACTACTACTGCTCCTCTCAGTTTCCTCCTTACAACATTGTCGCAACACGGCCCCCTCCCCCCTAAAACCCACTAACACTGTCTGCACCGCCCGTGTCGTTTCCTCCATTTTCAAGCTGTATCCTAGCGCGCTGACCCGAACCGAATGTGCGACTCTAATCAGCTTCCCCCATCCGGACTCCATGCGTTCTCATAGCGACCCATTGGATGACAAAGCCTCTCAATTGCTCGAGGTTGGTTGCGCAGTGTATGCTGATCACAGTTTGCCGCTTCAAGGTAACATCTCACCGGATTATTATCAATATATGCCTCTCTGCCTGCCTGCGTCTCGTGCGTTTTGTAGCGACCTTTCGCGAAGCGCCGCTGCCGCCGGGTTCGTTGTGCGCTGTGGATAACAATGGAGTCGGAAAGCTCGAATGGGTTCAAGCGGAACTCAATGCATCAGGGAGTCTACAGTCGCCCCGTGGAACGACGGCCGAGCAAGAAGTCATCCTCAAAAGATCGTCACGGTATGATTTACCCCGATACCTTCAGAGAAACAACTATCCGCACCGTGACTCCCGACTCCTCTGAGCCCGGGAACCATTCGCCTTTGTCTGAAGTCGAGTTTCTGCCCTCAGCTGCTGCTCCTTCTCCCCGTGCCGCCACTCGGACAAGACCTCCCGATCGAGAATCTCGTCGTGATTTCAGTTTATATAATTCGACTGGTGATGAGGATGAGACACAAGCAGAAATGAAAAGCCAGCGCGCACGATCTCGAACCACCACCTTGGAGGATCAGCGGAGTGAGGTACCCTCAGGCTCGTTCTTCAGCCGAACCCGAAACCGTTTGGGTTCTATCAACGCTGCCACACCACAGCCCAAAACCCCAGAGGACCAACAGGCATCCTCTATCGGGTTCCCCTCAATTCAATCTCCCACCTACCTTAGCCAAACTCCTAGTCGCCAGCGGTTAAGCAAGTCACCCGGAAATACAGCGTTTGTGACGAGTGCGCCGACTAATCCGGTCGCCCCGTCTTTATCGAATACAGATGCGTCTAAGATTCTGCATCTTATGAAAACAACATGCGGAAGAATGCATGGTATTCTTTCGTTTCGAACATCTGCAACCAGTACTTGGACGTCAGGCTATTGTGCGATCAATGTAGCCATGGGAAGTCTGATATACCAAGCAAAAGGGGAGCCCGCATTAGCAAAAACCCTTATTCCGGATTTGCGCGGGTGTCAGGTCCGCTCACTTGTTGACCCAGAACTTCGGACAAACTACCTCAGCGTATCTACGTTTAGCTCGGGCCTTGGAGTGGAATTACGACCCCATGTGAGCGAAACATTCGATTCCTGGCTTGCTGCTTTGTTGTGCTGGCAGCCTATCCGTCCTAAGGGTGTCCAAAATAAGATGACGAAACCCCAATCAGTCTCTATCAATGATCGTCGCCTTGTCGATCGTCGTAGAAACTCTGAAAGCACCGTTCAGAAGGAAGCTGCCATCATCAAGGTGGGCAAGATGCTCCTTTGGGATCGGCCAAGTGCCTCTGGTGTCCGACCATCTTCCGGCCGTAGGATATCAACGTTCCGACAACAACGTGCTCTTTCTTCCGCTTGGCAGAAGGTTAGCTGCACGCTACAAGAGAATGGTGCCTTCAAGCTATTTCCTGAGTCCAATACCACCCTCGTATCCTGCATCCAATTATCCCAACTTTCTCGGTGCGCTATACAACAATTAAATTCTTCTGTGCTGGAGGATGAATTCTGCATTGCGATATACCCGCAATATGCTGCACACTCTGCATCCGGCTTGACACGTCCAGTTTACCTCGCGCTAGAGAGTCGGGTCCTGTTCGAAGTATGGTTCGTGCTCCTGCGCGCCTTCACCACTCCCGAGCTTTACGGCCCAGAGAATTCAACTGAAGATGAGCCCATGAAGACACCGGGCTCGGTAGATACCAAGACGACCTCGATCACAGACATGTTTAGAATCGAGAGAATGCTAACTCTCAAAGTCACCGAGGCAAAAATGTTTAGTAGTCAAGTATCGGAAGAGGTGCCTAGGAGCCGAAAACAGTCCCGTTCTTACATTAGCTCAACCCCGGTATCCGCTACTAATGATTACTATACAGAAGTGCTTCTGGATGGAGAAATCCGAGCCAAAACAGCTGTCAAATATCGCACCTCCAACCCCTTCTGGCGTGAGGAAATCATCTTCAGCGATCTTCCGCCTGTCCTATCCCAAGCTTCAATTGTGGTGAAAACTCTCAATCCATCACAAAAAGACTGGTCAATAGTGGCACACGGCGCATATGCATTGAAACCAGACACAAGCCCTATACGCTTACTGGATGATGTTGAAATCTCTTCCCATGATGCCACATATGGAAGGGTAGACATTAGATTAGATGAGCTGGAACCAGGAGCGGAAACTGAAAAATGGTGGCCGATCCTGGATGACAGGGACCAGTGCGTAGGCGAGTTGTTGATGAGAGCACGGATGGAGGAGACGATTGTCCTCATGTCTCACGAGTACATGCCAATGTCTGAACTCCTTCACTCATTCACCAATGGACTTACTATCCATATGGCCCAAATCCTGTCCTCTGAGCTGAATCAGCTATCCGACGCCCTTTTGAATATCTTTCAGGTCTCAGGAACTACTGTTGAGTGGATATCAGCGTTGGTTGAAGACGAAATTGATGGCATTCACAAGGAATCAACTGCAAGCAGACTACGCTACACTACAAGAATCCATTCCAATGACTCCCGCGAGACCGGTCAAGACAGGGAAGTGCTGGTTCGAGATCTAGGACGCACTGCAACAGTGGAAGCGAATCTTCTTTTTCGAGGGAACTCAGTCCTCACCAAAGCGCTTGATTACCATATGCGTCGCCTCGGGAAAGAATATTTGGAGGAAACGATTGGTGAAAGGCTTCGTGAAATTGACGAGGCAGATCCAGAATGCGAAGTTGATCCTGCTCGGGTACATCGATCCGACGACCTCGAGCGCAACTGGAAAAATTTAGTTGGCCTTACCACCAGCGTTTGGAAATCGATAGCCGGTTCTGCCTCTCGATGCCCTCCCGAGATGAGACTTATATTTCGACATATTCGGGCCTGTGCAGATGACCGGTATGGCGATTTCCTTCGCTCAGTCACGTACAGCAGTGTCTCTGGCTTTCTCTTCTTGCGGTTCTTTTGCCCTGCAATTCTGAATCCCAAGCTCTTCGGTTTACTGAAAGGTAATTTATGAAGCCTTCCCAATTTATCCATACCCCCTTTAGCTTTGAAGTTTTCTCACATTTATAGATCATCCTCGCCCGCGTGCTCAACGCACTTTGACGCTGATTGCCAAGGCATTGCAAGGACTAGCCAATATGACAACATTCGGTAGTAAGGAGCCCTGGATGGAGCCGATGAACAAGTTTTTGGTCGGAAACAGGGGCGAGTTCAAACAGTTCGTGGATTCCATTTGTTCAATCCCAGCTGATCGCCCGACTCCGGTGGTTACTCCATCATATGCTACCCCCATTCAGATTCTCGGTCGATTACCACCTCCGTCACGCGAAGGCTTCCCCAGTCTTCCGTTCCTTATCGACCATGCTCGAAGTTTTGCGAATCTGATTAGGATATGGCTCGACGTGGCACCGGAACGATTGAAAGAGCTCGAGGAGATGGACCCTGCAGTCGAGAAATTCCATGAAATAGCACTTCATCTTCAACAGAGGACAAAAGAATGCCTCGGTAAAGCGGAGCAAGCGGGCCGCCCCAGTAACAGTCTCGAGATCAAATGGGAAGAGCTGGTTGATTCTTTGGAGCATTCTGCACCCTTCTCCGATGAAAACCCACCTAAACCTGCGACTCCTGCTACAGACACCATGATCTCAGGTTCCGCGCCTGGTTCCGCTTCTGTTACTGGAACCCACCGAAACTCAATCGGCTACTTTGCGTCGCGGCCTTCTCTTCCCCGCCGCTCCACCGACTATGGCCCTGATATTGACGACGAGACGCCGCCAAGTTCTTCGTCTGCTACTTGGGACCAAAGTCGTGTGCCTTTTTCTATACCGCGATGGTCTGAACCTCGAGACAGCACCAGTAGCTCCAAAAACTCGTCCACTTATTCTCTTGAATATCCCGATACCTCTAAGTCTCGCAGGTCCAGCATAACAAGGGAGACAACTAGCAAATACCGATTTTTCGATTTTGTGCCTGCACCATCCAGGCGTAAGGGCAAGGACCGAGAGACCACTCAACAGCAATCACGCGAAGAACTACGCAATGAATTCTGAATTGAGTTGTGATTATTAACCGACACACGCCATATTGGGCATTATAGCAAGAGTTGTAGCTACGGCCCCTCTTATCAGCTGAAATACCTTACCTCCAACATATTTTTTTTCCCTTCTCCTTTATCGCTTCAAAATCACCGTTACTCAAAAAACTTCTTTTTGGGCGGCTCGATTTGCAGTTGGACTAGCAGATTTTGATTTAAGTAAAGACGGTGGCAGCTGAAATGACGCATATTAGAAGCGACATCCTGCAATTTATTTGTATAACATGAGGATTTTGGACTGACAAAATCCTGCATCTTCTGGTGTACATGCTTCTCTCTCTCTTGTTGATTCTCTTCTATCATCTATTTTTTTTCCCACTGGCTTTTAGCTTTCTATCTTCCCATCTTTTTTCTACAACACGTGCCCATGACTAACGCTCTTTCTTTTCTATCCACTATTTCTTTTTTGGAAAGCATTTTTTCATGGTGTTGATACCCTGCTCTGATGGCTTTTTTTTTGGTGCGAAGAACGAAGAGATCCTGCGAAGAGTAGCAGGCAGAAAGAGCCATACTCCATCCTATGTGTTTGTGAATACAGTGTGGTTCTATATATTGTGTAAATAGTCTTGTTTTCTCCTACTCTCTTATATGGGTTCTTTGGCATAGATGAAATGAGCATTCAGTCAAGATGGTTGGTTAGGATAAATCTATGCCCTTTCTCGTAAGCCAGACTTGGTCTTCCTTCGAAGATAATTTAACTATAGGCAGGTTTTACTTAATATAGTTACATGAAGTAGACGGAGTACCTCCAAATGCCCGCCACTCCAGAGCAGACAATGATTAACTGCATTGAAACAAGAACAAGAAAGCACGAGCTATGTAAGTCATGAAAAGATGTGCTCCGGGGAGATCTATGATGATAGCTGATTGCTGATAGGCAGGCCTGCAAGCAGATAGACAGAAAAAAAAGAGAAATAAAGGAGAAACCCGAAGCATATTGAAGTAACTCTGAGTATATGTGCTAGACATGTAAAGGTAGGAAGAGAGAGCCCTCCAACAGAAGTAAGGAAGGAAGGAAGGCAGGAAAGGTCTACTCTACCTACATCCATAGGCAAATCTTCCCACTGGCCGTCCCACCAGCAACCCAGTTCTTGCTGCGGTGGAAAACAGCCACGGCAGGGACAGCTGTGATGCCGTCGCCGCCGAGTTGAGCGAGCTGGTCACCCGAGCCGCTGTAGATGTCGACAAAGCGGTTCATGTTTCCGATGCAGAAGCGTTGGATGCGCGATTGGGGGTTGAGTTGCCATTGGGGGCGGAGGCTGGTGGGTTTATTGTATGGTTAGTTAGTCTTTTTTGGGGGGTAGAGGTAGGGGGTGGTTTGTAGCGTAATAATGTGAGGAAGGAGGAAGGACGTACATGGTAACCCATCTGCCGGTTTGACAGTTATGTCTTACGATGGTATCGGGTTTCATTTCGGGGTCTGGGAGCTTGTGGCCGGGGGACCAGGAAGCGATGCCCTTGGCGCCGAAGTCGTAGATCTTGAGGGTGTCGTCGTAGGAGGAGGTAGCGATTTGGCCTGCGCTGTTGAAGGCGGCGTGGGAGACTGAGAGACGGCTTTGGTGCTCGCCGACGGGGATGGGGTGGGTGTGGGAAAGCTTGCGCAGGTCCCAGAGACGCATGGTGCGGTCGAGGCTGGCTGTTGCGAAGTAATGGGAGTGTGTTTGGTAGAGGGAGAAGCCGCCTATTTTCTTCTCCGAGAGCTGCCAGGTAGCGACAGATTGTTCTCGCTTGGTGCGCGTATCGTAGCGGCCAAATTCGCCTTCTAGGGTGGTCCAGTAGAGTGTGTTGGGGTCCTCGGTGGCCATGTCGATGCCGGAGATTGGGATATCTTCTGCGGTGGAGGCGGGGGCGTATTTCTCCACAGAGGTGGTTTTCTCAAGGTCCATCTCACGGATGGAGCTGTCATAGCTTGCGGTATAGAGATGTGTAGGTTTGAAAGGGTGAATGGTCATGGAGCTGATGGTGCGCGTGTGCGGTTTGAGGGTGACGAGAACCGGGTCTGGGTCGTCGTCCTCCTCGTCGTCGTCGTCTTCCTTTTTTACGGCTGATATTGGTTTTTCTTGTGATGCGTCGAGTATACCCAAGTGGCCCATCTTATCTCCAGCGAAAATTAACGGCTTGGCTTCGGATGGATGGAATGTCATAGAGTATACTCTCTCCGGGGTGAGCTTGATGCCTGCAGTTCATCGAGAGCGTTAGCAAAGATTTTTAGAATCGCAAATATTGTAGTAGTAGGCTTGTCGTACGATTGGGTTCCCAGGCGTCCCATAGCTTCAACCCACTCATTTCTTTTCGGAGAGCCTTGAGATCACTGTCCTTTGTTGACTTGATATCCTTATCCCCAAAGGTTCGCTGGTATGGCACTGCGACTCCCTTGGTGACAACATCCACGCCAATCAAAGCATCGCCGTCGAGCTTCTGGCCAGACACAAATATATCATTGAAGGAGAAAGAGTCTGATTTCCGAACCCTTTTTGCGCGTTCAGCCTGTTGTGCGAGCTCGTACTCCTGGTCTGCTTTTCGCTTCGCAATCTCGCTGTCCGCCGCGATGCCTCTCAGTCGCGACGATGTGCGACGAGGCACGGGAGCTTCCTCCTCCTTCTTCACTTTTCTCGGCGCGGCTTTCTTCTTCGGCTTCGTCTGATCTCCGGATGTACCCTTGGGCATCTTGGGGGGGAAGAGCCCCGCCGATTGCGCATCCAAACTGAGCTTCTTGAGCAGCGCATCGCGCTCGGCGATGTTCGCAAGGCGCTGCTTCTCGAAGTCGGAAATATCTTCGCTGCCCATCCTGACTGAAAAAATAAAAAGGGGAAAAGATTAAAGAAGACTGATATACCGAGATCCCAACCAACCCAACCGCAGTTTCAGAGCAGCGGCTTTGCACACGCTCCTCTTCCTTCGCTTCTGGAAATCAAGAGGGAAAACACGCGCAGGCAGCCGCGTGGTCACGTGTAGGCACCCATCCCAAAAAATTATTATCGGGATAGGCTTCGACGGTCTTCTCAAAACAACAGAAAAAAGGAAAAGATGAGCGCACAACCACGCCTGGCTTGGGCTTTGCTGGCCCAGGCGATCCGAAGCTCCCCCGTGCCATTTCTTTACCAGACCCGCACTCTGACTGCTCCTTCTCGACGACATGTTCTGCGATTCCATCAGCCATGCTCACTTTATACGACTACGACCAACAACTCTAGCCAGAGCTACGACTCCAGTCCCTCCCAAGCTGAACAGGAGTCCGCAACTGAAAATGGTGAATCCCGCGAAGCCGATGGCGAGAATACAGACATAGAATCTTCTTCTGCTTCTTCTTCCCCGCCGAGTAAACCGGCCCGTCAACCACGTCGATCTTATCTCCTCAGACGCGGCATTTCTGCAACCCAGCGAGACCATGCCCCCCGGGAGAGACCCGCCGGGTCACCCGTAATGACCATGGGTGAGAAGCAAGTTTTGGGGAAACTTTTCGAACAACTCGGGATCGATAATGATCAGATCCCGGTGGAGCCAGCGGCACCCAAGAAGCGCGAGTCGCCACTGAAAGACGAGGACCGACGGGAGATGGCGCACATCTCGGCGATCTTCGACTCGGTGGTGCAGGAAATGCGAAAGATGCAGCAGACAAGGGCAGAGGCCAGTCCTCTGGATGGAGGGTGTGTTGCGGAGGCAGCAAATCACGGGAAAATGCCGACGAGGCACCGACAGAGACTACACAATGACCAGGAGCTGACGGATCTCTTGAATACGAGCAAGATAACACCCAGTCAGGCAATTGATATGGTTATTCGACGGGAGGCTACGAAGATCGAGGCGGCCCTCCGTGCCTCTGTGCAGAGTGGGAAGGGTGAAGCGGGTATCTGGGAGGTTTGCCGGGAGAGAATCTTCTCTATGATGCAACACCTAGGGGACAATCAGAAGACTGCTTCGGTGCTAAATGGTATTGAATTACCGGGGCACAGTAGTAGTGAAGAACAGTCTGACGCTCCGGCCTCCAAAACCACCAAAACCACCACAACCACCTGCGGCCCCCTAGAGGTCCCATCGTGTGTCCCCATCGAAGCCGTCGTGACAGCATTATACCCCAAGATGCTCCTCGTTGCATTCCGGCTGCTGAACCTGCATTTCCCAGAATCCTCGCTAATCGGCCAGTTTCGATCTACCATCAGCGCCCTGGGCCGGGAATCCGCCCTGTTGGGAAGCTCGACCGCGCTATACAATGAGTTAATCTACTTCTACTGGCGCGGATGCCACGACGTACCTGGCGTTGTATCGCTCCTTCACGAGATGGAGGTCACGGGCGTGGAGCCAGATGCGCGAACGTGCGGGATTCTAAGTGCGATAGTTCGGCAGCGAGAACAGGATCTCATTCATAATTGGCGGCGGACACGTCCGGAAAAACGCGGGTCGATTCGTGAGCCATGGTGGGATCTCCCGTCAAACCGTAAGGCTATGCGCGAACTAATGGGGGAGAATGGATGGATTCAACGTCTGGAGGAGCGAATCAAGGAAAGAAAGGAGCGGGAGAGATTATACGGTTGATCTATGTCTGCGTCTCCGTGTGAAATGTATTTTAAATGCAGGGAGGGCGGGGGCGTGGTTTAAAAAAAGAAAGAAAGGTGTATAATTAATAATGTACAATAGCAGTGATACAGTGATACATAATAAGATATCCGGACATGGAATACCCTCGAGTCATCCAGAGCAAGATTCCGAGACTCGCATAGCAACCCACCCAAGTATACAGCGAGTACCTACGACTTACTCACTACTAGTACTTACCAGAGTAGTTAGGTACCTACATACCTAGGTAGACAGGTCCTGATCTAGATCTTCAACCCCCAACTCCTACCCAACCCAATGGCAGTCGACCCCATGAACCCGAGACACTGTCTTGTCCCACTCAGCTTCTCCCCGATAACCTTGCTATCCTCGATGCGACGGTCGACGAATTTCTCCGTGTCAGAGAGGTCCGGAGTGGGGTCACGGGTCATGATCACCTCTGCAGAGGCATAGATCGCCGAAATAGAGATGTGCTTTGCATACCAGGACGCGTCGACAGAGGCGTCCCCGGCCAGATAAAGGATATCCGATGAGAGGGCTTGCAGCTCTGATAAGGAAAGCGGGATATTCGAGGGGAGGGACATGAGTGCTAGAGCCTGTAATTAACCATTAGCATCGTATTGGCATACGAGTATATATATATATATATATATTTTTTTAATTTTTGGCGTCGGAATGGACAAGGGACATACATCCTGCCACTGGTGCTTAATCTCCGTGTTCATCCGTAGTCTCTCCATGATGAGTAGTTTGGTTTTATCTTCTACGGAGGAGGAGGAGGAGGAGGCGGCGGAGGCGGTAGTGGCTTTGGCAAAGAGGCCGTTTTCAACGGTTGCGCGGAGGAGACCGCGTCTGCTGGCGAGCCAGAAGAGGATGAGGTCGAATTCGCCGCGGGGAAGCAATTGGACGGAGACGTCGAGGAAGCCGGTGTCGCGGGCACCGAGGGTCAGGGCGTCGCGAGTGAAGCCATGGTGGGGGACATGTTTGAGGGCGGCGGAAAGGATGGTTGTCTGGGAGTTTGTGTATTCGTGTGGTGGGGGATCGGGATGGTGGTGGGAGTGGTAAGGGCGACGATGGTGGTGGTGATGGTGGGATCGGAGTTGCGATGGTGGTGATGATTTGCGTTGCTGGTAGAAAGGTAGAGCATTGACACAGGGAAATATAGATCTCCGGGCGCCACAGGAGATGGCATTGTGAGAGGAGCGCAATGGGAGGAGGAGAGGACGTGCCATACTGCCGAGAGTTGGTGGTTGTGGTTGAGGTTGGGATGTTGGAGAAAAGATGGGATGATGAGTTTTTGGTGGTCCCCGTAGTATAAGCGGTGGCCCAGGCGGGGGCCAAGAACGCGGACTGCAAACAAGTATCTGTTTACTGTATTTATTTGTTTTGATGTTCTTTTATTGTTTGCTATTTTGGATATATTTGTTCTGTGGTTATATAATTACAGTGCCCCTGAGCAGGTTGTCCATTGTCTGTAGTTGAGCGCACTCTCTATGATAGGCGGATTGTATAGTCTGGGGATATGCAGCCTCAGCTTCATAATTAACGACTTATACGTCTATTTCTGAGGAAAGACAGCATAGGATAGATTTTTCAGCTATAATAATAGGTACTATAGCAATGAATAATTGATATTTTCTGGATTGACTGCAGTGTAGAATCTGGACAGCTTCGTTTGACAGAGCGAGACAAACACCCTGCGAGAGGACAGTAATAAGCAAAATAAATGGCGCAGTTTCTACATTTTATTTTGTTATTATTATTTACTAATTATCTACCATATTTATATAAATATTTATATACATATATGTGTATATTCAATTGCTGCCAATTGGACTGGCGCCGTGAGTTGTCCTCTTGAATCGCTCTCGGAAAAGGATCCATCCATCATCTCATCTCATCTCATCTCAAGCCTCATCTCCATCTCTCCTCTTCTCTCCCTCTTGCTCCCTCACGATCCTCCTCTCTGAACTGACTGCTATCTTATTCATCTTCCTCTGCGTCCTCTTCTTCTTCTTCTCTTCTTTCCCCTTCTCTACTTCCCTCTTCCAAACCACGTCTTCTAGAACCATGGGTGGGTGAAATCCTCTGTTTCTTTGTTGTTTTGCATCCTCTCCAGCTTCAACTTCCACAACCATCACCTCCTCCTATCATCCTCCACCACATCTTCCTTGACCTCAATCCTCAATGTCCTCATCCTCAGCCCTCACTGTCCTCGGGGATGTTTTTACTTTCTGATCTGCTTCTGCATCCTTGGTTCCTCGATTCCCCACCAACCACTACTTCCATCTCCCTACCTATTATTATTATTATTATTATTATTATCTTCCTTATTATTATTTATTCCCTTCCCCCTTATTTCTCGATTATATCCAATCCTCTTTCTTATTACTATCGTCATTATTATCATTATTCTTATTATTCTTTTCCTGCATCCATCACGTCTTCCCCCTCCTTCTACCGTTTCACCATTTCTGCCTTTTGACTTGACCATCTCATTTGCATCTCATATCCTTTTCCTCCTCTTCTATCAGATATATATATCCATATATATATATTCTCATCTGGTTCCACTCCTCTTCGGAGTAGTTCACTGCTGCATCTCGGATTCCTACGGGAACACCAATCACACTGTGGCGCGCATCCTGTCCGAGCTGTCTGTCAGACACATAGGCTGAACTGCTTCCTGCACTGGTTTTAAGTTGTGCTTTCTTTTTCCCCTTCCCCCGCTATTGTCCTCGTCCTCCTCCTTTATCTCGTTCCTCGTTCCTCGTTCCCTTCCCTCTCCTTCTCTCTTCCCCCCTCCTCTCTTCTTCCCCCTCTTCTCCTCTCCCTCTCCTGTGTGCGTGCGTGCGTGGTGCTGTGTGTGGGCTATCTTTATTCTCGATTCCTTTCTTTATTCTTATCTTCATTTTGTTGTCATTCCGTTACTCCGTCTTCGAAGGCGACTAGACTTGTGGCTTACACTTAAAGCGAACCTCAGCCGACGTTTATCGACCATACCAAGTAAGTCGGTGTTCTTTTTTCTTTGCCCTTGCTCGCTCTATCGCCTCTCATGTTTACCTTTTATTTTTGTTCCTGAAATTATTTGGTTATGTTGGATTATGTGCTGCCTCCCTACCCGAAACACACTACTCTGGAGGAGCAGCTGGGAAACGTCTGGGACCGTCATTTTGCTCCTATTTCATCATACACAAATGGGATAAATTCACCTCCTTACTCTCCCTACATTTTCCTCTCCCCCTTTTTGTTTATCTTCGTTCGCGTTCCTGGGCTGCTTTTTTACTTGAATATGCTCCGACTGTATCCATTATTACTATGATTATTTTATTATTCCCCATACACTCTGGAACCACCTCCGCGCTAGGGCCGTTCGGATGCGCCAAAAAACCCACCCGGGTCCTCTCGTGCTCCTTCGGGTCGTCTTGAGCCTTGAGGTACTTTTGGACTGCCAGCTCCACGGCCCCAGTCGCGGTCGCGGTCACATGACGCGCCAGAATCCCAGGTTCTGCAGCGCAAAAAGGTGGTCTTTACGGTTTCAATCATCCTCAGCAACTTCCCTTTCGTCATTATTGATCTTCTATTAACCCTTTTCCGTCTCTCTCTCCCGCTCTCCCTCTATTACTCCATCGCTCCCTTCCCCTCTTTTTTTTTTTCTTGTCAATTTTCAATGCCTCCCGGCGACTTCGACACTGACCGCGCGCAGCGTGAGAGGTCTCGTTCCCCCCGTCGTCGATCTCGCAGTCCTCGACGAAGCCGTCGTTCGTATTCGCCACGCAGTCGGTCTAGGAGTCGTGACGATTATCGTCGCAGCGATCGCCGTTCCCGCTCTCCTATGAGTGCTGCCCAGGGCGCGTCAGGAGGTCATTCAGCTTCGGGATACAGTGGGCGTGGTAGCTACCCGCCTCCCCCTAGATCGTTTGAGGATCGTGCAGTCGCCAAAGAACAGATGATGCAATCCGTGCGCGAATCATCCCAACAAGACCGCCGCGTCTATGTTGGGAACCTTTCCTACGATGTCAAATGGCATCATCTTAAAGATTTTATGAGACAGGGTGAGCAGGGTCATATCGTGTCGGATGCGTGATGAGCTTTTTTTCTTTATTTGAAGGATTGGAATTCGTGGCTGACTTTGGAGGGGGGAATGTCTTTCCGCGTCGTTCTCACAGCTGGAGAAGTTATCTTTGCCGACGTCTTGCTTCTTCCTAATGGAATGTCGAAGGTGGGCGCCAATGCGTAGCGTGACTGGTTCTTTTTTTCTTCTTCCTTTTTCATTTGTTTCTGGTTTCTTTTCTCACCCCCGTTGGTTCGATTTGCTTGGACTGTTTGGGTTGACGGGTTGGGCCTGGCTGTCCGGGAATATTGTAGGGATGCGGGTAAGTTTTTCTCTTTTATAGCCTTATATTTATGACGTCTTGCTAACTATGTGAAAAAAAAAAGGATTGTGGAATACGCGACCAGGGAGCAAGCGCAGAATGCAGTCAACACGCTCAGTAACCAGAACCTAATGGGCCGACTAGTCTACGTTCGCGAGGTACTTGACACCCTTCTCATTCATCGATTCTTTTTTTTACAGTGAATTATTAACTGGTATGTTCATTGATTATAGGATCGAGAGCCCGAACCTCGCTTCACGGGTGGTCCGTCCCGTGGAGACTTTGGTGGCCCCGGCCGCGGTGGCTTTGGTTACGGTGGTGGTGCTGGCGGCGCTGGAGGAAGACAGCTCTACGTATCGAATGTTTGTTATCCCCTTCCTTCATAAAATATTGACCGTGATGTGGTGCTATTAGCAACAAAAGAATTGGTGTTGACGCCCTGGAACTTACAGCTCCCTTTTAATGTTGGCTGGCAAGATTTGAAGGATCTTTTCCGCCAAGCAGGTAAGCCAAGGATGCCAGGTTTTTCTCTGAATAGCGAAAGCTGTTCCCTGTCGTCTACCCTCCCCTAGAACTAATCTCCGATCTGAATATTGACAATGCCTTACGGTATAGCTCAGCAAGGCGCCGTGATCCGTGCTGACGTTCACACCGATGCTTCTGGCCGTCCTAAGGGATCCGGAATCGTGGCTTTCGAATCGCCAGATGATGCCCGCACTGCCATTCAGCAGTTTAACGGATATGACTGGCAAGGCCGTACCCTGGAAGTTCGCGAGGACCGGTTCGCAGGCTCAGGAATGGGCATGGGTGGCCGTGGTGGTTTCGGTGGTGGATTTGGCCGCGGGGGCTTTGGAGGTCGTGGAGGCTTTGGTGGCCGTGGGGGCTTTGGAGGAGGCTTCCGAGGAGGCTACGGTGGCGGTCCCGGTGCTGGTAGCGGCGGCTTTGGCGGTGGTCCCGCTGGACCTGGCTTCGAGAACGTAGCCTCGGTGCCGCCTAATCCCTTCACAGACTTTGCTACCTCTGGAGGCGAAAAGGGCCCAGTTATCTACGTGCGCAATGTAAGTCTTGAGAGCCCCGGAGATCAGGAAATTCAATCTAACGAGCTGTAGCTCCCATGGTCTACTTGTAATGAGGATTTGGTAGATCTCTTCTCGACAATTGGCAAGGTCGACCGTGCTGAGATCCAATATGAGCCAAATGGACGGTCTCGTGGAACTGGCGTGGTCCAATTTGATAGCGCCGACACGGCAGAGACAGCGATTGGTCTGGTTCCTATTCCCCTTTTCAGCTATTATACTCTTTTACTAATGCACCTATAGCCAAGTTTACGGGCTACCAGTATGGCGGCCGTCCCCTTGGCATCACTTTTGTTAAATACTTGACTCCTGGCTCTAGTCAGGGTGATGTCATGGATGACGCTGAACCAACTGGCGGCATCACGCAGGATCAGATCATGTAGTTTTACCGCACGTTCTGTTCTTTCTTTCCCCCTTCAGCAATGTGCTGCTCTGGGCTACGGGACTGCGGGGAATTAGGCTCATGTCGGATTCGTATCTGCTTCTAAATTTCGACGTCTCTATTGCTACTTTTACACTGGGTCATTACCATTCACAATCTTTTCGGGCGACTAGGTTTTTTTGTTTGCGCGTTCCATGGGGATCAATCGGACCATTTTGTGTTCATTTGAAATTGCATTTGACCCTGGCTGATTTGTATCCTACATACGTTTGAAAAGCTATCTGCCTGGAGAGATAGAAATTGTAAGATTGATTTAATCGGTCAGGATCGGGAGCGACTATACTGTAGAAATTTTATCAAGAAAAGATATCACAGGTAAGGTCCAATGTAAGAATGTTATATCCGTTGAGAAGGTCCGGGCATATCTCATTTTCCGTTATATATCTGCGACTGCAAGAAGAGCCTTTATCTGGATCTCCAGTGTGGCTACTGAGGATGTATATTTCGAGTCATCTGTTCTGTTCAGATTTTATTCATATTCTATTCCTGTCCGTGTTCGTATTCTCTTCTTGATGTACTGGTGTCTGCGGTGTTGGCGTCATCGAATATGTATTATGAGAGGAGGGTTGCGAAGGTTAGGTAGGTAGGTAGGTAGGTATACTCGGGGGGCAGTGAGGATGGTTTATGTGGTGATTCGAGGTAAACTTTTTATCCTTTTACCTAGGTTAGATACCGGATTATCTACTAGGGGATAGAGGAGTGGAATTGGATCGGGATTGGATGTGGTAAATCGTATATATTCATCATTTGTATAAGTTAGAGCAGTGACCATCGTATATTCTGCTCATGTTGATAAACCAACTTGGAAAAGAAAAACTCGTAATCCCACCAAGATATCTACCTAAGATATCCACCAAAAATATCCAACAATCCAGTGGTCGAATATGGTACATGTGAAGCGGAAGACATGGGGAAAGATAGACAAAAGAAAATCGTTGAACCCGCTTTGAAAGCTGATCCATTGGTCATTCAATCTGTCTCTTTATCACCATCATTTCTGTTCTGACTTTGATTAAAGCCAGATACAGATCAGGGGATGTGATCCAAATTAAGTCCAGATTTTTTTTTTTTAAAAAAAGAAGCAAAAACTCCCGTGCGTTAAGAAGGGGGATATCGAAACAACAAAAGAAGACTATATACAAAGGAAAAAAAGGAAAACATATTCCTGGGCAAGACACATCCCCTCACAGACATTCTGCTACGGATAGTGACCGGGTATTCTCAACTCAATCGTGGACGCGCTGGGCTTTGATTGAGCCTCAGGTCGTTTGGGAATTTCACCCGGCAAATTGACAACACCATTTGGGAGTGATGTCTCTGAGGGTAGCGACCGTGGAATGGAATCATCGATTATGACTGGCTGAGCAGGTTCTGAAATCGACATGTTGTCGTCTGACTCTGGACCCTCATCAACTGACGTCGGAACAGTGTTGTGGGTGTGATCAGTCACATTCGAGCTCGTAAAAGCGGTTGACGCGCTTTCACCGCGATTTCTCAGTCGAGATGAAGACTGGTCCTGATTTAAAGCTGTTGACCCTAGACCCGCGACAAAAAGCGAGTTGAAATTGTCTCCTTTGTCGGAATCAATAATCACCCGGTTGTCAATCGCAGCAGGAGCCTGTTGGGTGGTCGGTGGGTTGTGATGGCTAGCAGAATCTGGTTGGCTCACCCAGCCTCCATAGTAGCTGCCGTGTCCGTCGATGGGGAAGCGGTGACTACTGCTTGTATTCCTGACCTCGGATGCATTATCGAGTTCTGGAGACATGGGCCGTTTGCTCATTCCAGCATACGGTGCTGCGCTCGGAAATGATCCCGCTGTCGACAATAGGTCTTTCTCCCCGGCGCTCTCGCCGCTTGAAGGCGACAATGGGGCCTGTGCATGGCGGTCGATCTGTACATCACTGGGGAACCGGCCGCCTGGCTGACGAGGTTGGGAAGTTGGGCGCTCTTGATTCATGACAACGGATCCGGCGGAGTAAGGCGTGCGGTCTGCTTCATCTTCATCCATGACCCCGTCGCTACTTCCAGACATGGTCCGGAAGCTGGTTCCGCTCACACTACGTACATGTCGACGTACATACGCATTTCGCGCTTCTCCTGTCTTGGAGATAAGGCTTTCGATGTCTTCGTACCAGGCCATCATCGTTTCGTAAGATTCAGCTCTAAAGACCCAAGAGTGCCCGCGGTGCATGGTTCCCGTTTGCCGTCCTTTCAACATGAACTTGTGCGACGTCGAGTCTGGCTGTGAATGGGATCCAAGCTTTTGCTCTGGAAGGTACAGTGACATCACTGGCGTTTGCCATGCAACTCTATCCGCTGACTTGAATTCGTGTAGATGAGTCGGTGATAAAACGTACCTGCATTGCGTTAGGAATTGAAATCGAAAATTAGCAGAGAGAGAAAAAACTAACCATCCGGGAGTGTAGCTCTTGAGATATTTACTCTTGCGTTCGAGCATTCCTGACCTAACTTCCACAGCAGCAGGATGGTCCTTGCCAGGGTATGTGATGTTTTCCACGTCTCGAAGAGGCACGCGTGGATCCACCAGCTCATCGGTCTTTGCAATGAAGGAGTTCCATTCATGATCATGGGGCATTGAAATTGGACCTACGCGGAGCTTTTCAGCGGTATCGAGTGTTTCCTCTGCCTCCCGTTTCAGAATACTGGCATACGCGTTGTACGCCTTCTGAATCTCACTAACGACAATCGACTCGAGTTCGCGCCCGGAATTTTCCAAATTCAAGTATGCCTGAAGAACAGTGTTAGCAAACGAAGAGACTGGAGAGAACAAACTGTGTGGTAGCAGAATGGACGCACCCTATGTAAGTAGTTTTCCTCTTCAAGCTGTCTCTCAATCTGCTTGTCAACGCTGAGGCGGACTATGAACGGGTCGCCTTTCCCAGACGTAGCAGACGGGTCGGTGTCGACAAGACCCAGAGCTTCATGCAAGTGTCGGACCGTCTTGCGGGTCGCTTCGACTTCCTTATCCACAGAGTTGCGGAAATCTCCCGCCAGAGCTCTGATTTCCTTGGTCTTCTTTTGCAGGTCATTTCGGAGTCCCACAAGTTGGTTGACAACTTCACTCTCCACCTCAGCAGCTTTGTTTGCCTCTAAGTACCCCTGTCGATGGAAGTCTTTGAGAATATCGGTCGCGTCTCCAAGTCCACCTGATATGAGAAATGTCGGAGGAAGCGAGATATTGTTCATGATGTTGGACCCAGACAAGTATAGCTTTGCTCTTGTTTCATACGACTTTTGGATATCTTTGAAGAAAACTATGAGATCCTTCAAGACCTTGCGCCAGGCTAATCACTGGGTATTAGCGACGAATAATCCTGTCGCGGATACAGTGACGTCTGGTGGAAAATGATAACTTACCCTGAAAGCGATTTGCTAGAACCTCAGTCGGGCTCCCACCTGTCGGTACGGGAACGTAAAACGCGCTATTCACGTCTTCCTCGCCATCGCTCGCATACTTCTCCTTATCTCCGAGGACCAGACTTCTGACACTCCCTGCGCGCATGCTTCTCCGGCTTCCACTGCGACGCATACTGCCTCTCTTACTGAGTGATGATTTCTTCTTCAAAGTACCAGAACGAGTTGGGGTAGCGGAACGCGAATGCGACATCTGAGACGCTGACCGTTGTATACCGGATCGACCGTCGAGCGAAGCACGCGAGCTTGCGACGTCAAATTCCTCTTGAAAGCGACCGTAGTGGATAAGATGAGACGGCTCGACGCCGCCACCGTGGGTGACGTTGTAACCTGTACTGCTGGCGGCGAAAGAGTTAGGCCTGGAGCCTGAACGTACACTATAGCCCCGACTTGACAGAAGAGAATCTTGGGGCTGTGGTGTGGAGCCATATGCATCCTGCACGGGAGTTTGCGACCGTACAGCCATCGCCATGGCGGGGGAGTTGTTCTCTTTGGGAGAGGAGAGGGAGGCGAGAGGAGGGGGAACGCGAATGCAGGAGAAACAGGGCGGTGCGAACCCAAGCCCGTATCGAGAGCAACGACCAAATCAACGATAAGAAGATGATAGGGAAGGAGGACAGAGGAGGAAGACGATACTCGTAATAATGATAGGAAAGGGCGAATATAAGTAAAAAAAAGAGGAAGATACCAAGATAGGAGAGAAGTGACCCTTTTTTTTTTTCCTTTTTACTATTTCTGGAGGGTGGTTACCAGGCGAACGGGGAGAGGAAATTAAGACCTAGTAGTTGGTAACCTACTATGTAGGAGGAGGAGGTCTGCGATGGCTCAAGAAGAGGTCTGGTCTGGAGCGAACTGTTTGCGGGGGGTGGAATTATCCCATACTGGTAACTCGTAAGTAGTCCGTAGTACTGCTACCACCACAACACTCGCTGTCCTGTACAGAAAAAGTACCAACAGCGGCGGTGGCGACGGGAATTGTCGTAATAACAGTAATATAATAAAATAACAATAATAATAATGCAATTAGAAGCCGATCAGAATGCGCCCTTTGGGGGGAGGGTCAAAGTATGAGTCCCCACCGTACTAGGGGAGAAGGGAGGTTAGGTATGGAGGAGATCTGCTTGGACTTTTGTCCTATTCTTATTTAAGAGGGGAGAAACCTGTGCTGGCGTTTGATGGTGAAAGAGATACAGAGATCAAGAAACAACAGAAGAACGAGAGTAAAAGATGAGATATGCAGCTCGACGGCGATAGATAGACAGATAGAAGGAAGACGAGGAGGGGTTAAGTTGGTTTTCTTCCCCCAAGGACGGTTCCGGATGACGTCGACATCGGGCAATGCGACGTTATGACGCCCAAGACGAAAAGGCTGGTTGGAAGTTGGAACGGAATCCCCGGATCCCATGGTATAAGGCTAGAGATCCGATTGACTCGCAAGATCTATAAGAGTATATAACTCGTGCTTCATGTGCAAATGCCAATGTGATGATGATGCCTACTCTACTTGAGTTGTAGTACTTTTGTTCTATGGAGTACTAAGTAGTACTTCCTAGGTACTACTAGTACTAGTAGTACTTGGAAGACTTACGGTACCAGCAGTATGGTACTCTGACAAGCTATGGAAGTACTACTCTATAGACCGTTGGTAACCAACCTCCTTTTCCCCTTAAGATGCAGTAATAATTAGAATAATAACTAATGCATCTTTCAATAATAATGACCTCAAAATTATCAGGATTTGGATCACCTTATTCCAGGGGAAATGCCGTTGCCTAGTTCCATTCAGGAGTCTTCGTTGTCAATACACTTGGAAGCTGGAACCAGAGAAATAATAATCATCATCATCATCATCATCGTGATTTCAATTCTAGAGCCCCTTTACGACTGCTTCCAAGTCCAACATTGCGTGGCTTGTACATACATAGAAAAGGCTGATGCCTGTGGCTATGGCTCGTATGGGTTTGGCCCTGTGGACCCAATTGTATAATGTACTACGGAGTAAGATTGTGAGTGGATCGAAATCCCACTGTAATAATCACCATCGCCCAATTCATCTCATTTCATCTCATTAGCGCCCGCGCGATCTTTTTCTTCGTCTCTTCTGGTGCACTCTTCCCTTTCCCCTTTTTCCCGTGGCGAGTGGACTCCAAAAAGTCTCAAACTCCCAAGGGAAAAAGGAGAACCGTCAAGTGGATACTGGATCTTCCCTCTTCAGGCAATATATGCCATATCCTGGGTACATAGTATGCCGTGCTAATTTTCATAGGCTCTTTGCAAATTGCGACGTCATGCACGGTCCATCATGATGACACCAAAAGTCCATCCTGATCCAAGCCATCGGGAGTTTCTCACTGCAGTTCTCCTGATGCCTGGAGGAGTGGATGTGTCATTATTACTATTGCAATATGTGTTGGCTTTCTGCAGGGGAGGATCAATGGGTTAATCCATGATCTCAAAGTTCGTTCTGGATCCTGGACATGGCATGTATGATGTTACACGGATGCATCTCATTTGCAGACAGATCAATTGTCGGGAATCCGAGTCTTCGGTTGTCGGGTTTGGCAAAAGATGTTCATGATTCTAAGACATCCTCTCGGCCTAACAGTGAACACGAATTCTGCAGAGTAGTCTACTACAAGCATGACCCTGAAGAGGACCTTTTCTGAAAATCTAACGTCCATGATAGATTATATTATCACCTTGTCTGATGCAGTATCACTTACTCATTGCTTGATCTCTACTCTATAAGCAGAGTAAGTGACTGTACAAGAATTAATACTGCCAACCTATCAAACCCCGACATCAATAACTGTCCTGTAAGTAATAAAGGGGTCGCTGAAATTTGATATCACAATGCAGGTACGGACTATGGAGTCTGAAGGCCACGTTAGGCCTTATGTACTCCACATCTAAATATAGCATAATAAAAGTGACTGAATCTGACAATTAATACCTACCACTAATAATAATAGCCCGTCTAGAGTAACTCTGGGTACGAGGTAAAGAACATGATGGATTTGACATAGCCGTTCGCAGATCAAACTGTGGACTTGCTTTAGGACTGTCATCCCATTTTACCCGTAATGAAGTGTCGTTCTTTCGATTTTGCCCAGGCATCTTAAAATGCCTATATAACTCTTGTAATGAGTCTAAAGCCCTCATTTCTGAAATCAAGATTGTGATACGATATAACAGACCAAGTAGGTTAATCAAGACACCATCCAGATTGCCTCGGCGTTGATAGTACTAACATCCGTCAAATGGTATCAGCAATTGTCATGGACAATCTTTAATTCAACACTGCAAAGCTCATCTATCATTAACAGCATGAGGGCTCTTCTCCTCACCCAAACTGACCACAGGGACAGCAAGCAAGACCTAATATATCCATTGGGTATCCTTCTACTATTCATCTTCTTCTACGGGCGGGACTCTCTAGAGACAGCAATGACGATAACAAAAAAAGATTCCATATCAGTATCAATCTTGAATTTGACAAGGAGAAGGTGGTAACTTAGCATTTTAGAAGACTTCGCACCCCAAAGAGAAGTTAGACTGTGATTGCCAGACGCCAGCCATAACACACACAAGAACAGGCGAGGTAAGAGGAGAAAAAAAAATAAAAAGACACTAATTACACCTCTTTGACCACGCTGCAAGTCGAATCTCATCACTGGAGCCAAATAACCAGAACAACCCACGACTGAACGGAGACCATCACTTGGTTAGGCTTATTGTATAATGATGTTGAGAACCGCCACCTGGATTCGGTTGTATATGCCTCAACAAGCAGAACTTGAAGTACCGTAAGCTCCAGAAGGTAAGGATATTTTCATGGTATTCTAGTACAGGGCGCTGCTTGCTCGTATCACCGAGCTTTGTTTATCATTCCCAGGCCGACGTTTGCTCAGACTTTCAGTCATTTTCGCGAGAGGAAGGCGCTCTTGAAGATGAAATTTTGATTTAGAAGGGAGATAGTGAAATAGAAGATGGAATTTTTAGGTACCTAAATATTCGTTAATTCTGCTTGTGTCCAAAGTACCTAGGTAAGCTTGAATAATCACTCCCAGGCGGGGGGGAACAAGTTGTCTTCTAGAAACTTTGGTGTGTTTCACGGGCTCGGCAAAGGATGGCTGTCAAAAAAAACAGGTAGATTATCGATCCATGATCGATACTGTCCCCAAGTAACCTTAGGTGGAGGGCATAGCAGGTAGGTACCTCTATCCATAATCCCTTGATAGAAAGAGCATTCGGTGATTTGATAAGCCAGACATCTGATTGGCTGGCTACTTTCCTCCCAACTCGGAAGACGTAAGGGTGTGCGGACGCAAGCCAGGCAAGAAACATAAGGAAATCTTCATTGATAAGTGTGTTAAGTATGCTAGCTGAATGGCATATGATATATTGCAAGTAATTTTACACAGAAGGACTGGATAAGAGACGCCGACCAAAAC
This sequence comes from Aspergillus funiculosus, assembly GCA_027569145.1. Taxonomy (NCBI): domain Eukaryota; kingdom Fungi; phylum Ascomycota; class Eurotiomycetes; order Eurotiales; family Aspergillaceae; genus Aspergillus; species Aspergillus funiculosus. The sequence continues at coordinate 92,091 of JAPDEN010000027.1, forward strand.
CGATTTCATGATGCGGGAGCACCGGGGGCAGGAACGTCAATACCATACGCCTCCTTGATTCTCTCCCGCCGTCTCTCCGCATAACCAGGGCCGTAGATACCTGTGCAATTATTAGTATGGCCATTGTCCTGCAACTAATAGGCATCTACTTCAACAAACATACCTCGTCCCTCACCCAACTCGGCCAGGGTTTGCTCGCCCGGGGTCCTGTAAGATGTCCTCAATTGCTCCCGACGCTCGAATTCATCGACATGAATGTCCTTCTTGTAGCCAAACAGCGATCCACCAGTATATTCAAAGGCGCCCATCGCGGTGGCCAGCGCCAGACCGTAACCAAGGACTGCGGGGAATGTGCGGGCTAGAAAGGCGTGAGTATGATGACCCGGTAAATCACGGAATTGAACCGATATCTTGAAAAAAGCACACACCTCTGAGACCGAGAATTGTGCCAGAGAAGAAACCTCCCAGTGCGACGTTCCAGGCGTCTTCCTTCTCCCGTAGGTTGGCGGATGCTGTCTTCACGAATTCATAGGTACCTCCCATGGCCGCTGGATATTACAGGGTCAGCAAATAACTTGATGAGCGATCGAATGGCTATTGAATTCATCCATACCGAAAACACCGATTGTGCCGCCAGTTCTCACGAAGACTCCCCATGGTCCCACGTTTCTCCGAGTGAGAGTGTTCTGAACAGCCGACGCAAAGAGACCCACTGAACCAGTCAGCGCAGTAGTCTTCAATGCCCCCGAGATTGTATCCTGAGGATGATAAACATGCTCTCCACTATGCGAGCTCATGGCGGCGATTGGAGAAGGGAATATGGTTGCTAGAGCTGGGAAATGGACGAAGTCGGCTGCCGTGGAGCGTAATGATGGGATTTTGGGAAGTCGGAGTTTCTGCCGCTAAATGCCGCCTTCTCTGGCTTTCCTTGGAGCTCCAGATGATGTCGGCGGTTGATGCGGGCGGATGATCCCAGGTTCAGACATCTGCTCTCCAATTTTTTTCCTTCTTATTGGCGTCTGGGCACCAGAAAGGGCCTTTTTACTGTCTCTTTTGTCCTCTATCAGCGTCCGGTTGCTCCTGGGATTGGTGAATGAACCTGCAACTCTGCCGCCCGCTTAGGTAGGTAGTTTCGAAGTACAACTGGTGCCTCCCCCGCTCTCCATCAGACAGCTTTCTCAAAAGATCAAGGAGATTCCATAATCAAAAGCGATCCCACTGTTGGGAATCGCATCACGAGAAGTCCTTGTGGTACTACATGGAAGATTTTTAAGCTTTATCAGATCAGTTGTGCCCAGTCATCCCATAATACTGACTCGAGAGGAGCACACTCATGTCTTCCATTCGCAGCTCAGGTAGGTAGCCTCATTTAAGATCACTGCGTTTACTCTCGACGTGCGCCATATGCTTACACTACTCAATACGTCTTTTAGGCAAGACTGCGCCACGTCTTGTACAAGATATCCTCGATTATGACCCAGCACATCCTCCCGGTACGGGTCGTAATCTCCTCGCAGACGTGCCACCGGTCTATCCTGAACTTTACCACGGTCCACAAGACTTTATTTCCTCCGAGGCCTGCCGTCACATCTATGTGAGAAAACCAAACCAAACCATTCTCCCCCTGCAAGAGGAAAGGAAAAACTTCGGAACGCATACCAAAGTATCTGCGTTCTGCTCGAAATGCCGATATCACTTGCAGTTCGTTGTGAACTCATCCCCCGGGATCGGCCAACCAAGCCAGAGCCTTTCAGATCACATACACCACCTCGTATATAGCCCGGGGAAACAAACAGGAGGTGGTGTTCCGAAGGAGGTTACACACAAGGGACAGGTGGTCGAGACGTTTCATTATGAGTGCTCATATCTCACTTGTCCTGTCAAGGTGTCCATCCGAATCGCCTCTCCGGTACTCTCTCCTGAGTCGGTACGGCTATTGACCGATCCTGAGTTGATACAGACTCGTGCGGACGAGGCAATCGCAACACATCCCGAGCGGCTGGAAGGTGTTGGCAGGCCTCAGGCCATAAATGTCTTGATAAATCTCCGAACATATATTAGCAATTCCCTTCATAACAGCCAACAGAGCAAACCGATATCTGCGATTAACAAGAGATTTATGACATGCTTCGGCATTGATGGGAGACCTTGTAAAGATCTTCTAGAATTTCTTGGATTCTCCGCGAAGGTTTGTACATATGGCGATTCACCTTTTTTAATCATTATCACTGACTTTTCGGTTAGAATGAAGGCTTCTGGGATCCTCCTCGTCCGAATCCGTGGGCAGAATTTCCCTACCAAGACCAGCAAAAAATCTTCCTTGATGATGTATTCCACGAGCTTTCAGCACTTATAGAACAGCGCCCGTTGCTGGAGAAGAAAGGGAACCAAATAGAATACACCTACCATCCCGCATTAGATGATTTTCTCTATGCCATCGATGCATTGGACTGTATGTGCTTTTAGCGAAAACTTCTTATCCACGAGGCAGGCTAATGCTATTTTCTTTAGACCCCAAGGCTCCACGGCTAGCTGAATTCCAAATGGCCTCTGCCCCGTTAGTTTATCCCTTTCTTTGCCAGTGTGTTAATATATCCTAACTAGAAAGTAGGTTCTACGAGGATTTGGGTGTTGTCGAAGACATGTTGAGTTCCTCGATCATTGAGGCCTTCAATAGGCAGGCTTCAGTAGATCCTGGGCGAACGGCTAATTATCTGAAATGTCTTAAAGAAATTGGCAGCCTTAGAGGTGGCGAGGATTCAGATGCCATTGACCGCGCCGTGCAAATGGCCTATGCGGAAGGCAAGTATACCGAAGCAGATATTGCCGATGCATACAAGTATTTCAATTTAAACCAGGATGACCCACGCCTTACTGAGGACAGTATCATTGGAACGTTCTATGCGTATCTGAGCTCCACCACTCAAGAAACAGAAACTCGCAGGCAGCTTTGGAGAATAGGAGATTCCAGAAGAAGTGAGCGCATCAAGTCAGCAGCGGAAGACCGTAAGAGTTCCAACCCCTGGCGCACGGCGACTCAGTATAAGAGTTTGGCTGATGTTTGCAATAGGAGTGTCGACAGTTGAGCAGGCTCAAGTATTCCTTGGTGTTAGCGATGAAACTGCCGATGATTTCATCATGGCAATGTTTACTGCAAAGGTATTATATGAATCCCACCTAAACCCGAGAAGTGCACTAATTCATCCCCCAGATAAATGACAATCCCTCAAGTAGGGAGCTTGCGCGGCGTGCTGTGGAGCTCATAGCCGAAGCGCGGAAATCTGATGCTTTGAAACATTTCCTCAAAACAGGCGAGATGACCGCTGGTGAGATGGATGTTAGCGATGCATACCGCCTTTTACAGATCCCCGATCGCACTGCCGATGAAGGAGTGATCATGGCCGCATACACGATTTGTGTAGATGAAGCCCCTGCACAAGCTGAAACATACAACAAAGCTCTAAGCATACTCGCAAAGGCAACAAACAGTCCTCTGTTAAACAGTATGGTCTCTGGCTCAGCGAGTAAGTCAGACCGCAATGAGTCCGAATGGCCTGTTGGGCTGCAGAACATTGGCAACACTTGCTACCTCAACAGTTTACTGCAATTTTATTTCTCAGTTCTTCCGTTTCGGAACATGGTTTTGGACTTCGAAAACTTTAAGATGGAAATGGATGACGATAGCTTGAGTAAAAAGCAGGTAGGATCTCGTAAGGTTTCGAAAAACGAGATTGAACGCTCTCAAAGGTGTAAGTTTCATGTGTCTCCTTTATGCGATATTCAAAATTAACCTGTCTGTTTCCCTGTTACAGTCCTTAGAGATTTGCGAACCCTATTTTCGGATATGATCACATCTCCTCAATCTTTTGTGACCCCGAGTCAGGAGCTAGCTCGGTTAACCCTGATCAGCCCTTACAATGAGGCCGCCATACGCCGCAGGTCAACGATATCTGCGAGTAGACCCGGAGGACTTGGTGAATTGAATGGAATGCTAGTTATGGGACCTCAAGGCCCTCCTCAACTGACTACTGAGAATGAGAATGGACTTCCCACCGCGACTGAACAAGAGACAATCAAGCAGTCTAGTGATGAAGAGAGTGAAGCAACTCTCGTCTCTGACAGTGTCAAGACCGACGTGCCAGCAGCTCAGGCTGAGGATAAAGAGAACGAACCACCGCAGGGTGATTCTGTTATGGCTGACGTCCAAGATGAATCAGCTCCTCAAATCGTAGAGGATTCCTCCAATAAATCAACTCCTGCAGCTCAAACAACCTCATCTAACCAGCCCCCGCCAGTGCCTCCACGGCCTACTACGCAGGTGGACCTACAGAGGCAACTTATCGAAGAGGTGGAGATAGGGGCGCAACAGGACGTCACTGAAGTGATCAATAACGTGCTTTTTCAAAGTCAATGTGCTATCCGACGACGGTCAATTGCCCCGGATGGAGAGCAGCTTGATGGGGTAAAGGAGTGAGTTTCACGCATCAGAACATTTATTTTCTTTACTGACATACCATTTGAACAGTCTATTCTATGGTCGAACAAAATCATACATTGTATCTGAAAATGGCACGAGATCCAAAGAAGAATGGTGGAGCGATATTAAAATCGATGTGGCCACAGGATCTCGCGATATTTATGCAGCTATTGACGGTGCCTTTGATGTGCAAAAAGTCAACGTTGAAAACTCGGTGGCGGAGCAATTTGCCTCAATAAGCCATATTCCTCCGATACTGCAGATCCAAGTCCAGCGAGTCCAGTTTGACTCTGTAAAGAAGCGCTCATTCAAATCTACCCACCACTTGGAATTAAAAGAGACCATCTACCTCGATCGGTACATGGATACTCGGCAAACCGAAATGCTCAATCGCCGAAGGCAGTGCTGGGGATGGAAAGATACTCTAAAACGACTGGAAGCTCGTCGAGCCGAACTTTTGAGGAAAAACGTACGAAAAACTTCTCGTCAACTTTTATATAGCTGTACGCTAACTTCTAGAGTAGGAAGCCGATGGCTTGGACACGCCTACTTTGTTGAAGAGCGCAAGACAGGTTTTGGAAGACCTTCATAGCATGAAGGACAGCCCTGACACCGAAGAAGATGCCATCGACGTTGACACTGAACTTTTTTCGGACCTCGAACAGCTATCCCAAGCGGCCCAAACCGAAATTCAGCGTAAGTGTCCTCCTAAAATGACCGGATACGAGATAGTGAAACTAACGTACTCAAAGATCTCGAACAAGAAATTAAAAATACCCAAGCTATGATCTCCAGCCAGTTCGTCGATTTGAAGTCCTTACCCTATCGACTCTATGCAGTCTTTGTTCATCATGGATCTGTGGAGTTTGGGCACTACTACATCTATATTTTTGACTTTGACCGAAATATCTGGCGCAAATACAACGACAACTACGTGACTGAGGTGCAGAATTTAGATGAAATATTTGAAAGCCAGGAACGCCACAACCCTCCGACACCGTACTTCCTGGTATATGTTCATGATAAATTGAAGGACCGATTGGTCAATCCTGTATGCAGGGAGATAGTCGAGACTCGATCGGATAACGGGCCGAACACATCGGATACGGGTGCTACCAATGCTATGGAAGGGGTTATCCCATCGAAGGGGGAGAAAGATGTTGATATGAACCCACCGGCATACAAAGATATTTGTACCGAGAATAGGGCATCAGGTGAGGGAGCCGACTCCTATACCAAAGAGGAAGGAAAGGATGTGGCCAATTCAGAACAAGGCAAATCCACCGGAGCATGGGCGTCACATAATGGGACTGACTTACATGGTGCGAAATGGTAGGCTCAGAGAGCAAATCACCGACTCTCACGACTACGCCGAATCCATTGAAACGCAAGGGGTTGGATGATACAACAGGCTCAGGCCAAAGCAATCGAGGAACGATTTAGTAATACGGAGGAAGAGTCTTTGAACCAAGGCTCGCACACTCTTGGAGTATATCATTACGGCCTGGCGCATATGGATCCTCTCAGGCATGACCTGTTGATACAGTATGAGGGACCAATGCAGTGTTCAGGAGGACGTGGGTAGGGGTATACGAGTCGAGCACACACAACCGCGTCGATGTATGAATTTATCGCCGATGACCTTCTCATTTTTCTGCTACGAATTACACACCACAATTCTCTTGGTTTGTGCCACCTCTATCTACCTACACTTTTGCACAGCCAACCCCCGATGATCATACTTTCTGTAAATATGATAGTTGTCTATGATGATGATAACGAGCATGACCATGATGTACTTTACGGAATGTAATGCCACTCATCCGCGTATTATTAGTTATTACTACTACTACTACTACTACTACTACTACTACTACTACTTCTACTGCTTCTTCTTCTTCTTCTTCTTCTTCTTCTTCTTCTTCTTCTTCTTCTTCTTCTTCTTCTTCTTCTTCTTCTTCTTCTTCTTCTTCTTCTTCTTCTTCTTTTCATTGTCAGAAATGTAACTACCTACTAACTACTCATCGAAACCGATGTGGCCCGCGGATCGGATGGCCATACCCGCCGCCGCATCAGAACCGACAGTCGGTAGGAGCTGGGAAACGGTGGACAGGTGGTTTCTTTTCTAAATGCTATTGTTTACATAAGGGAAGAGTAGAGACAAGTCCATTGTAGTGGAATAATAAAAAATAACCCTTTCTATCGCTAGTAACGCCAATAGTAACGACTAACGAGTCCTTACGGAACGTGGAGAGAACGTGCGGGGAACTTTCCGGGGTTCAGAGACCAAAGCGGACGAGATTCCGCAGCTCCGCATCTGGCCGTCGCAACTGTTTATAACAGAGTCTCTCCCCCGCTGCATTCCTGTGCTGGTCCAGGGTGCTCTCTTACCTCTCTTACTCCTATTGTTGTGTATACGAGCCTTAGCAGTGTTTATACATCCACGGAGATCTTGCCGCACTGGACCCTCTATCTCTCCCTCTCCGCTCATACACATTATGCCTTCCCCGGTGGCGATGTGCATGCGCTTTGCCAGGCGGGCTTCGCTCGACCCGAGCAAGGTAATTAAGTCCCTTGCAAAGAAAATATACCTGAGAGAAAGAGAGATAGAAAGAGAAACTAACTCTTCGGTATATCCTTGTAGCACCAAGTCCTCCTCGCGCGAACCTTCTCGAGCAGCCTCCGTCGCGGAGAGATCAACAAAGTAGTCTCCTCTGCCGACCTCGCAATCGAGGATATGAAATCCAACTCAACCTTGTTGGCCGGTGGATTTGGTCTCTCCGGTGTGCCGGACACCCTGATTAGTGCGGTGCGAAGCAACCCTTCGATCACTGGGCTGACGGTAGTCAGCAACAATGCCGGAGTCGACGGGGCCGGTCTGGGTCTGCTGCTGCAGTCTAAGCAGATCAGAAAGATGGTGGCCAGCTACGTAGGAGAGAACAAGACCTTTGAGCGCATGTACCTGAGCGGCGAGATTGAGCTCGAGTTGACACCGCAGGGCACATTGGCGGAGCGCTGTCGGGCAGGTGGTGCAGGCATCCCGGCCTTCTACACGCCCGCTGCCTTTGGAACAGTCGTCCAGACGGGTGAGCTACCTCTGAAGCATAACGCTGATGGCACTGTTGCCGTTTACGGCGAGCCCCGAGATGTCAAGGTCTTCGACAAGAAGAGCTATGTGATGGAGGAGGCGATCAAGGGGGACTACGCCTTTGTCAAGGCGTGGAAGGCCGACAAGCTGGGTAATTGCCAGTTCCGCTATGCTGCTGCCAACTTCAACGGCGCTATGGGCCGCAACGCGAAGATGACCATTGTCGAGGCCGAGCACATCGTTGAGATCGGTGAGCTCGACCCTGCCGCAATCCACCTACCCGGTATCTATGTTAAGCGGGTCATCCAGAGCACCGCGCCCAAGAATATTGAGAAGTACACATTCGCTAAGGAGGAGGGCGATGACACTGCGGCTGCCTTGGGCAAGGGCGATACGGCCGCTAAGCGTGAGCGCATCGTTCGTCGCGCAGCCAAGGAGTTCAAGAACGGGATGTACGCCAACCTGGGAATTGGTATGCCCATGCTGGCGCCCAACTTTGTCGACCCTTCCGTCGAGGTGATGCTGCAATCCGAGAACGGTATCCTTGGATTAGGGCCCTACCCAAAGAAGGGTCAGGAGGATGCTGATCTCATCAACGCGGGCAAGGAGACCGTGACGCTTGCTCCTGGTGCTGCCTGCTTCGGCAGTGATGAGTCCTTCGGTATGATCCGATCTGGTCGCATCGACCTCACAATCCTGGGTGCGATGCAGGTTAGCGCTAAGGGCGATTTAGCCAACTGTATGTTATCTTTCTATCCCCCATCTCTAGCCCTGGATTTACCTCCTGATCTCGTTCGCTAAATTGCTCCTCTTGAACAGGGATGCTTCCCGGTAAGATCAAGGGCTTCGGCGGTGCCATGGACTTGGTGTCCAACCCATCTGCCACAAAGGTGGTTGTGACCATGGAACACACAGACAAGAAGGGTAACCCCAAGATTGTGAAGCAGTGCGAGTTCCCTCTGACCGGCAGGTCCTGCGTCAGCCGCATTATCACCGAACTCTGTGTGTTCGACGTTGACTTCACTGACGGCCTTACCCTTGTCGAGCTGGCCGACGGCGTTACAGTTGACGAGGTTCGGGCTAAGACAGAGGCTTCCTTCAAGGTCGCGGATGAGGTGAGGCCCATGCTATAATGTTATATACCAAATTTTGGTGTTGAGTTGTGATTTTTTTTTCGTCTTTGTTTTCCGCTGAGCTTTCTATTGGTTTGGGGGGACTTGCATTTTTACCCAGGGCGCATTCTGTGATCTCTGAGCGTGTGCTGTATATAACAGGCCCATGGCTGATGCCTGGATTATATATGATTACCCAAAACTTACTTTTAGCATAGGATAATGTACGTGTATGAGGAAATGTACGCATACTTCACTCTCTCCGTCCTGATAAGACGATGCCTAGCTATATCCATAGCATGGCCTGCTTGCGCAACACAGACACTTTTCCTACATGGAACAGGAACTAAGGACATTTTAACTCACTTTTCCCACACGATTATTCCAAGGCAATTCCAATAAAATACAAGAAAAATAATGTACATACAGCCCCGTATTGAAAAGAACCACCGCACCAACCCACATAACCCTATGTAAACCGAAACAACCCCTTAAGCCTCTTCCCCAGTCTCCCAACCCAGTCTCTCGTGGGGGCCTCCTCAAACTCCCTAATGACATTGTCGTAGTGGTCCGGGTTACTGGCCGGTCGTCTCAGCTTGGGGGAGAGCGGGTACCGCCGGGCATATCGATCTTCTAGTAGCGACGACAGCGCATTAAGCGAGGATTCCGAGATGGTCGCGGTATTCTGGGATACCAGTGATTGCGGCTGGACTGAATTCGGCTGTGTTTGTGTCTGTGTCTGTGTTGTGGTGGTGTCGGAGACTACAGGGGAAAGACGCGATTGGAGGTATGCTTGAACAGAGACGGAGGCTGGACGGACAGGGTCGGCGGGCCAGTGTTTGAGGAGGTGAGCTATGCGCGATTGCGCGCTCTGTAGGTGATGTTTGTTAGATAGATGTTTTGGTGGTGAATTGTTGGGCGATTGCAAATAAAAAAAAATGGACGGAGGTGGTTACCAGAGGTTTGGCCATGATGAGAGGGATGGGAGGATGTCTGGGTTCGGGGGATGGGGTTTGATGGAAGCTTGAGGGTGGCGGATGCAGAGATCGGTAGAAGAGATCGGTTGTAATACGCTCGATTTGATATCACAGGCGGAGAGCGTGTCGATGCAATTCTATATTGTTCTTCTGCTTCTTCTTCTTCTCGATGCGGCAAAAAAGCGAGTCACGGGAGCGGGAGTCATGCGTTGGTGCCCCAGGCAGCATCCCTGCTCAGCCACCGGCGGCTCGGCGAACAGTAAGGCATATCATCGTGGACGATTCCTTCATCTCCCCTCCCCCTTCTTCTCCCCATCAAAGTCACCATCGTGTGTCTTATTCTGTCGTCTTCTGTTCTCTTGTTGGAGTGCCATTGTGTGTCTTGGTCACTTTGGTTCCTTTGAGCTCGTTTCCCCTTCTCCCGGCGCTTCCGTTGCCCTCGCTCAGCTCGTCATGAGCTCGCAGCGTTACCACAGGGTAAGCGTCGCCTGCTGCACTGGCGCTCCCCGGGAAAACCCTCTGTTTTCTCTCGTGATGCTTGGATTGATAGATCGTAATTCCAGGGAACTAAAAACATGACTGATGTGTCTTATTAGGTAAACGCCCATGACGATGACGATGAGGACGAGGCACCCGTCCCTCCGTCGATCGCTCTCCAGCCGACTACACCCTCTTCTCCACCACCTTCGTTTCATTCTCGTTCTACCTCGCCCTCTTCGAGGCGCCTTCTCCGCGATGATCCTTTACACCGAAACAGTACAGACCAGGCCCTAGCCGATGCGTTCGATGACAGCGGATCCGAGGCAGGCGACGAGCCAGATGACCGCCAACGACTGATGCGGGCGCAGCCGGATTCCTTTCCGCCAATCGATACCAGCAACACCCGGACAGCAGCAGTAGCAGCCTCCTCGTCAGGGGCAATTAGTGAATCGCAACAAGAGTCGAACGGCCAGCCTACCCGAGCAATCCAGCGAAGACAGACGCTGTTGCCGTTCTTCAGCAGTTCCCCCAGTTCAGGATCTGCTCGAGTGATCAGCTCATCGAATGATGGAGTTTTTGCAAACCTGGCGGCCAAGCCAGAACGTGGAGAAAAGACTGAAGATCTCCCTCCTGTGCGATCCCTCTTCACCTTGTCTTTCCTTTTTGAGGGTCTGTAGCTAACTTGGATATGCAGTCGTACGAAGAAGCCGCAGCTGATGCAACTCCCCCCTACTGGGAGACCACGATCATGGCACCTGGTATTTCATCGGACGAAGTCTACGTGGATGGGCTGCCGGTCGGCTCGATCTTCTCTTTCGTGTGGAACGCCATGATCTCGATGTCGTTCCAGTTGGTGGGATTCCTTTTAACTTACCTGCTCCACACCACACACGCAGCCAAGAATGGAAGTCGGGCTGGACTCGGTCTCACATTAGTGCAATATGGGTTTTATATGAAGGGCGGTGGTGAGTCGAAGGGATCGGACAATGACTCAGATGACTATATTACACCCCCAGACCCCAACAGCCATAATTTCGACCCCAGCAAAGTCACCGACGGTGGGAGCTCAGGAGGCGACGGAGGAGGAGGAGGTGGTGGTGGCGGTGGTGCCATGTCAGCTATTACCACAAGCGAGTGGATTTCCTATATTTTGATGATTGTTGGTTGGTTTATCTTAATTCGGGCTATCAGCGACTTCCTCCGGGCACGACGCCATGAGCAACTGGTCTTGCAGAGTCCCGAGCGTGGACTCAGCGTTCCGGTAATTGCTGAGGGCGAGAGATCGGAGACCGTCGTCTAATTTATCACCTAGTTGCATCCAGTACAGGTGCTTCCCTTTGCTTGTATGGGTTGTTTTCCTGAGAGCTCGGGGGGAGTTCCAGGTCTTTACGTTCCTTTTATCCTTAATTTCCATTATTATATTGACGGTCTGCGGATTCGGCATGGGACTACGCCCACAATTACCTTGTAGCTATTTTTCTTTTCCAATTTTTGTTTAGAGATACCAATCTGAAAAGACATACGCAGACGCCCATCGCAATGACAGTAGTAGTGTTGCGTAGAGACTATAGACATTCTTTTTGCCATCCCCAGGCAACATCTTTCTTGCCAATATCGTTCCTTTTTCCATGAACTGTCCTTTTATTTCAACCTACTCCTTTTCATTATTCTTATCGCTCTTACTAGTATTACTCTCTGGATTCTCCTGTCGTCACCCAAATTCTTTCCAAGATTCCTTATTCCCCGCTTGGCGGATGCCTAATGCGATTCTCTTGGCAGCTTCTCTCTCTCTCTCTCTCTCTCTCTCTCCACAGCCGTCCGACTCCGCCGCAGTTGTGGCTGACATTTGTTTACTCGTCTTTGCGTCTTTGTGTCTGCGTTTCTGGCATCCTCTCCCTTTTCCTACACGTATCCTGCATTTATTATTCATTCCTTGCAGTTCCACGGTAAATGGCCAAGGTTGACGCTGTGGACGGGGATTCAGCTTCGTTCCCCGCGTCTCCGAACCCTGGCCCCGTTGAAGCTCGTTCTCTTTCTACCATCACTTCTATAGCTTCGAACCCCCCGTCCTATCCCCGAAATCCGACGCAGAAGAAGTTGGATCCTCTGGTTTTGTATATCGTGAGGGTTCCCGGCAGTAAAGGTACGTACGTCCATCGAGAGGAATCGCCCTCGACCCCGCAATGACCGACGCAATATATACCCACTACTTTTAGCCTGTCCCTCCGGCGTTTTGCTCCCGATTCAAGTCCAAAATTGCCTACTAGGTATTAGGTAGTAGGTACAGTAGTTCATTGCTAACTCTGGGCCTTATCAGATGTCTTCCTCTCTCCTCTCAAACCTCCCACAAAGTCCAGTGTCTCCGCGGAGGCCATCAATGCCTCCCTCTACTATTTACATGTTGCGACCCCCGACGACGATGCCATACTTCAGGAATATGAGCAGGAGCGCGAGGAACAAGCTCGACTGCGAAGAGAGGGCTTAGTCCATGGTCCGGACATGCCTCTACAGTCGAGCGAATTCGCACGGTTAAACAATGTCCGACGCAAGCCGGTACCTGGGGCAATGCGCAAGCCTGACATAGAAGGTGCTCAGACAAGCCCCCATCCAGATTCGTCGCAACCGCAGGTTGAAAACACGCCCGTGCCACAGTTCGAGGATTCAATTCCTCCCCCAATGCTACCTCCGCGCCCGACATCATCTCCGATAGAAGCCATGGCCCGTCTGACTGCGGGTGCTACTGATACTTTCCTTGACCAACCTCGAAGGGAGCAGGAGATGCCTCCACCGATGCCTCCACGAACGCTCCCCTCAGTTCCGCAAGATGAAACTTCATTTGACAGCTATACAGCTTCTAAAAAGAACAACCGCTGGAGCGCCTTTTCAGGATATGCACCCGGACATTTGCAGATGAACAGGAATGAAAGGTACGAGGCCGTGTCAACAGGCCGTCATAGCATTGACACCGCTCGGCCTCAGATACGGCCACGTTCGTCCCATGAAAGCTCGTCCTATGCTCACACAAGAAGCCCTGGACAATCCCCTAATCGCCGACCCCACGATATCACTCGACCGCATCAACCAGGCTTTCATATAACCCTCATCCGGCGCGATCCCGCCCACGGAAGCCAGTGGAATGTAGCCACCATATCTACTCCACAATTGGACGGCAGTGGCATTGACATTGAGGTATCGACCCCGGGATACAGTCGATTCGCAACTCACAATGAGTCACTCAGTCTCGAAGGTCTTGGGTTAAATCTCCCTGCCGAGGCTCGCCACAACCTAGTATCATCACATCCTGCATTCACGACATCCAAATCCGACCTATCTGCAATCCCCGCTAATCCCTCAACTCCGTCTAATCAATCCCACCCCCGACGTTTCCACCGCAAAGTCTTCGTATCCAAACCCCTCAATTCAGATGACCCGCGCAGCTCATTAGACCTAACAGGCAATCGTGCCTCAATGGACAGCATCGGTGGCAGCAGCCCCATCAAACCATATAACTCGGGTTCTTCCAAACTCAAAAGCGGGTATTACACCTTCACCTCACCCTGGAACGGCATCTGTACATTTTCCACCAGCGTCAATGGCCGCAGCCTGAAATGCAAACACATGATCCCGACCCCGGGCTTCCCCAACTCCAGCTCCAACCACGACAACCCAGCCGTGACCGTAGCCGAAATCCGCTTCAACACCCCCTTCCAAGCCGGCCATCACCATTCAGGCTCAACACACATCTCCCCCTTCGCGCTCAGCCAAACCCCGGTCTTCAAAGACTTCCCCTCAACTACAGACCCGTCAATCACCACATCACACCACCACCATTTCCGCCCATCAACCCCGCCCTCCTCTTCAAAACGGGCCGCACTTGCCAACTTCATCAACCAAACCGCCCGCCACACATATGGTTTAACACGCAGACTCTCAAACAGCAGCACAAGCAGCGCAGGAGGCGGACCGGGCGGCGATCTCGCCCCGTACGCCTCTCCCGAACGACGCCAATTACTCCGTCACCCCGCAAGCGACGATCGTCTTGACCTCTCTCTCGCTCGCGAACCGGCGGGGGGAGGGTTGCGCGGTAAGAGCGCAAAACTCGGCAAACTGATCATCGAAGATGAGGGGATCAAGATGCTAGATTTGGTTGTTGCCGCTTGTATGGGTGTTTGGTGGAGGGGGTATTATTATTAATAAGACACCATTTTCTATCCATCAATCTTGGTTTATTTATTTATTTCCCTTCTCCGCCAGCGCCTACCTTTTTTTCCGAACATATATTTATATTACATTACATTATAGGTGGTACCTAGACTTCTATCTATTTGACGCCTATGGTTGGGTTGGTTGGTGGTCTGGATATGTTTTGAGCGTTGGAAATATGCATTGCTACATGTATGATTCATGATTTATGGATGGATGAAGATTATATCTCATTTTTCTTTTCTTGGGGGCCATATAGTTATATATACACTTTTACAAAGGATATGTGTTTGTCTCAGGCTGGCTCTATCGACCGACAAGGCATTAGGTGATCTGAATTGTGACGTGTCTATATGTAAGTAATGATGGCACATTCAAATCTGCATTTCACACAAGCTAGGCTAGACTAGGTAGGGACAAGACGAAACTCGCAAACAACTGTAGTACTCTGTACTCTCTCATGCAACTATATATCGGTAGCGCTCTAGAAAAACGTCCCCGCGATTTCCTAGACAAATAAGTACGATCAGATCAAACCTCAGGGGATTCCCAATATATCATCAACCAAACCCCCTCCCCCCAACACACATATACAACACAACATAGCAGTGCCCGTGCCTAGAATTACGCATCCATTCCCCGCCGCAGCGACGATTCCAGATCGTTCAAGCTGCCGGCCGCGGCGTGTGCCTCCTGGGGCTTAGGTTCCTCTTGCCTCCATACTCCCTGTTGCTGTTCGGGGATAGGGACGTTCGTCTGCTGAGCTATCTGCTGTTGTTGGGCACCGGCCTGTCCCTGCGCCTGCAGCCGCACAGTTTGGCGGAACCGGACAACCTCGTCGTAGATCATGCGGCGCATTTCCTGCACGTCCTCGACGACTTCGAAGTGGAAATCAAAGGTGGTGGGGCAGACTGGCTCGTCCGATGCGTCATGCCAAATTTGAAGGTATGGGTGTTCCAAAGCCTGTTCCACGGATATACGCGAGGATGGATCGAATGCAAGCATGCGATCGAGCAGGTCAAGAGCATCAGGGTTGGCGTTCGGGAATAAACGCTGGAATTGGATCTTGGGCATGAACGGCAGGTTACGCACATATTCCTGCGCACGTGGAGAGCCAATACGGCTCATAGTTTCTTCGTTCGGGGTACCCAGGTAGTGCAGGATCTGGTTTAGCTGGTCGACGTAATCGCGTCCTTTGAAGAAAGGACGGCCACCGAGAAGCTCTGCCAAAATACAGCCTACAGACCAGACGTCGACTACAACTCTATCAGTAACTGTGAAAAAACCACAGAAAAAGAGAGAAGAGGGGGAAAAACATACTAGCTTTTGTGTAGCTTTGGAAGCTCAACATAATCTCCGGAGCACGGTACCATCTTGTTGCAACATATTCAGTCATGTAGCCTGCATTCTCTTCAGGGTCGATTGAAAAGCCACGAGCCAGGCCGAAATCACAGATCTTGAGTTCACAATCCGCATTGACCAGCAAGTTTCCGGGTTTCAAATCTCTGTGAAGCACATTGGCAGAGTGAATATACTTAAGTCCGCATAGAATCTGGTAAATGAAGGACTGGAAGTGGGCGTCGGTCAAAGGCTGTCCAGAGCGAATGATGGCTGCCAAGTCACATTCCATCAATTCTAATCGGTGGGGAAAAGATAGAGTCAGTGAATTTGAGGGGACCTTTAAAAGATAGAGTGGATGTGCTCTCACCTTCGTACAGGTATGTCTCGTTGAAGTTGTCCGGTCGGGGAATATCCATATCATACAAGCAAGTGATCTGCATAGTGCCAGTGTTAGCCCTATGATCATAACCTGGGAAAGACAATGAGGAGACGGACATTGCGGTGACCCCTGAAATGCTGTAGCAACTTGATCTCCCTCAAAGCACGCTTGGCGAGGATCTTCTTGCTAAAGACATTGGTGACTTTCTTGATGGCAACACCCTCCCCAGTCTGCATATTCGTGGCTGCGCTGTCGAACAGGCAGTAACCATTAGCACTAAATCCCAAGCAATATCAAAAGAGAGATAGGACAGTCCCCTGATTTTCTACCGAAGAGAGGCAGACTGTGGATGGAATATTGATGTAAC
The DNA here is from genome assembly GCA_027569145.1 of Aspergillus funiculosus. NCBI lineage: Eukaryota > Fungi > Ascomycota > Eurotiomycetes > Eurotiales > Aspergillaceae > Aspergillus > Aspergillus funiculosus. Next base: position 108,515 of record JAPDEN010000027.1, read on the forward strand.
CGCACCACGGCTGATGATGACGATAGCAACAAAGCTAACACACCAAAATGAGAGACACCAAAATGAGAGAGCGGCCAACAACCTACCAAACAATACCATAGGCACCCTGGCCTAGCTCCTTGGTCACATTGTACCGTTCATCCACGATAAAATCCTGGTTGAAGACCTTAAAGACTTTCCGTCCTTGTATGCCAGACATGGCGTTCCTTTTTGGGTGGGGGATTATTGATTCCAAACGATCGACCAGCGGTTGAGGAATTCAAATCGAGGGGACAGGATAAGCGAGGGTGCAAGGTCGACAGCGTAGGTTAAAGGGAAGAAGCGAAGATGACTTCTGTCTCTCCAGGAGGGGGAAAAAAAAAGATGGCTTATTAGGGCCTAAACGAGAGCGTAAGGGAAAAACGAAGAGCTGGAGATGTGGAGGAGGGATGTTTTGCTGCAGCTGCCACTTGAGGTACGGACGGATTAAAGCCCCGCAGCGTAGCCGTAGACTAAGTCAATCTCCCGTCTGGACTGTTGCGGCTGACGAAAGTTAAGTTCGAGGGGACGCCGGGGATGGGAGAATAAGGAGATGAAAGGTTTTTGAAGGGAAAAAAGGGCAAGAAAAAGCAAGATGCAAGAGGTGATGAGATGATAATAGACGGATGCAACAGGGGAAAATTCCGGGTTGGTGATTGATTGGATTTCAGGGATTGAGGGTCACTAACAAGAAGACTATAGTAGCGCTAGAAGTGATGGAACTGCAGGCAGCAGACAAAGGAGTTGGGGGAGAGTTCTCTTTTTTTTTTTTTTTTTTTTAATTTTTTATATTTATTACTGGGATAGCAAGAGCACACAGACTTGAAGTGAAGCAGAAGAAGCAGAGGATAATAAAACTGCGAACTGCAAATCCAGAATGTTGAGGCCGAGTTTTGGGGGGATGGGGTTCGCGGCCTAAGGCACATGGAGGGGCGGATCGCTTCGAACAGACAGCCTGGATTCGCCCTGGAGATGTCATGCAGTGCTTGGAATGATATCAGCGTGGAGATAATGTATACGGGTTTTCTACAGAGTATTCCATATTTCGTCGATTGGCGAATGTGCATATAGTAGTAGTAGTAGCTAAAACTATTTGTGTCGCTGGTCTGTTGTTTGTTTACCCCGCGCAACTGAATATACAAACTGCCGTGTCGCTTTGTTCCACAAGTGTCACAATAACATTGAAATATTTTGAATTGTCCCCCGAGAGCTTATTACAAGTTGGTAAATCGCTGCTTCAGAGACTTGATACAAGACAATAATGGCGCGCAATGTCCCTATTATTGGGATGACAGCAAACCCCGTGGCGTCACATGACCATATTCAGGAGGGTTCAGCCATGCAACTACTTCTCTTCTTCTTCTCCTCTCCTCCATTCTTCAATTGACAACCTTCCCCAGCTGAAATTGCTTTCTCGGTGCGGAATTAAGATGCTATTGCTGCCGACGGCTAATGACCATAGGCATGTCACTCTGGTACACAAACCAGGCATTCCGATAAGTCCACTCGTGCTTGGGGTCGACGAGATGTATCTGAATCATAGCGAACTACTGTTAGCCAATCTAACTATTACAACATCAAGACGTCACCTACATCAAAAGTGCTATACAAGGTAGCGATTAACTTCTTGATCTCGAGCATTGCAAGATACCGACCCATACAGATACGTCCACCACCCCCGAAAACAAAGTCGCAGGTGTCGTTCATTCGTCGATGGCGTTCTTGATATGCCTCTGAGCTTTCGGTATCTCGCTGAAGCCAGCGATCTGGGTGGAAGATGTCTGCGTCTTCACCAAAGACCCCATAATCCCGGTTAGTTACTGCTGGGTTGATCCCCACTTTGGTTCCTTCAGGAACGTATCGGCCATCAGGTAGCGTAAAACCACCGGCTGGTACCACACGCTCGAAGACCATGGCAATTCCTGGATTGATACGCATGCTCTCGCGGATGACAGCATCTAGGTATGGTAGTTCACGAATATCCTTCCACTGGGCTGGCAGGGTAAGTGAAGCGGATTCTAGCTCTGCCACAAGTTTTCCATATGCATCTGGGTTTTTAGCGAGATAGTAGACAGCGGCACGCATTGTGGCAGATGTGGTATCGCCGCCCGCAAGGATACTCAACATCAACCAGTTGACAATTTGGTGGTCGTTGACCATGTCCGGGTAGGTCTCCTTGAGCTGGACATATTTATCCAGGGTATGGTCCACAGTACCAGCCTTGATCTTATTTTCCTTCAATTCAGCCTGATATTCAGCAACCACTTTGAATGCGTAGAGGACACCGGTTAGAGTCGGTTTAGGGCCAATGCGGACGATTGGATTTTTATCGAGCAGGTGATCAACCCATGGAATCTGGGAAACCTGTTCGGAAAACCGGAGTCAGCATTGGGAATTGGAAGGAAAAAAAGAGAGGGAGGAGAGAGAACTTACAGGAGCAAAATAAATCAGACCCTTGGTTGAGTCCGTGATTAAGTTATCCACATCCTTCTCCTGGTCGATGAAGCCATAGTGGCGGCCAAAACTGATATTGGCAGTTACATCCCATGCAACTGCAACCCGAACTTCATTAAGAATATTATTCGTTAGCAAGAAATTTGGAATCACTTACAGTATCCGATCCATTCATCTGCTGGACACACCTTCCCACTAGCGAATCTGGCGCTGACCTTTTCCACAAACTTATTGAGAGTCTCGTCGATCAGGGGCTCATACTCAAGGACTTTGGTCATCCGCCAGAGGTTACGGATAGGGAGGATATTTTGATTGTGCCATTCCTCGTCTTGGCTGTTGAAGAGGTTGGACATCCGCTGGCCGTTGATTAGGACGTCGTTGGGACGATACATGTCACTCTGCCGTTCGGATAGACTATATGTCAGCCGCGTTTCTCCACTCATTTTACACATCACATTCTGATATCAAAGCGGGGGGTGAATACCTTTTTCCACGGATTGCGAGTGGAATAGATCACTCGAATTAAGGCCGGGTCTGATATGCTCAGGGCATTCGGACCAACCTGCACCACAGATCCATACTGCCGGTGCAACTGCACATATTTCCGATCGAGCTGGCCACCATAGGCCTGAGAGGCTCGCCAAATATCAGTGACCTTCGCTAGAAGAGGGCCACCGAATATCCTCAGCGGGGAGAATAGGATATCCCAGACGACCTTTGTCAGTAGAAGCAGGCCCAGCCCAGAAACAATTCGCAGCCATAGACTGTCAAAAAGTGCTTCAGCCATTCTGTAGTTGGGCGAACGATGAATCGGCGTCAGAGGCAATGATATGTGCGGCTTGTTTCAGCTTCAGCAATATTCAACTTGACAGCAGTACCTCGACAAGGGATCCTGACATGTATTAAAAAAGGCACTCGGCTACTGGTCGTGCGAGATGGGCTTTTCCCCTCAGGAGAGGGGTTGTCATAGCTAACAGACCCATACGGCGCACTGACATTTTGATTTGCCTTTTTCAAAGCGATTGAAAGCACTAAATGCGTGTTCTTCTGCGGAATACGCCAAGTGGAGGATTTATCAGTGCTTTCTGCAGGTGATGGACTTGAAGGATGCCAATCGCCAATTAATTAACACTTAGCGTCTGAGCTCACCAGCCTAACTTTGGCCTAAGCTCGACCCTTGACCATTCATAACTCGTCATTATTCGACGCGATTCTCAAAAACTACTCCATTGCAAAGGAGTACTTTTGACAAGAAGAAAGGGAAGAGAAAAGGACGAACCGAAAAGGAAAAAGAAATGGCTATACTCAGTGGTGAACTCAGTGGTGATGAGAAGGTTCGTAAACCCTGTAAAATGCTGGAGCTGTCGTGAGCGATGATCTTGTCTTGATTCCTATATGTTCAATATTTTTTAACTCTGCTCTGTAGACACTCCTTGGCTTTGATTCATTCTATATAAGACATCCATGCCTTGGTGGTACATCTGTCTTCGACCACCAAAGCGACACTTCTAGCTCATAGACAATGGACTCACAGTCTCAGACTCCATCCCCTGCCTTCCTGGCGCAGAGTCAGGCTGCGACAGTCAAGGCAGTAATGTGGTTGATGTCGTTGATTCCCTTGATCTTCGTCATACTCCGACTTTATGTGAGACTTCATCTAAGGCGGGTCTTTGGATGGGATGATTTGATTTCTGCTGTGGCCGTTGTAAGTTCATTCTTTGGGAAATACTTACCGACGGTTTCGAAACTGATTGAGATCGTTTTGCCTTTTGCTTAGGGCTGCCTCATCGGATACGCTGCTGTCTGCCATGCGGCTGCGGACATCGGGCTGGGAAGACACATCCAGGCTGTTATGGAGCACCCGGAAAACCTCATAGATCTAGCCCGACTCAGCAGTATTAGCCAGACATTGGCTATCATGGCGTGTGCATTAGGAAAGACATCGTTTGCCGTCACCCTCTTGCGAATTGTTGTGGCACGCTGGATGACTGTTTTGCTCTGGTTCATCATCATTACAATGAATGTTGTCAATCTTCTGGCGGCGCTGTTCGTCTTCGTACAATGCAAGGATCCTAGAAGTAATTGGGATCCGAGCGTGAAATCCGAATGTTGGCCAAGTCATGTCTTTACTCACTACTCTCTCTTTGTCGGAGGTAAAGTGATCCATGGGACCTGAGGTCTGATCTCGGAGCTGACGTATTCCAGCTTATTCGGGAGCACAGGATTTCTTGCTTGCGCTTTTACCATGGACCATCGTCTGGAACCTTCAGATGAAGAAGAAAGAGAAGATCGGCGTAGCTGTCGCCATGAGTCTAGGAGTCGTGTACGTCCACCTCCCTTCTTCTGTTATTAACAGAATTCACACTGACTTGCCTTGTCTCGTTATACAGTGCAGGGGCAGCCGCAATTGTCAAGACAACGTACCTCGTTGCTCTTTCAGCCAAGACGGATTTTACTTGTATGATGATTCAATATTTCCCTCTTCCGCAAAACGAAGTACTGATTATGTGACTATCTCCAGGGGCGATGACTCCGCTGCTCAATTGGGCCGCCGTGGAGGTTGGTCTCACTATCATCGGCTCCTGCATTCCAACATTGAAGCCGCTTCTTGGGAAAGTCTTTCCTACTTCCAATTCTCAAGAAAGTTACAACATGCTGCCTCCAAAGAGCGACAACCAGAGACGGCGCATCAAATTCGACACATCTCTCTATGCCACGCAAAACGACCCCGTCCGTGGACCGGCTGACGAGGAGCTCACTGGCAGTCAGCAATCGATCCTCCCGAATGATAAAGAGGATAAGATCAACCTGACGACCGAAGTTTCCGTCACATACAAGGCAAACTAGAGAGGATGCGCCTGCTGTTATTATTACGGAGTAATATTGTGGGATTATTATTAAGTTACTGTGCTGCATTGGAAAGCAGATGGGAGATTCTTGGAATTATTATTTTAAAAGTACTAAGGCGCACATCATTATTGTCTATATGTACGGGAATAAAACAGCCGTCGATTGCATCTTTTACCAAACCTCATGCACCTATATCCACTTTATAGAATTTCCTTGCATATGAAGTGACAGCTCAAGAGAGCACTATGACACAGAAAAAGAAGAACCAGGAATCACACATCCAATAATAACTATCCCCTGACTCCTGAATCATGTCAAGTCCATAAAACGACTACTAATCATAAACCTTGTTTGACCAGCGTCTCATCAACTTGACAGTCGACATTAGGAGCCTTGACTACTAGTACTCTGTGAGCTTATAAAGTCTAGACGTATCACTTCCAACCCGACATCCTCCCCTCCAGAGTCCCCATAAGGGTCCAAAGTCCCACCCCCTAGCTAAACCCTGGGAAGATCAGGACCCAGTTTCACTCCAAAACAAGGAAAGGAAAGTCATTTACTTTTATGACTCATGACGGGCGGAAACTCCACAGTTTGCTGCCATTTGTATATGATGACATATAGAGTTCTCCTTATTCATGAGAGATCACCATCCCTTAGGACATACAGTGTAGTACTAGTACCTAGTACGGAGTAAGAGTCTATTGAGCAGTTTATATATAACGGCGAGAACAACAATGATCCAAGGCTCACACTTCAACGGTCCTCGTCTCTCCCCTGGCTTGGACCTTGGACTTTTCTTTTCTTTTTCCTTTTTTTTGCTTCTTCACTTTTCGAGCCTTGCTTCGTATTATCGGGATTTGAGTTTGGTGTATTGAGTCGGTTCTATATACTGTGTAGAGTTGAGGTTGGACATATAGAAAGATGGAAAAGTTGATTAACCTCTGTTATCTGTATATGGAGTATGGCCTGAGACTCTGTCAAGCGAGTGCCGAACTACTTATTGCGCATGAGGCTATAGTCGCTATGCTTGGGGTATTTAGAGTTGCAGGGGAAAGCGCGTATCCTAGAGGCTAGACAGAATACTACTAGTAGTAACATAGGATGTATAACATATACATGTTCCAGTGTGTACAGGACAATCTCCTTTGTTTGAACAACGGCTAACCTCGTTATGAAGCCTTTTTTGGGCTATGAAGTGCCATATGTGAGAAGAAACCCGGCTATCTTGATGGGAGATATATAGGTTTTCCAAGGCTCATATGATACACATATAGGGGCTATTGGCTATCTATTAATATCATTCATTACATAGGTATTTATAACTAGTATACTTCGGTTACTCCGTAAAAGTAGACTGCTTTCTGCAACTTAAATACTGTCAGGTTGCCTGATACAGGTGTTGCTGCTACTTTATAAGTGTTCTATGAGCGCTCCAGCCGCTCATAACTTCGACTGGGTTGTATATTCAAGTAATTCTGTATTAAGCAGTGTAGAGAGTTATGAAGAAGAATAAGACATGTAGCCTGAGCAACATTGACTCCCAAATCAATTAACCAACTATCAATTATTAGATGAATTGAAAATATACAACACAATGTGCAATATGGATTACTTACCTTCTTCTTGTTTCCTCCACTTATTGTCCACAGAAGGCCTGTAAATGTCCGATTCAATTGAGGAAAGAGTCCCTAAGCTTAAAAATGCCTTGCTTTCTGTCTCCTGCTCCTGCGATGATTGAAGCTCGAACCAAGCAGCCTGGAGCCTGCTTACTTTTGCCCCCAGGTCCAGAGCATTAGATAATTTGCTATTATTATTGCGATTAAGAATGCCAGCTGGATATTCTCTGCACCAAGTTTCTAATTCATTGATGCTGGGTTGAGGTTTATCTTGGTCCTTCTTCCTAGAAACCGTGCAGCCCAGAGTGCAAACCAGCCAAACACCTGAGTCAGCTCGCTCGGACCTCACCTGACCCCCACGTGGACGGTAGCCGGCGGCAGAATCATCCACAGCCACTCCCGCTGCTGGGTGCCTTGGTGCCTGAGTGCCTGAGTGCTTGGCCCTGACGCTAAACACCATGAAATCTCTATATTATGTCTTTTTAGTATATTTCTGTAGCTTCATTCTTATCCCAAGTCCTTCAGCACGCGCTCGTATAGATATAAATTTCAGATTACCATCAAAACAAGCAGCTGAGCATCCCTTCTTGTTAGGACGCGACTGCAGCTCAGGAATTACGCGGCTCTTGCAATTTGTTCTTGTGAGTCGGCTAAAATGACTGACTTGAAGCATGTTTTCAGTGGAAATCCTGCTAGTGTTGGCCTTAGGCTAACTGCACCTGGTTAGCCACTTTGCAAATATATAAATACATATAGCTAGTAGTTATTCCTAATTCTCCCCTTTAAGTCACCTACTCATTCCTTCGTTTATTCATTCATTCCATCATACCGCAGCCATGAGGGAACTACTTTCATGGACTGCAGCCACTCTCTTTCTAAGCCTGGCTCCAGGCTCCTGGGCTATCTCGGCCAGTACTGGAGCCGGCGTGTCCCTGGTGACGCTCACGTCCACGACTCTGACCACGGATACCGTCACCAGTACGATCACCAGCACCTTTCCTGTGGTGACGACGGAGACGACCTGCACGCCGGGCTCTGTGGGCCCTACAGGATCAGTCTGCACGGATGGTGTGTGGTCTACCGGGTCCTTATATTATAGCGCCTACTGCGATTCGGCCTCCCTGGCAGGCGGAACCACCATCCGTGCCTATATCAACTTCCCTTTCAAGTCATGTTATTCCGCCTGCTATCAAATCAATCAGGTCTTGACTACCAGTTGTGCGGGGATCAACTACTCCAGAAGTGCTGGCTTGACTATGTGTCAAGTCATGTCTGGCTCCTTGACTTTGACGACAGCGGGGGCAGGATATACCTCAAGTGCTGCAGCAATAGTTGCATATACGAGCAATCCGTGTCTGCAAACCATCACCACCACGGCAACTGAGACCTCCCTTGATACTTCGCTCGTTACTCAGACCGTCACATTTACATACGTCTCTACGATAGACATCCCTGTGTCCTCATCCACCCCCGTGAGCCTGTCGTCGCATTCTACGCTGTCATCATCCACATCACCCACATCGTCTCCCACATCGTCTCCCACATCGTCTCCCTCGATATCACCACAATCGCCGGTTATTTCATCTTCTGCAGTCTCATCAACACATCCATCACCATCCAGCCGTCCGGTGGTCTCGTCTGTTTCCCAGTCGTCTTCGTCTCCACCACCGTCGACAAGGATACCTTCCTCTTCTTCCATTGTATCCCCCTCTTCTATCGTACCGCTCTCTTCTCCTATATCCTCCACCACATCTCACTCGACACGATCCAGCTCAATCCCTGTTATTGCTCCCTCGAGCAGCAAGCCTGTCTCATCGAGCACTCCATCAGCAGCCGTACCGCCCTTCACGCAATCTTCGGGCGTTTCTTCTGGAAGCCAATCCACCACGCTCCTTACGCCAGTAGCTTCTGAGACTGTCGTTTCTGATACAACAACTTCTGGTACAGCAGCTTCTGGTACTTCAGTTTCTGGTACTTCAGTTTCTGGTACTTCAGTTTCTGGTACTTCAGTTTCTGGTACTTCAGTTTCTGGTACTTCAGTTTCTGGTACTTCAGTTTCTGGTACTTCAGTTTCTGGGACAGTGCCTGGATCAATTACCCCAACCGCCTCAGTGACCACCGAAACACTATTTACTACCAGTATCTCGACGATCTACCAGTGCGCCTCAACAGTGACAGATTGTCCTTACGCTGTCACCACAACTTTGACAATTCCCACTGGTACAACAGTATACCCTGTGACAACTGAAACACTTTTTACAACCAGTGTCTCAACGATCTACCAGTGCGCCTCGACAGTGACAGATTGTCCTTACGCTGTCACCACGACTTTGACAATCCCCACTGGTACAACAGTATACCCTGTGACAACTGAAACACTCTTTACAACCAGTGTCTCGACGATCTACCAGTGCGCCTCGACAGTGACAGATTGTCCTTATGCTGCTACCACCAAAACTTTGACAATCCCAACTGGCACAACAGTGTATCCTTTCACCACCTCCACAGTGTATACAAGCACAGTATACCCCGTCACTGCCTGTCCATCATATTATTCCACAAACGACCACTGCCCATCGAGCGAGAGAACAACATATCTGACCACTGAGACAGTGGAAGCCTATACCACCATCTGTCCAGTGACCGCCGCATACACAAGCGATGCCGATGAGCCGACGTCGACTATTTACGTGACTGAAACCCGGATGGTCATAGCCTGTCCGGCTCCTTCGGATTGGTGGTAGGGGACAGTGATTAGGTGGATTAGAATGTTAATGTAATTACTCTGTAGATATGACTAGTACTAATAATTATAGACCCAGTGTAGATTCCGCGCGAGACTAGGATTTCACTACCGCTATTACCTAGAAGTTGTCAATATGTAGTATTACTTTAGAAAAGTACTATTTAATAAACCCCTTTTTTGGTCTTAGCATATGAAGATTCAAGGCTTCATATTGTAATCTATATAAATTCTATTTAACTATGCAGTTACGCTGAAGATGAATAATCCTACGTCTTAGAAAATAATCAGGGAGTGATCAGGGACCATCCGAATTGCTCCAGGGTGCTCACGGAGGGGATCAGGGGATGCATGTGCTTTTTCACTCAGGCCACAAAGCAGCTTGCTCAGTGAAAAATGGATGGGGTTGAAGTTTGCGCAGAAATGAATCTGTCCAGTAGATGGCTTGGGTCCTTACATCAGCCTCTCGAGACCTGAGCATCCTACAAAATATTATCTAGAACCCACTGAACCTCCCGAATGATGGCATCAGGGTTTGTGAGATGCACACTATGCCCGGCCTCTCTCTCCACAGCCGCAAACCGATTCCGAGCCGAGAGTCTCAGATTTCCCCTTTGAAAGAATTCATCATATTCGCGGTACGCCTGAAATTTCCCTTGACAGCCCAGTCTCTCCTCTAGCGTGCCATTCCCCGCTGCCACACCCGCCGCATAGATCTTCTCTAAATCCCACACCGCGTTGCCCTTCAAGACACTGACGGGTCGGGATCCTAGTAGCGGAGACTTGGACTCCAACTGCTTCTTCGTTGCGAGCGCAGCACAGCTAGCCTTGTAGTACTTCATCTCCGCCTCTGCGGTCCGACGGTGTTTCTCGCTGCCATTCTCACTAATCATCTCGGCGCGCTCAGCGTCACTCAGGAACAAGGAACGATTTAGCCCCGTCACCTCCATCAAATCGAGCCCTTTACCCAGCGCATCTAGGTTCGAATCGGGCCAGAGCTCGACATTGCGCTCCTGGTTCGCGTCGACGAAAACCATACCTGCCACTTGGTCTAATTTACCGGATATTTGCTTCCGGTGTAGGAATTCCCGGGCTATGATGCCTCCGTAAGAATGGCAGACGAGTAGATAGGGGGGTTTGAGGCGGAGGGCATGCAGTAGGAGGTCGAGGTCTCGCGCGATGTTCTCGCCTGTTGGGAGTTGGGTTCGCGGTGATTCGTCAGAGGGGCCTAGACCTGCGCGTTCGTAGACGAGGGTTCGTGTTGTATTTTGGAGTTTTCGGCAGACGGCGGCCCATTCTTTGATGCTGCATGTTACGCCTGGTATGATGATGGCGATGGGTGAGGTGGGAGTTTTGCGATCTGGTCCGGAGATACTTGCGAAGAGGCGGTGGGTACCGATGGAGATGAGGCCGTGGTGTTCACCTTTTTCCCAGCTTGATTTGTCGGTCATTGTATTCTGATATTGGGATGATGATGGATAGTGGATAGTGGATAGTGGATGACGGATGATAGATGACGGATGGTGAATGGTGGGAGAGATGCCGCCGACAAGGGCAGTTGAAGCGGGTGGAAGATGCAACACGAGGAGCTGCAGGAGTATCACCTGATTACGCGTGTGTTTGCGATGATCATTATCGGACTTTATGGCAATCGGAAATATGATCTTCTCAAAATAGATCTATTCTTTTTAATGGAGGTCTATATTCATATGCTTCACGTATCGCGTTTCGTATGTATGATTCAAGCCCATATTTATCGGGACCAACGGGACAAGGCAGCCTCTTCCAATATATACAGAGTTGAGAAGAAGAGAAGAAGAAGAAAGGGATCATGTCTGATCTTCCGGAGTCACCGTCCAGACAACCTCTAGAACCTGCGGAGTGCCTTCAGACGTCCCATTAAAAACGTAAATTTGCCGGAGTTGGTTAGCCTCCTGAACCACGTCTCTCAATCGGAACGAAACCTTGTCCGGGTCGCGCCGTCGCAACGGCCCCAAACTATATGCAAAGGGGTCCGATCCTTTATACTTGCTTTGCTCCCAAGTCTGCTCCATGGGACGTGGATTGTTCCATAAGGTTGCGTCCTGAATAACCGAGTATCCATTGATTAGAAACCACTCGTCCGACAGGTGCCACCTATGGAGCAGACATTCATCACCGCAGACATCGGCCACCTTACTTAGGGCAACCATGTCAGCATGGAACCACGATTTCCAGTGATGCACGGACAGTGGCAGAGAACGTCCGGATTCAAAAAATCCCGACGCATCGCCATGAAGGTCCAGCTGGTAGAGTCCTCGCTCCCAGGTGAACTTTGCGTTTGTGTGGGCGTATATACACGATGCAAGCATGCGGTCCCCACTGCTCTCGAAGGAAGAACACATCTCAAGCACTCGCTGGAGATCCTCAAGAAGTGGGATGGAGAGGAAGATCCCTGCTCCGCCGTATGCCATGTATCCCGAGCCATACAACTGCGCCAGATCTTCTGTCATCCCTCCAATGTATTGACGCCGTGTTGGGTCGTACAACGCCAATCGATCGACCAGGTTTCGCATCGAAGGAAAGAATGTGTCGTCGTCGATCAGTACTGCCCACTGGGTGGAAGCGTCGCGGCGCTGAAATAAGAGCTGTATTAAAGAGAAATATCCGTCGCGATGAGGATCTTCCGTCTGAATCATCGTCAAGCGAACGTGTAACTCATTTGCGCGCTGCTCCACACGTTGCCTTGTCGCCAAGTTGCCCTGATCAACTACAGCGATGATTCGGGTATTGGTGTTGCCCGCCCAGTGGGAGATTGCATCCAGCGAGTCATCTAATCTCTCTAAGGAAGTCGCAACGCCAAATATCATATGTGATGCATCGGGCCGAGTAGGCGCGACGGGAGCCTGGATTGTTACTGACATCGCACACATTTCCTCAGATTGAACTTCTCGGCCGGCTTCGGTATCCAGCCGGACGGAGCGGTATATGGGGAGGGAGACATCGAGGGAATCGGAGAATGCGGTGAAGTTCTCTGTTCGTGTGACAGCGATATTAATCCGCGCATAGTCCACTGTAGAGGAATTGTACGTATGGAGTCTGAGAAGGTCAAGGTCAACAAAGCAAGTGCTGATGCTCTTGGCGTCGTTGTCTGTGAAGCTGGAGGGGAGCGCAACGTCGGGGACAGAGTAATTGAAATCATCCGATGTCGAATAAGTAACCAAGATCACGCAAGCGATAAGAAGACCAGCAGCTAAGGCCAAAAGCCTCCACGTCTCGAATTTCCACCGTTGTTGAAGAGCGTGGTGAAAGAGGAGGCGGATTTGCTGCATCGTCCTGGAGAGCAATTATTCTACCCGCATTTCTTGTATCAAGTTGAAATGTAGTGAAGATACTCTCATTAGTATTCTCTCGCTCCTTGGCATCTCTCCTTTTCGTTTGCTTCCCATCGTCCGGCGTGGTTCTTCCACCCCAGGAGCCGCTGAAGAGAAAAGCCATGAAAAGGGGATGAAACAACCAGCTCAGAGTCATTGGCCCACCGGGGCCCATGTGATTGGTAGGCCTGAAAAGGGGCCGCAGAATCATGGCATCCAACCATCGCAGCCTCGCTGGAAGATCAGCTCCTTCTAGGCCTCTACAGACTCTACATAGTGCTCTGTGCAGACAGAGCCTTACTTAAATTAATATAAGTAGACAGGCGCTCTGTATATCTCTCTAGAAAGCGAACACTCTCTATTTCAATATGTACAGAAATCACCAAGTGAGACTAAGATGAAGGGCCCTGCAACCGAATGTGTTGTTGCTAATAGAAAAAGGGCCAGGCGAATCCTGCCAATATATCATCTCCCTCGTGGCTCATAGCTTCGTTCTTCCATTTTCTCCTGCAATTTTATGACTCCAGATCCAACACCAACACACCATATAGGTCATATAACGCGACTAAAATCCCCAATCACGAGTATCCTTGAAGAAAATAAGTGGGGGCTTGAGAGGGACTGGGGAAATTCAAAGCGAGTTGACTAATCTGCGCTCTTTACGCAGAGCCCGAAGCCTTTCACGAGCCTCTTCAAGAGGGATCATAATACCCTTGTTTTGGGTGGCTGGGTCATCACGGTTGCGGATATTGACGGAACGGGTTTCCTTCTCCTGGGCACCAACAACTATTTCAATGTCAGCGCCGCATAAAACGCACAGGAAAGGGCAATTCAAGCAAAGGTACATACCGAAGATGAAATTATACTGGGCCAATTGTCCAGTACGAATCTTCTTCTGCATCGTGTTTCCACTAATGTCAATGTCCACGTGGAGCTTATCCCCACGCAGGATTCTCTGCAGCTCCTCAACATAGTCGTTCGCGGCCGGCATGACGGGCACAATCAAAATTTGGCGCGGACTAATCCAGAATGGCCACTTGCCGCCGAAATGTTCAATCAGAATACCCAAGAATCGCTCGAAACTGCCGATGATGGCGCGGTGGATAACAACTGGACGGGCACGGCCCGGTCCAGGCTCGTTAGACTTAACACCATCAGCGACAGGCTGGCTCTTTTCGTGGGTCATATATTCCAGCTTGAAGTTCAAGGGTGCCTGGTAATCAAGCTGGATGGTAGCACACTGGAACTCTCTCTTGAGAGCGTCAGCAATCGTGATGTCGATCTTGGGGCCATAGAATGCACCATCCCCTTCATCAACGGTCCAGTCATTGCCCTTGAACTTATTCATGGCTTTCTTGAGCTGGTCCTCAGCGTAGTTCCAAGTCTCCAGCTCACCAAGGTATTTCTCTGGGCGGGTGGAAAGCTTCAATTTGAAGGTGAACCCGAAAAGACCATAAATAGACTGAAGGAAATCGAAGAGTCCAGCAATCTCAGATTCGATCTTCACGGGGTTAGCTCGACACAAAAGTCTTACGTGCTGCAAATGTAAAACTTACCTGATCCTGGGTACAAAAAATGTGTGTATCATCTTGCTGGAACTTGCGAACACGGGTAAGACCGCTCAATGCTCCAGATGCTTCGTTTCTATGCAAAACACCAAAGTCCGCAATTCTCAGCGGGAGCTCGCGGTAGCTTCTTTCGCGGTGACCAAAGAGAACAAAGTGACCAGGGCAATTCATGGGCTTGAGAGCCCATTCCCTCTTTTCAACATCGAGCTTGAACATGTCATCCTTGTAGTGGGCCCAGTGGCCAGAAGTCTTCCAAATGCCGACATCATACATGTTGGGGGTCTGGACCTCTTGGTATCCTCGCTTACGGTATTCGGATCGGAGAAGTGACTGAAGGGCATTGAAGATCCTGGTACCGTTGGGAAGCAGGAACGCGCATCCGGGGGAAACCTCATCGAAGAAGAAAAGCTCCTGCTCTTTACCGATCTTAAGATGGTTGCGCTTTTCAGCCTCCTCCAAAAATTTCAAATGCTCTTGCATCTGCTTCTTATCAGGGAAAGCGACTCCACGGATACGCTGTAGAGAGTCATTGCTTTGATCTCCGAGGAAATATGCCGAAGAGTTCTGCGCCGAAATTAGTGCAGTGCCATCGTTAAAGCTGAAAATTACCTCATACCTGCATGATCTTAAATGTCTTAATCTTGCCAGTGCTTTGGATATGGGGCCCCCTGCAAAGATCGACCAAAGTACCACATCTATAGACAGTACTCTTTTCTCCAGTCACCAGCTTGTCGATATA
This sequence comes from Aspergillus funiculosus, assembly GCA_027569145.1. NCBI lineage: Eukaryota > Fungi > Ascomycota > Eurotiomycetes > Eurotiales > Aspergillaceae > Aspergillus > Aspergillus funiculosus. The sequence goes on from JAPDEN010000027.1 coordinate 123,859, forward strand.
ATGCAACTTGTACTTGCTATACGCGAACATCTTCTTAAGGTTCTCCTTAGTAACTTCCAATCGATCGAAGCTCTGCTTTTCCTTGAAGATCCGAGATGCTTTGCTATCAAGTGCCGGCCAGTCCGTCTCCTTAACCACACGGCTGTTAATATATTAGCATTTCTGGTTTGGTAGAAATCCCGATGTTTTGTTGAACAAGGAGGTAGGACTTACTTCTCGGGAATGGCCATATCGTAGAAGAAACCTTGAGGGGTTGGGGGTCCATGGGAAAGAAGACAACCAAACTCGCACTCACAAGCTTCACCAAGACAGTGAGCACTGGAATGCCAGAAAACCTCCCTGCCCTCCGGATCGTCGAACGGAACGTAGGACAAAGTACAATCGCGCTCTAGAGGCCGACCAAGATCCCAGAGTTCCTTCCCAACCCTTGAGATCACGACATTGGCGCTTAATTCCTTGGGAACGTTCTTAAGGAGCTGTGCTGGTGTAGTCTCCCAGGCCTTCGCAGAAACGTTGGAGGTATTTCCATCACCCAGGTCAAGGGTGACATTGATGTCCGGGTGCGGTTTGTTTTTGAGTTCCTCAAGATGCTCCTGCCAGAGCTGCTCAAACAGGTTATTTCGCTCAATCATAAAATCGGGAAGCGAGCCGGCATCTGGCGCAATTGACTATTCAGGAGGGGCTCTGGCAGCATCTGGCGGGGTAGGGGGAGAACTCACTGGCAGGTTTCGCCTCCGCAGAGGGTCGAACAGGCAAATCCTTCGGACCGTCGGAAGCCATATTTATTACCCGCAACCTCGAGCAGCTATTTGGGGATGTGAACAAGGGTAACGGATTGACCAGCAGCGACAGTATCTCTTCATTGTCGACTCTTCTGACTTAAATCTGTGAGTCAATCGGAAGGCGGTGAAGCACGTGACGCAAAACTGCCCTTGCGGCTAGCGACACTTTACCCTTTCGAGGTTCCCACCATTTGAAAACTTCTCCGCGATCACTCCGCAGCAGGTCAATCATTCCAACCCAAGAGTCAAGATGTCTTTTCGCGGAGGTGGTCGTGGTGGCTTTTCTGGCCGCGGCGGAAGCTTTGGTGGCCGTGGAGGTGAGCTTGCAGTGCCATTGTGAAGCCCGACAACAGTGCTGGATAAAGCTAACGAAAATTTCTTCGCATAGGCCGTGGAGGTTTCCAGCAACAGTCTTATGGACCCCCAGACCAAGTGCTAGGTAAATATTGATATTAAAGGAGCATTCTGGAGTTGGAGATTGGCTAATTCATTATTAGAGATGGGTACTTTCATGCATGCTTGTGAAGGAGAGATGGTTTGCGAATCTGTCAACCCCAAGGTTCCATACTTCAATGCCCCCATTTATCTGGAGAATAAAGTACGGCCCAAGCAAGAACCCTCCAAAGGTGATAGATTAATAACAATGGTTGATAGACTCCTATTGGCAAGGTGGACGAAATTCTAGGCCCGATCAACCAGGTGTACTTTACCATCAAACCTCAGGAAGGAATTGTAGCAACCTCGTTTAAGCCTGGCGACAAAGTATACATTGGTGGTGATAAACTTCTTCCCTTGGAAAAGTACGTGAACTTCCTGCTGCTTTTCAATTATTGTCACTGACTTGTCTGTTATAGGTTCCTTCCCAAGCCCAAACCACCCCCAGGTAAAATATCCAGCCACTGCACAGTTCCAATATACATCTATTTCTAACAGCCATTAGGTGCAAAGCCAAGGAAAGCAATTGGTGGTGCTCGTGGTGGTGCCCGTGGCGGTCGTGGTGGAGGCTTCCGAGGTGCACCCAGGGGTGGTCGCGGTGGTGCGCCCAGAGGCCGTGGTGGTCCTAGGGGTGGAAGCTTTGGTGGAGGTTTCCGTGGTGGCAGCGGCGGTTTCTCAAGGGGAGGCAGCCGCGGAGGACCTCGTGGCGGAGGTTTCCGACGTTAGACAACCTCTCTGACATTGCCTAGTCCTGTCTTATTACGGCGTTATGGGAAAATGGGAGATTCTGCAGGAACTTTTTTGTCTTGATAATTCTTGTCCCTCCTCGGAGAAATTTGCTGCCTTGAAGTTTGTAAATGCTGCAGAATGATGTTTGTCTGCTTTCACCTGAATTAAAACCTGTAATCATAAGCCCCCAGCTTGTCGACGGTACCGCTGAGTCGCGACAAGTTTTCCATAGTAAAAAAGTCTTGGGGTGTCCAAGTGGCTAGTGAGTGTGGCGCAGTGAGGCACTGCCTGGAAATGACGTCTGGTCGGTAGAATCTGCACGTGCATCCATGCGTCAACACACTTCCTCCTTCAAACTGGAATTGCCAACCCATTGTTGCTTCTTGCTTCTTCACAGCTTTTGTCCCAGCAATCTCTTGTGATATTGAGTCCTATACTGTTAGTTTTTTCCATATAATCCTCCATATTTCTTCGATCTTTTGAATGAGCATGTCTCGAAGGACATCGGCCATGCCGTCCAATTCGTCTACAAATAGCGGTGTCCCACCAGCTGCTGACGGAGGTATGCTCGGATCGTTAGGATGCTTTGGGGTCATTCCTTTATGTTGTATTTACTGAGGCATTGCAGCTCAAGAAAAGCAGAAGATGCTTCTTTCAACAGAGACTGGGCATTTCAGTCTGATCAGGTTAGGCTTCGGGATTCCTGGACAGGTATGGTCAGGGTTGCTCACGACTGTTTGTATGCTAGGGCCTTGCATCTCGCGGACTTGGTCACTGAACTTAATGGTAAGTGATATAGCTTTGGAAGATCTGGGACAAAACAGGAAAAAAAAAATGACTGACGGTGTGTCTTTTAGGATTCTGTGGAGGCAAGCTTCTGCCCTAACTACCCTCGCAATTTTGCTCACAGCCGCTTACCGATTCACTCAGTGATGTCCGTCCTCTCATCTATGCGCTACTGTCTCGGAGACCCCAATGAATATGGCGCCATTTGGACTGCTCTTGGTTTAATGCCCCTGGGGCTTTTCTTTGATTTCATGGATGGCAGGATTGCCAGGTGGAGGAGGAAGTCATCTTTGATGGGACAAGAGCTCGACTCATTGGCAGATCTAGTAGGTCTATATGCTTCGTATTCTCCGATTCCAGTGGCCTAACAGTTGCTCTTTTGTAGATTTCCTTCGGCATGTCCCCGGCTGCGGTAGCTTTCGCTATCGGAATCCGCACGCCCCTCGACCACCTATTCCTGGCATTCTTCGTTCTTTGTGGGCTAACCCGCCTTGCTCGATTCAATGTGACTGCTGCTGTCCTACCGAAGGATAAGTCAGGAAAGTCGAAATATTTTGAAGGCACGCCGATTCCAACAACATTGTCTATTGCGTCATTGATGGCATACTGGGTATCCCAAGGATGGATTTTGGATGACCTCCCGCTCGGCCTTGTTGCTCAAGGCACCGTGCTTGAATTCCACCCGATTGTTCTGCTTTTTGTTCTGCATGGATGTCTTATGGTCAGCAAGACCCTACAAATCCCGAAGCCGTAAACACAAAAACAGCTGTACACATGAAACACTTTCCTTGTTTAGGATTGTCATTTCTTGATAGAAATGTTATCATAAGCACATATATGGGAAGAAGTTGAGAACTAAAAAGGAGCCCAAAGCATTTACTGGAGATAGCATGATTGTTGAAAAAATGGATGACATGAAGCGCAGGCATTCTTTTGGAACTATTGTAGCCGTTTGCCGCAATTTGTATTATTTCTAGGGCTTTGCAAATACGCCGATACCCTCGAGCCGTTTATATTAGGGTCATTCTAGAGTGTGTAAGGTCCTATTCTTCCTTGAGCAGGATGGTTCTCATGGACTATGTAGAAATTATACCTACTTTTTTAATTGTTTATTTTAGCACAGGATGTATTCTGGGGGAGAAAGCAGACTAATTTTACTTCACTGAATTACTCTGCATTGTCACCCACTACCGTCCACGATAATGCCAGTGACAATAAGGATATATCTATAGAGTACATGGGACCAGACGAATGCTGTAATTCCTTTGACTCTTGGCATAAAATCTTTCAGGTCTTGAAGCAAATTATTACAAGGTCAAGAATCACTACGGGATCTTGAGTGATCTTGACTTAAAGACTTCCACGCATCAGGGTAATTTTCTTGCCATTACTAGTCAGTTAGTTAACTATTGCTATATTGTTAAATACTAAACTTTGACGTGGAGAGACTGGAGATTCTACGGAGCACTGAGGAACAAGAATTCTGAGACAAGAAACTGAGTACGGGAGCTTCGGAAGCTCAAGCTGACAGCAATCTCTACCTACATAGTAGTACTAAGTTACCTCCTCCTGTGGGCCACGACGAGATCGTTCTAGACCATGCTGCACTTCTGTGAGGCTTGAAAGCTGAGACCTTTTTTCCCCTTTTTATTTTATTTTCTATTTTTGCGGCTTTCCATCGAAATAGGAATCGCATCGCATGGCTATGGGGACCAAAGGAAGAAACTACTAGTAGGTAGGAGAGGGATATTTATAGACTAATAGCGCATAATGTTATGAACCAGACAAACAAAAGCATTTGGACTAGATTCTGGCATTTTTGAGAACTGCAAAAGAAATAAGATCACTTTTTCTTGCAGTACCCCGTAAACCCGCGGGATTGTTTCTGAAAGTCCTTGATCGAGGGGTGGGTGCCATGTACAGAGAAGTATTTTCTATTCTCTACTCCGAAGTATCACTAGGTAACTAACGATTAACCCATCGGGAATGATGCCTACCGAGAGCTCGAGTAAGATAAATCTCTGAGTCTAGGCTTAGAAGTTAGAGCCGCTGCAGAGTGGACAGGTAGAACGTGGCTTAAATCGCCGTGGTATCTTTCTCTGAAATGATCAAGTCAGAAACAAAGGAATTTGTTTGGGTAACTATGAGTATTGTTCTATTATACTTATGGAGTACTAGTAGTTCTATGGGGCCTTTGGGAATGAGGAGAGGAACTTATACGGGTAGAGAGCTGTATGCTTCTTCCTAGGATTGTTGGAGCGAACTGCCCATATGTCGGGTTTTGTGAATTCACGGGGAAGGATAGGCTAGTGGAAGATGCCAGGCAGTTGCAAGGGGAGAAGTGATCAAATATGTCTAATAAACAGGTCAATAGGCAAGGATTAAGTATAAGAGGATGCAGCTGGATTTCTCCTTGCTGTTAGAGGGAAATATTTTGTCCTGATTAGGAGGTTAGTGAATGTACATGCAAGCATCCAAGGATGACCTCAGGCCAAAATGACGAAATAGAAGAATAAGCTCATTGGAAGCTTAGAATGTTTCCTCTAGTTCAGTATTCCTGGTTTGTAGGAGTCGACAATTGTAAGTGGAGTACAGTGGGATGTTGACGTATATATGGAGTCGTGTTGAGAGTTTGAACTTTGATTCGAGTTTGGAGTACAGCATATAAAAAGAAAGAGAAGGATATATGACTTGTCACGGAGCGTGGATGTCTACATGGATATATAATTTAGCACGTCTTCAAGACCCGCGGTTAATAGACATCTTGGCTCGGCCACATATTATAAAGACTGATATTCTTTATGTATGTATATATATACTCTAGCTATATTGGATTTTCAAAATTTACCAAATACGCGCCCGACAAACTATCATCATTAAGAGTGCAATCTGGATATCTGGATAGTTCAGGGACTTACCCAGGGATTCAAGGTCCACTCCGAAGGTGTCCGTCTTTTCGGAGCCAAAGGTTGGAACCGACCCATAGATGTTGCCTGTGCCTTAATTTCCTTCCACACAAATCATCTGGCTGGATGGTGAAATTTGATAGTAAGGTTATAAAATCCAGTCTGAATCCCTCTAGGTACATTATTATTCGCAACCTCCATTTTAGCCGAACAGTCAGGGTGTGAAAAGGTTCTCCTTTAAGTTTCCATGACGAAGTTCTGCATGATCAACAAGAATGATCATCTTCAATCCCTCTGTGTCTTTGGTTTAAATGCTTGACAGTAATATTCTGTACTAATGGTTGGGTCAGAGGGGCGTATTATATTATAGCAATTGGTCTGATGGTGCATATCAAAATTAAAAAGGCCCAGCTTGTGATGTTCTTCGCGCTCTGACTTGCCTGTTCCTCCGCTGTTCGCCACGCCTTGGTTGTTATGCTGGATTCTTGGAGACTTGTGATCAACATGGAGGAGAAGTTGGCCCGTTTAGCGAAGTGATGAATTATTTGTCTTCATCCTCAATGCTGTCACTCGGGGCCAGACCTATTAATATGGGTATTATTTTTTATTATTACCTTATGGAACTGCGAGAGTACTGCTAGTACTTGGCTGCATTTGTGGCGTTTCAGGCTTCGTACGGAGTGCAACAGACTCCGACTCCGTCCCTGGTGTAATGCTTGGTATTGTCGGAAAATAACTGAGGTTTGTGTCTGGCAGACCTGCATTTTGACGCCAGGTACGGGCTTGCCTTGATTGATCCATCATCATCCTGGAAATCTGGCTGTCGTCGCCATCGGCTCTCCGGACAATTCAATTTTTCCACAGTCTTGTCTAAAGAGTACATAAGCATAGGTAATGACTGAAGTTTCATGTGGGAACAGGTGGCAGAACAAAGAAATTTGTGTGTAAATTCTGAGGGGTAATTTAATTAACAATGATAACAATGTTGATCAGCTGTCAATGACGAGATTGGTATTTTGGAGTTGAGGGGTTGAACACGTTGAGACGCTCGAGTCGAGTGGAAATCGTCCTGATCGTGACCTTTATTGAACAGTATTCGATTCACGGGAATCTAGAAGCATGAGGATGTCCACCACCCCCTCTTTTCATTAAATGGTTATTATGATAGAATCATAAAAATAATACTTTACTTCTAATAATAAAAATGAGAAATGTCCTTCCGTGTCCACGGTCGCGACTTGAGTGCTGATATAGGTTTAGTGTGTGATGTCCCGTTTGTGCCGCCTGTCAACCAAACAGGAAAAAGATAAGCGGCGCCCTGGCCAAAAAGGCTTATATAACGCATCTGACGCCTTTAATTGGGCGAGCAAAGTCTGGTACGCTGGTAGAAAATTACCTTCAGTCTGCAAATCCAGGGTCAGGTTCCGTCCGGAACGACCCCTTTACCAGACTTGCGTACCGCGTTGTTTTGACGACTGTTTTGGTTTTGCTCTTTTCTTTCCACGCCCCTTTTCTGTCTCCTCCAAATCCCGGCACACCCGCAGGACGTAGAGAGCACTCTGTGTCTAGTAGTTATCCGCTGCACGAGACAGTGCGTTGCTAAAGTTATTTTCCCGTGTTCTTAGAAACAGAATTAGTCAGAAAGGACCATTCCGCTTGGCAGAATACCAAATTAGCAGTCTGATCCTGGGGAAGACTCGGAGGCACCTGGCAGCAACACTACTAGTAGTACTCCTACTAGTAAGTATCATCCATCCATCCCATCCTGCATCACTCGTTTTCTCACTCACTACTAACATTATTATTATTGATTCTGTCGCTTCTGTTTCTCTCCCTTTCGACCTCCAATCTCCCTTCCTTGAATTCGCCCTTCCACCTAGCACAAGGACAACACTCTTTTTATTTTTATCACTTTTGTTTTCTTTCCTAGCGCCCTGCTGCTTAATTTTTCTTTCACTCTCGTTCCTCTTTTTCTCACCCTCTGCCCCCTGATTCACTGCCTTCCTACCCTCGAAGGCACTCGGATCCGGTCGCTCTCTCCCACCAAACCCATTCACAACCCATCGTGTCTTCCACTCTTAGCATCAACACCTCGACACGATAACAGGCAGTTGTTTCTGTGACAGATCCTATCGCCTTCTTTAATCTCCTGCCATCTGAAAGGGGTCTTGGCTCTCGAAACGACCGGTCTTAAACGCTTTTCCCCACCAGAGACCCTTTCTCCAGGACCTTCAACACTCGTTCAGGGCCCTATCGAGGTCTATCCCCTGATCTTACTCTCTCGCTTCATCAATTGTCCCTCGCTTCGTTCCCGTTAAACCTCTCACTTTTACCCAACTCCTGTCATTGAAATACTTGCCTCGTGAATCAGGACGGTTTCCCAGTCCATCCCATCGCCTTTGAAGCGAACAAACCACACGAGGAATATTACATTTCTCATCGCAATTCCCGCCACAAGGATTGAAAGGGTTACGCGGGTCGTCCCTTGTCCTTTGTTCAACAGCTAGTTGGATTGCAACTATTGTTTTTGTATGGCCATCGCCTCTCAAGAACAGCAACAATAACAATAACAACAACATCAGCAACCTTTGAGCCCCTTTACCCCATAAACACACATCATGAAGTCATCAATCAGTATATCTTCGGTCCTTGAGGCCTCTGCCCTCCTTCTCATCGGAAGTTTACAGTTCGCCAGTGCCCAACAGCAGACAGAAGTTGGGTGCTTTTCCAGCTCAGATCCTCTCGTGAGTCAAGGCAGCTACACATACCAGAGTAACGGATATTGTCTCGACCTCTGTTACAAGGCAGGCTATTCAGTCTTTGGCCTTTATTCGGGAAATGTTTGTCTGTGCGGAAATAAAATCCCCGAGAAATCTACTAAAGTATCTGACTCTCAATGCAACGTCCCATGCGCTGCCTGGCCTATTGTCATGTGTAAGTTTTCTGCAGCATGTGTAGCCCTTCTAATCGAATCTGAAATTTTGACATCCTCGCAGGTGGTGGCGATGATGCATATTCTATCTACCTGACGGGTCTCGAATCTAATGTTGCCTACTATTCACCCTCCACTTCGACCACGACTGAAGAGAGTAATACGGCGACGAAAACAACGGGTTCGAGCGATGATAAGGCCACTACAACCACTGGAGGAGGGGGAACATCAACAACAGGAGGACAGACGGTGTACGTGACTGCCACAAGTGAGACTGAGACGCCAACGCAACAATCTACAAAGAAAAGTGGACCCAATACTGCCGCCATTGCTGCCGGTGTTGTAGTTGGAGTAGTCGGATTGTGTGCCCTCATTGGTGCCGGCTTCTTCCTCTGGCGCTTCAAGGCTCGCCATCCCGCTGACCAACGATTCCGTGAGAGCAACAACGTGGAGCGTTTTGGCAAGCCCATGTCCCAAGACTCTATGTCTGATTCCCGATTTGATGGTGACTTTATGGCACAAAGACGCCAGAGCAATGGCAGCATTGATGATGATCAAGACTTCTCTCGCCGCATCCTGCAGGTAAGATCAAATTGTGCCCAAGTGAAGATATGACCGTACTCATTAACACTACCTTAGGTGACAAATCCCGATCGACTATAGACTGTGGCCCAGATCAATATTATTATACCCCGTTGTTGAAGCCATTGTCTACGCCTTGATTTGTCCCGTCCAAAACCTACAACGATTGATTCATGCCTTTTGGTTCCGATTTACTACCATCTCTCCTACCTTCGCTAGTCAAATATTGATTTTCCTTTTATATGCAACTTGTTCCTTGCCGGCCACTTAGTCCTCCTATGTCTAGACAATCTTCTCCGTGAACAGGATTTGCACCTCTTACTTGGCTTTGGCTTCCCATGGTTATAACTTTTCAGAATTCATGCACCTTGGTGTCCTTTCATGATGCGCACCGCCACTGCGACTGTATGTAAAGCTGCAACTGCTTTTCGACCATCCCTTACCGATATCATCATGGCTTCTACATATTGACAGGAGCACGGAAGGCCAACGCTCTCACCTCTTATCGGGTTGAATCCCCGAGAAATGACCAATAAAGATCTTGTATTTGAAAAGGCGTTTGGATGTGGGTTGAGTTTTAATTGAAATCTCTTTGCCGCCATGCTCATAGGCAGCATTCGAAATATCCTCAGCTTGCCTCGGAAGGTCTTGGGGCTGAGGAACCACTATTTACTTTTTGTATCTTTGCTTTCTTCTGTATGATATTCCTCGATTCTTTGCTTTTGAAATCACTTTCACTATTCTTTATTTCCCAGACTTGTTGGGGAGTACTGTAAGTAGTAGGATCACGGTCAGGTCTATAGTTAATGTGAGGAATGAAAGCAACATTTTTTCTCGTCTATAGTTGGTCCTATTTTTGCAGAGCTCACTTCCACACGCACATCTATCATTTTGAATCAATCACTAGAGCTGTCCCATTTGCCGATGCCAATATCCGGACTAGATTGTACGATTCATGCCAGACATCAATCAAACCATTGCCCAGAGCTATAGAAGACTCTATGCCCTACATGAATATAATTAATCTAGATAGTAATCCAGAACAGACACGCGAAAGCCCCTATACTTACCTTCTTTCTATTACCTAAGTATTGCGACGAGTGCGCACTGGATTACTTTCTGTGCCTTGATATTACTACTACTACCAACACCACCATCTCTGAGACCTACTTCTCTGAGACATTGTTCAAGGTTAATTTAACCCTTCAGCCTTTTTCCACGGTCAGAAAGATGTCTTGGCTCACTTATATTGAGTAGTACATCTAATCGGTAGTACCTATACTATACAGTATACAATAAAGCGGCTCTTTCTAGGATGAGGTGTTGATTAGATGGAGGTTTCTGGTCTTTCCGCATATGTTTCGGTTTTTCTCTATCCTGATTGAGATGGTTGTAGTACCATGCAGTTGGTTTGTGGAACCTGTATGGGTGTGGTGTATGATGCACATAGATACGTCTATGGCTTGCGTGTTGGGAGAGGGGGGCGTGGCTAGGATCATATGTGGGGGTGCATTTGTAGATTTATGCGTGAGGAAGTCTGTTTGATTCATTTGTTTCTTTTCTTTCTCTGTTTGTCGGGGAGGATTTAGATGTATATGTAGATGGGAGGAGGGATTAGGAGTGAGAGAGGGAATGAGGGTGGCGACTTTGGGATTCAGCGGGATAGGTAGTGAAACAGGATACTGAATTTTTTGCTCTTGTTAGCTTCTTGCTTTGCATATCTAATGTAGTGTAGATACACTTAGTGAGGTGTAGATTGAGACTGGTTGTTCTGCAAGGTGTGACGCGTATAGTGGGCTGTGGGATCGAGGTATCCGGAGCATAGTACCCCCCTCAAAAAAATCATTACATAGCATAGACTTAAGATGGCCAAGGACGGCTACTCTGCTCTGTAGGTCGATGACTTCATCAGTTCTCTTGTTGGGCGGAGGCACAGTCGGGAGTATAGAGTAGAGAGAAGCGCAAGGTGATTGTTGGAGTAAGGTATAGGTAACAGAAGCGGCTTGTAACTGTGAACATACAATGCCAAGGTATGTTTTTTTGATTGTATCTGAATGCTCACATGGTCAGTGCATTCACGTACGGATAACAAAGTATAGAGAACAGTATGGATGACGCCTTCATGGGCCAAGTAGAAGCTGCAATTTGCCACGAGAAAATGAAAAGACCGGGATAAGACGATGGACAATATATGAAATATGAAAAATGCTGCAGAGTCTAATGCAGCACGAATACGTCACTGCCAAAACATGGCGTTGGGATTCGTTTCTGTTGGAAAGGATAAAGATATTATTGGGTGGTGATGTAGACATCGCTTAGTCTGGAAGCCTCATTTTCTGCACCTGTGGTATAAAATATTAGTCTGGTTGGAGAGTGTCTGAAGGATGAAGCAGATCATTCCTTCGGGACAAGCTTGATACTGAAGCATCAATCAGAGTGAGGATTGCCACTCTCTTCTCTTCTCTTTCCCCCCACTCTTGACGTTGGTGGAGGATGAAGAGATGCTATAGAGGGGGGGTCTATGGACTAGGTAGGAAGGTAGTAAGCAATGATGGCAGTCAGACTATTCCTCAGGAGTGGGAGGAGTTGGTTGGTTCTATCTGATAGATTCGTAGTCTCAATGCTCTTGGTTAGTACTGATACTACTGTACTGCACATGCACGCATCTGCATGACGGACTGGTTAGCTTTCCCTTTTCATGATGCAGAGGGAATTTAGTCGAAGCCTCTGTCGAATCAATATACGGCCTCAATGGTGAATCAACCCCCTCTTGTAAGATTGGCTTACAACATCTTTTCCGGATTGATCCCAGAGAGCAGGCACCGTGCATGAAGTCGACGAGACTTGCTCCATGACTTGACCAGGTCTAGGATCCTTCAACCGTGTCCGTCAGCGGTTGCTTCCGCTGTATTAAGGCCAGGCCCTCGGGACGTGGTTTCTTACTGCTCAGTCTCCTCGGGAGAAGGACCTAGACACTCGTCTCCTTTGGGAATGCCGATATCGGCGGCATATTACTACTGGCGAAGATGGGGAGGCAGATGCGAAATCGTGTGTATACAGAGTAGTAGCAGCAGCAGTAGCAGCAGCAGCACCCTGAGGCCGTTAGATGGACTCCGCCACGCGCTAATTACCGGCGGAAAACCTGTCAAATTCTCGATTCGAAGTCGGCTGCTGCTCATGCAGGACTTGGTTCAAGTCTCCTATTTGATCGTTTCCGAAACCTGAATATAAAGGATAGTCTGATACTACCTGCACGGCGTATCCTGGTGTGCGAAATTGGGGTCACCTGGCTGATCTGCTTCCTCCCTGATACACGAGTCATGAAACAGAACTGACATAACTCAACGACTACCCCGGAATCCTGAGGAATGAAGAGAAGGTGAAGAACTAAGGAAGGCGATTTTGATAGAAAGTTTAGGTGGTTGAGGAGGGATAGCTATAGCTGCGAACGTACGGTGATTGTTGGGGGGTTTGCGCTCTGTAAGCCTGTTGGTTGTTCTTGGCTGGAATTCGATGGCATAAAAAATAACCTGGTATACCCCTGTCGTATTTAGGAGCTTTAGAAGATGACTGTTGCTGATAAATGGGGAAAAAAGTCCAAGACTAGAGACTAGGCGGTCCAGGGCTCGAGGCAGGTTGGGAGGCAAAAGTACAACTTACACTAAGCGTCCCAAAGCGGACGTTAGATTGAGTAGCCTTTGAGTAAGATTAGATCCAACGGCTTTTAATTGGAAATTTACCCCGGTCATTAGCATACTCGGAGTTTACATACTGCTTACCTAGGGAGTAGCAGTAACTATCTCACGGACGAGTAGTCCAATCGCTTCCTGAAGAGAGACTGGTCAGGGACACGAGCTAGTTGATGCAGGAGAAACAACTCCTCGGAAGCTGCTTCTGAAGGAGCATCGAAATATAGAAGCGAAAACCCGTAGGAATTTATTATTAGTAGTGTTATTGTTGTTGCTGTCGACTTGTAAGTTAAACCATGGAACAATAAAACTGCATCATACCGACTACTTAGTAGTAGGTGCTAGCATCAGCAGTAGTATGCATTAGTATAGTACTAGTAGTGTACAGACCACAGAGTACCTAATTGAATACCAAACTGAGTTAGAACAGTACAAGTCTTCACAGACAGATACTTACTCTGCACTCTAGGCAAATACTGCACCTAAGTATAAGAGGCGTATGTACATACAATATCCCTAGGGTGGTAAGGTAATGATTAATGTAAAAGATACACCTCTATAGAACCATCTAGATATTCCCTTTGAAAGTAAAAAGGAGCTGAACATTTCCTCAACCTAACTCTATTTAAATTGCTTGTTGTTAGCCTGAAGAGGATGATGAATACTTGTGCAGATTACTCTGTATAGAGTACAATACAGAGTACAGATTCCAGAACTGCAGCTAACTAGGTAATATTCGCTTGACTAAACTCTTTTGAAAGCACACGCCATCTCAGGTCTTTCGATTCTGATTTGCCTAGCACTTTAGTCTGTGGAAACCGTAAAGCTAGGTCGATGCAGATTGGCCTCTTTTGGGTAAGCTGCGCCATGGCCCATAACTATAATCAGATAAGCCGGTTCTCTTGGGACAGCAGTGCATACATGAATCAACACCACCGATTGACGTCCCCTGCTGGTCGGTGGACCGCGGCGACCGCCGCCTATTACTGAACATTCGAGTTTTGACGATGATGGGAATTTTTGATTCGCGAAATGGAGCCGAAAGACAGTTATCCCTAGAACGTCCCGCTTCTTGGTAAAGCCAAATCTTGGAGTACTTACTGTGTAGAAGAAAATGAAGTATATACCAAACAGAGCCCTTCTTCGTCTGACCATGAAAATGTTGACTATCCATTATCCAGTAGGAAACCGGACTGCAGCACCGTGTTTAGGAGAGGGTGGACCGCATCTAGGTAGTAGCGCTGCATATCCGACTTCTTCGCTTCCACCTGTGCCTGTCAATAAGGTGACGATCGGCGAAAGCATGTGTAGTGCGACTTCCCTTCTGTGAATCCGTACTGAACAACAACAGAAATAAGAAAAAATAAATAAAATAAGAAACGAAGGATGTCTTAAGTGTCTCTTGCAAGGTTGGAAACCAGATGACGGCCCTCGTGGGCCTTACCTAAGCATTACAGGCCTTGGCGCGTGGCCGAGAAGCCTGGGGCAAGGCAGATTCTCGAGTGTTTTATCGAAGCTTAAGAACCTTAACTGCAAGGCGCAGCACTGGGACTGCAGGGGGATTTCCGAATGAAGTTTGAACCAAGGAAGGCGTGTTTCAAGTTTCGGGTCCCCTGCTTGGCGAGATGCGAGATGAGACGAGGCCACGGGGAGATGGACTATTATTATCCCAATGCGATATTGTGGCCATGACAACCCGAGGCGGCCCATCGAGAGGGTCGTTGAGATGTGTTTGTGTCAATTTACTACTCTGTAACCTGTATCCCTTCGACGCCACGTCGGTCTTCCTTTCCACCGATCCGCTTAAGGTAACAGCAACTGCCGACAACGACAGAGTCCAACTAAAGGAAGATAGCGGTAGGAACTATGGAGTTAATAGTGAGACCCAATGTTACCTATACTTATCTAGTTGAGTCCGTACTGACCTGTCAAGAGTCAGACCTCGGATTCCGGAGTGAAACTTACACAGTAAACCCGCTTTGCTTGAGGGCTACTAATTGCAGCTCACCTGGAAACTGTAAATCCTGGGCTTATACCGTAACTGGGGAATGATCGGAGAACGTACTTAGTTTCGTACCTACTACCTAGTGCTAACCTAGTAGCAGTAGTAGCAGTCGTTGAGTAAGAACCACGAACCGAACCGGGGCTTCCAGATTCCATCCCATCCTTGAACTCCAAGATCAATTCCAATTCTGCGTCAAGTTGTGGTTATCTACTGGGTAAGTGGAAGGTCCCGCTGGTGATGGTGGATCGAGAACTATCGGATCCCACTCTTGCCGAGGGTCCGATCGAGGCAAAAAACGTGACACTACTTTTTCTTTTTCTTGACTCTTATTTAGTACTGTGCAAGCATTCCAGAATCTGCACGAGACTCTCTCACCCACGAGACATGTGGTACAAGGGGGAGACGACAATAATGATGACTAGACGATTTGAACAAGTGATCAATTTGTTTCAAGAAAAAAAAAAGAACTCTGCTTGGCTACTCTGTACAATCAGAGAGATAAGAATAGCTACAGCCTGCTGCGGCCATTTGTTCTCTGCAAGCTGCAGTAGGAGAAATGCAATAATGGCAATGAATGGAAGTCTCCACGACGCACTGCGCAACTGCTGCAGGTGGTCGAGACGATGATCTGACCATTTTTCCACTAGTGGACCAATCATGATGTTGTCCAGGTGTTGGATATGCATTCTTTCTAAAACGTTCTAGTACGTGCATCACTACTTACAGACTCGGGAGTACAGTTGGAGCCGGTCCTGTGGACCCCCCTGGGACACATGACAGCCAGACCTTGGAATTTTTCAAGGGTGTCGCGCAATAATCACGATGGGTATAATAGTGGCTGTTCAGTGTTGAATCTTCCATAATATATTAGTAAATGTTCTTATTACTATTATTACTAGGATCGGACCACGTTGACAGTGGAATTCGTCTCCCGCTCCCCCAGTCGGAATTTGTTAGATCTCATGTTGCACATGGCCACGTTTTGGAGGAGATCACAGACGGGATGATTATTATGATTATTATTATTTTATTACTATTACTTTGTGAAGCCTCTTGAGGATGGTGAAGAACGGTTGCTATTCGATACTATTATTATCAGTCCCAACCCTCGACTCACGTACACAGGAAGAATAAGAAGAAGGATATGCATGCGGGCAATCCGGGCAGCTGCATTACGTCTGTGGTACTGGCAGTACTCCAGTAGTCCTGTAGGTAGAATTGAAGTCACAGCGGACATCGACTCCGCATTACTGGAGGACTCGAGGACGACACACCTTGGGTCAATATTGAGATTGTTGTTTCAGAAAAAGAAAGCAACTGGCGAAGATAGATAGCAATAGATAATTGGAATAAGACGAAGAAGAAGAAGAAATTAAGAATCGTCTGCGGTATCTCTGGCGTGAGTACCGTTCCATCGGCCACCATAAAGGATCTCCCCCCCAGTCTAGTGTACTCCATGTGATGGGTGTGGAACCAATGCGAACCGGACGATTTCCGTCAATATTCATGCTGGCAGCCTGGTCGTGCATGGCCGACTGGGTCCGGCTTTCGCGGTCTGCTGGGTGCTCCAAGTAGCAGGGTTGGGGAAGAGGTGGATTATTATTATTATTCTTCTTCTTGTTGTTGTTATTATCGCCAGGTGTTTGAACGTCGGAATTTGCACGACCCGATAATTATGAAAAAGAGACAGAGGGATGGCTTACTCCGTTCTTCTGGGCTGTCCAGTGTCCTCATTAGGTGTGATTATGATCCAATGTTAAGCCTTGGTGCAGAGTAATAGTACCTACTAACTTGTAGTAGTACTTGGCATTCAAATTTCTCGATAAGAAATCTGCTCACTGCGAGCAATGTTTCTCCGAACTAAGCCGAAAAAGCTTCGCCGTAAGGGATTTACATAACAATCTGAATGAGAACAACTGCAGTCAAGGCAAGTGTATTATTATTATTCCCTCAGTTTTGGTTCTATAACTTCTGATGATGAGGTATTTGAGGGTTTATTTCTAACCAACTGATGTTTTATTGCTAGAGACGGTTGTTTTTTGGTCACTATTATTTGCAGTACTAATAGTTCTGTACTTATTATTCTCTACCTAGGTATCAAGCTATCAACGGATGAAGAAAGGTGTAATACAAGTACTGCTACTACAGTACTAAGTAGTCCAGAGTAATTTCCGTAATTTCGTTTACCGTTTAGCGCTTCCTCACTGTTATTAGGAGCCGCCATTTCAACCATGTCAAGCTCATCTTAACTTTCAAGTCTAAGCCACTTGGTAATGACTGAATGGTAATATTAATTCTCTGTATAATGTAATTTAGCTCCCGAAAAAGTCTCCCCACAAAGGCCCAGAAAGGGGGGAGATCAAGCTCTGTCTGAAATGATGAATCTGGATCTTCACTCCCGTTGAGAATACAGAGGTTCGTAACTTAGGTACCCACAGATCCAGACTTTGTTTTTCTTGCCTATTTCCCTCTGGGTTGGGTGTTGGAAGAAGCAAATTAGAAGGAAAATAAGGCTTCTCTCTCTCTCTCTCTCGGAATTTGGATTTGCTGCCTCATTATCTGCACCACACAGTCATGCAGTCATGCAGCCATCCAGCCATCCAAAAACACTTCTAAATTCGACTCAGAGCGGTGAAATGAGCCAAGTAGACGTTATGGAGGGCCACCCTTGCTAGACAGGGCAGAAGAAAATGATGATGATGATGATGATGATGATGATGTTGATGATGGCCTTCACCAAGTCTCGAGTCTCGAGTCAGGAATGGAAGATGTTGGGTCGTTGACCCCACAGGGCTGGACGCTGGTGGCCGCCATCATCATATCGACCATGGGCTGGCCAGATTTCGGAATCCGGAATCTGGAGGAACGAAAACTACAGTGGGTTTGGAATTTGGAGAAATCCAGAAAAATCCTACTACGGTAGGTAGACTTTTCGGAGTCCTCCGTAGACATAGAGTTTGGCGTCCAAAGTCAAATTGTCAACTCTAACCATAATTCTGCTGTATCTTTGACAACCTGAATCAGTAGTAAGTAGTTAAGTAAAGCAGTAATTGAGGACTCGACCTTGGTACTGCTGTGTAAGTACATGTGTTAATATCATTGTTATTACAGACAGAGTAGTACTATTCCAGAGGACTGCAAACTGTGGACAAAAAAGGAATTTGGTTAAATTTAGCGGGATTTTCCGATCGCAAATTGTCCCGACATGCAGTTTCTTTGCAGTTTCTTTGCCATCTCGATACTAACTTGCTAACTAGTAGTTAGTTAGTATTCTTGCTTGACTGCAGGAACTGTTAGCAGCAACAAAACAACGTGTTTTAGAAGGATGTAAGGTGCTTATTTCTCATCGATCATGCTCAATCCCATGGTGCTAAGTACTCCCGCCATACCTTTGATCTCAAATCCTTCGAATTGGAAGGTGTCACCACGAAAAAAAGATGCTTTGAAGACTGTTCTTGCGATTCGGATAGAATTCGGATAGAACGGCAGGCATGTCAGCCTTCTTGGCGGGTGGACTTGGGGATCGTCGCGAGAGAGTTTGGGGAGTTGGCAATGAGGTATGAGACCGTGGTTGGGTAGCGCCATATGGGAAATTTGTTTGGGGAAAATGAATTTCATAATGCAGACTCCAGAGTCCAGAGTCCACCATTAGTCCTA
The DNA here is from genome assembly GCA_027569145.1 of Aspergillus funiculosus. NCBI lineage: Eukaryota > Fungi > Ascomycota > Eurotiomycetes > Eurotiales > Aspergillaceae > Aspergillus > Aspergillus funiculosus. The sequence continues at coordinate 142,362 of JAPDEN010000027.1, forward strand.
CTAGACTCTGGTACTAGTGGTAGTAAGAAATCCTTGCAGAGCAGCAGCAGTACATTATTGGCCTTCTAGATGAGGAGCAATACTAAGTAAGTACTTAGTAGGTAGCTGTCGTACTAGAGTGTAATGTAATATAACTTAGCTCTAAACTATAATAGATTAATATCAGGGTTATTGACATGGGCTCATGTACTTGCTGATAATTACCTGTTAACTGTTCACTAGTTGATAGTACTCCGGCAAATTATCACTATAACCGTTTACGTTGTAGCACTTGTATAGAGTACAGTAAGATATATTAAATGGTAGAAAAGTCGTGCTTAGGACTGATCAGTTCTCTGGAAGTCAATGTTGCTTTTCGGATCTCGCTTATCTTTACGAAGATATTGAAACAAATGGGTAAAAAAGAAATGAGATCCGTGGTCGACAGGTGCAGGGCCTGGAAGGCTTGGTAATGCCCTCCCCCAAATCCAATCTGATGGCGATAAAAATAAATTCGATCATATCTAATCATGCCACATCTCGAAGCTTCCTGGTTGACGGTTTAGGATTGTTGTTATAATTAGGATATTTTGATTTTGAGTTGCCGTGAAGATGGCAGTGTTGGTTTCCTCGGGGCTTGCAGGAGAATCATTGGCAGCGGGAACAGCAATTACCTACTCCAGAATAGGTACATACAGAGTGCAAGAACTTATGATGGACACGAAGGTGCTTTTGCTAAGCCTTAACGTTGTTGGGCCCATTGTTGAATCAAATTCGACGAGTTAGATGTACTACCGAGCTATTCCACCCGGTGAATTTTAGTTTTGAACGAAGCATGCTTAGCGGTTAGTTGGCAAGTTTGTTAGTACTTAGCCTAGAGTTGTAACTTGTCCCAACCTCGATAGTAATCTTGTAATTGTGTACTCTGTATAGCTGGAGGATTTAGGCGGGCCCCACAGAGTACGATAATTCTACTCCTCCATACCGTACCTTGGGTAGCAGTAGTAAGTTTACGGAGTACTAGGTACTACTAGCACTCTCTAGTAGCTGATACTGGAGCTCCAGTCTCCAGGCCCTCGTTCGGGTTGACGGTTAAATGCCACGGGCCTAACGAAGAAAATGTTGAGTTGTGTTCGCTGTTGACGGAGAAATAAAATAATTAAAACCAAAAATAATAAGAAGATAAAAAGGAAATAAATTAGCCTCCCAAAACAGCCAATAAGCAGTCTGCCTTAACCAACAGATTCATGGCTGGCCAGGGTTCATGGATGCAAATTTAGCTGGTAGGAGCCTAACTACCTCTAGGACTAGTAGAAGTACTCCAGAGGTCCTCATTATTCTTCCCCCAAGCAAGCACGTTTCTTGCGGGCACCTGGCATTCTCAGCGTCTCCAAACCCGGTATTTCGAATTCCTGCTCTGGTAATATTGATTAATAATGTCATGCTGGGCCTCATGGTTGTGTAACATGCCGTCTCGTGTCCCATCCAAATAACCTCAAGATCCAGGGCTTGGGATGGTAAGAGCTTACTACTACCTAGTACTACCATGGGGTGTCTTTTTTTGGAGCCGACAAGGATGCACAGCTCGTGGCCGGAATGCAACTACTCTCCATGCTCCCCTCAAGGTTCAAACTGCAGAAGAGAAGGGAAGGGAGGGGCAGAATGGAAAACCAACAACAAAACCGTTGAAGCATAAAATTTACTTGGTCAAGACGGGACCCCTTTGCTGGTTAGCGTGGACCATGCAGCCCAACAGACGAATGGAAAGAAACCAACGAGAGAATTAAAAATAATTCTCCATACAAGGCCTGTTCTCTTCCTTTCCCCATCTTTGATTGCGCCTCAGCCGCACCGGCCGAAACAGAGGGATTGGCTGGGATTTCTGAACTGTTGGATCCCGTTGCCATTGCTTGTCTGTTCTTCCTCACTCTGCAAGATTACTACTACCCAGGTACTCTGCTGAATACGAAGACAGAAACAGGATATCTTTACCTTGGATAGTGCTAGTCGGTAGTTAAATATAAATAAGAATATAATAATAATAATAATAATAGTAGTAGTAGTAGTAGTTTATTTTTGTCCCGTTGCCGCCATGTTAGGCCCATCAAAGTGGCTTCTTGGACATCGCCCTGCCGTCGAGGATGATCACCCTGCAGATTGATTGATCCCCGAACCAGCTCCAGCAGCAGCAGCAGTAGTAGTATTGTTCCCTTTTTCTAATGGGTGTTCCATCATCGATGACAATCTTATTATTATTATCATTATTATTATTATTTCTGCTGATAATTCTATTTTTTATTCATTTTATTTTTATTATATTTTTTAATTAATTTCAATTTCATTTTATTTACCACAGGATTATTGTTACTACTATTATTATTCTTCTCTTACACTGTAGTATTTCGACTATTCGTCCCTCCCAGCGAGATCCATTATATCATACATGGATTCTTCTTCTCCTCCTCCTTCTGATTATAATATTTTTTGTTATTATTATTATTCCTTACAACAGTATTATTTTATTATCGGCGTTTTTAAAAAAAAATCCCAGCGATCTTCGCGGGACCTCACATTATCCACTCTGGGGTTTCTTCTATATCAATTTCTGTCTTCTCAGTTCCCAACTTCTCCCCCTCCCCCTCCTCCTCCTCATCGTCAACCCCTCGAGGTACTGCCACCATTCCGGCTGTTTCAGATTGTCCTGATTCTTTTATTTTCTTTTTTTCCTTACTTCCTCCCTCTTTCTATCACCACCACCACTATTATCGTCCCCGTCTGACCTCACCCTCCCGATCTTCCACTAGTTGTGCTTCACACAGCCCGCCTTACAACCTAGTACCTAGTGACCCTGACACTCACTTTCCTTCCCCCATCTCATGTCCCGTCTCCACATACTTGCTGCAGCCCGACAACAGCCCTCTGCTGGCCTGCGTCCCCGTCTCTGACAAGCACGAGGAAACAAGCCTGTCGAGTGTCAACTCGTGGGATCATGTTCAACAATACTCGAAACTATATCTTCAACCCAATCGCCAATCCTTCGATCCTTCCTGACCACTCCACTCCAGCGAAAATCCCCATTCCTTCCCACTGTTCTTCTCTTATACATCCTTATTCTTATTCTTATTCCTATATCCACCTGCCGAAGTGTCGATAAACTTTCTTCATCTTACTGTTGGTTGACACCATCATGCCTCGCACCTCTTCCGCTTCTGAGATTCCTCTCCCAATTACCTATACACCAACTACCCGTCGCATTAGCAAGGCGAAAAAAGGCAAGCGCGTGCACGCTTGCGAATATTCAGGCTGCAACAAGGTTGGTCGCTATGTCACGCCTGGTGTATACTCAATTGGACCATTCACTGACATCTCTCTCTAGGTTTTCACACGCGCTGAACATAGAAGGTACCCTTGATTTCCTCCACCTCTTGCTTCGAGCTTCAATTATCCTAACTCCCTACCTTAGGCGCCATGAGCTGAACCACAACCCAGAGGCCTTGTTTCGATGCGCCCACTCTGGCTGCAAGAAAACCTTCCATCGTCCTGACCTTCTCGCACGACACATGGAACGACAGTATGTTTATCTCTGATCCCTACTGTGCCCTGTTCAAGGTGTCAGGGTTTCTGATAGATGGTGTTACAGTGAATTTGAGGCTCAGATGAATATCAATCAGCAATGGGGCCGACATACATCTACCAGCATAACCCCCCCGGAGCAATATATTCCCCGATTTGGCCTTATTGAACCGAACTCCGCCTCATATTTGAGTGTTACACAGCTCACAAACTCGATGCCAATTGGATCCGTGAAGGGCCCTGCTATCCATCCAGATGTCGCTGTTGACAGTTTACTTTGGAACGCGGTCGAGATGGCCCCAGAACACCAAACTCACATCTATCCTAGCTCTCACATCCAAGAATCAGTGGAGGATTCTCGTTTCTATTCTACTCCAGAGACTTGTTCGTCTCCGTCGTCCGATGGGACAACACTCTCTATTCCGTCCTACCCCCGCTCCTCCGTCTCCTCAACTGCCGTTACAGTTATCGACTCGTACCCTGATCCGATTATTGATTCTGAATTGACATCATCGCCGGGTCTAATGCATGCGACGCTCCGCACTTGGGACCAAGCCGAGAGTAGCCTGTCCTCGTCCAACATGGTCCCTTTATCTATATCCGACAATCTCATCCCTTCGGTAGGGCAGCTTTACTATTTCCAAGGGTAATACGATAGCTAATAAAGCGCGCGCAGACTATTCACTATCACCCTCAATCATGGCCTATTCCTCACCACATGAGTTATGATGAAAGTTTCCTTCCGCCTCTTCCTTATGTGACGACAATGGGGCAAAAGTCGTCGTCTCTGTGAACCAAACCCGAACCCCGAGACAACTATTTATAAACCATGACAAGCTTCCAGTAGCTTGAATATTAAACCATGTTCTGTGACCCGATTTGGAGAAAGGCTATACATTCGCTGATTTCGCGAACAACCATGCATGAAGACTATTCGGTAATAGCGACTTGCGAAAAGAACCTGCAAAAAGAAAACAAAAAGCAATCTGATGGGTGCTTACTGTCCAGAACATAACCCACCTCTCTTACTTGCGACATACATTGCAGGAAAAAGGCCACACACTAATGCAGCCTTGTCTTACTGCAGCTGAAATGAAACAGCAATCAATGCAGAGAAGACCTGATCGAAAAGATTTCCGTTCTGATTTCCCCTCTCAGAACGAGAAAAAGAAATATGCTGTACCACCCGATGGGCACTGATTCGAAGTCGAGATCTGGGAAAACAATTTGTAATTTTGATTTCCTTTGTGCCTCATCTGCTCTGTCTACAATTATAGAAAAGCGCTGTTTTGGTGAAGTCATTTTATGGAGGTTTCAGGTGTTCTATCTGCATCACTGCCGGCAGGGTGACCAACTGGTATTTGGATTTCAGACTTTTGGAAACATATTTGGGTGCTTGTTCTACTTCTTCTCCTTCTCCTTTTCTTTTTCCTTCACTACGGAGTAATTATGGGTGATGACGGAAAGACAATGATTGTACGTGTCCTTTAGATTAGAAACTATATATAGCCTTTCTACCCTGCGACTTTCTTACCTTAAATAAGAATAGACCATAATTAATTTATTCCAGATCTATTGCCGCCTGACCAGCCAAAGATGTAGCTGTAAACAGCTATATACCGTATAATAGTGCATATGTCATCTGTCGTGCTGATATTAGTAAGAGTACTCTTGCTGTTATGCCGCCAAATAGGTATATTGTAGTGGCTGACAGTGGATAATAAGGTATCAAGAGGGTTAAAAAGAATTTGTAGGCGCATATTAGAACTGTTCAGACCTGCAGCTTCTGCAGGTCCCTCTATTTGTTCAATACAGGCAATTTCCACATCCAATTATCTTGGAGAACTTCTCAAGACAAGCCCCATCGATATCTGGACAAGGTCGCTCAAAGAGTAGATGTCAGGAGAGTAGAAGTCAGGCCTTGAAGGGGGATTCGACCAGGGTATCTTTCAGCTGTACAGTATTCATATAGATCTATCATTATTTTTACTGCTACAGGTCGTAGTTGGCTCGCTGCCCTGGTAGATCCCGGATATTCCTGCTACCTATATATTTATTTATTGTTTGTTTAGCTTAACTTACCGTTGACGAGGTGTGTTGGGATGTATGTATATACGCCTTTTATCCAAATTCTGGGCTTGTGTACTGCCCGCTTGCGAGATCACCTGGGGGTTATTGCTATTTGGTGTATTTGTGGGCTGTATGTATTCATTGAATAGAGAGTTTCTGTCTCATGACATTTGAGGATTCCAGTTTATGTATTATGCATGGACTGTCACTATATTATTGAAGTGTGATAATGCAGCTAATTGAACACTGCAGCTTCATACAACAGGTATTACATATCATTTTCCTTACTTGATTAACTAAATAGTCAATATCAATTTAAGATTAACAGGTGCATCCAGCAAACATGTGCTTTCCATCCACCCCATATTGCTAAATAGAATTTTTCGAGGGTTTTCATGGCATTAATTTTCTTTTTTTTTTTTTTCCTTCTCCTTGGTGCGTTTAGATCATCAAGTCGAATACTTCCATCAGTAGACTCTTTGGCGGTTTCGGAGGTTTCTCTGGCAATCCCATCAGCTCCGCCACTGCCATTTGAGCGCCACGGACACTATATTCAACCTCCAAGGTCGTGTCACCTGGAATATCAGCAAACTGTCCAAGACAGGCAAAGTTCGTGGCACGCGCAGGAATCACAGCAGGTCGATCGTGGTGCCCTCTTGTCAGGAAAGGAGAGGTCCCCAAGGGCATCCCACAGGGGATAGTCTTGGCCGTGCTGATTATTGGCTGAGCGGGGATACCCAGGTGGGAGAGGATCTCGCGGAGGATTTCCTCGCCAGAGCACTCGCACATGGGCTTCTTAACGTAATTGCCGACTTTGCTTGGGCTGAGGCCGTATCCTATCATCACGGTGGCGTCGCTGGGTTGGTCGGAGAAGACAGGTTGGTGCGGGATGCTGATGGTGAGGCCCCAGTTGCTGTCTGTCATGGAGAGGAGAGAGCCTGTTCCTGGCTTGTCGTGGGTGAGTTTCTGGTAGTGGGAGAGGAATTCCTCGCCCCTGAAGGTTGTTGTGAATGTTTCGACTGTGGACTGTTGGTTGCGCGAGAGGAAGTTTAGGGGGTTTCCGAATTTCAGGGACTTTTTGGAGAGTTTTTCCCATAGCTTCCAGTCTCCCTCCATGAGGTCTTCCCAGTTGGCTGTGAGGCCTGGGGGAGGGGATTCGTTTGTTCCAAAGGCTGTTCCTGCGCCGACGGAGCCGAGAGTGACGAGGACAATGTCCATTGGGTCGACTGTGATGAGCTCCTCTTGGTCAGCCTTTAGTAACTCGATTTCGGATATCGTCGTGGGATCGCCGTCCGGGTAGGCACGCAGGTCTGTGACTCGAAGGTTGAAGCGGAAGTCGACGCCCTGTTCCTTCAGATACGTTGTGAGCGGGCCCACAGCTGATTCGAAGAAATTGAATTGGGTCCGGTTGACGGTTTTGACGCTATTCAAGGACCCAATGTCCTCCAGGTATTTGCGCAGATGTCTCTTGAATTCTGCCGCACTATGCCACGGCTGCAGGGCGAACCTGGGTAGATGTTAGAAGACCATTTATTAAAAACGAGAAGGTGACATAAAATGACAAAAGACATACGTTGTCGACCACAACATCCAAAATGTGCTCTCGAAGAAGCTCTTATCAAACATGTCTTCGATGCTCTTTGTTCCAACTGCCGTCTCACTTTCCAGCATCAACCCAATCAGTGTCATTCGGTGCTTGATGCCGATTTGAATCCCCCGTGGATGAAAGGTTTCCACACCCGACGCCCCGAGTTTGACTCCCCGCGCCTGAGGAGGATGGGCCTTTGGCTCAACGGCGGTCCGTGCCTTGATAGCATCTAGGACTGACTTGTCTAACTGGGTCTGACTAGGAATGAGGGAGAGGAGCCTCTCAACACATTCTCCATGGAAATGAGGGTTTCCATCCATTGGAAGGAAATACCCGTTCGCTGCATTTCCGTGAATTTTCAGTCCCCCACCTGAGTCAGGGCTCGCATCGAGGATATGAATGTTAGCTGCCGGCACTTTTGCATCCTTGATCAAGTGGATGGCAGCAGTTAGCGATGCGATCCCACTGCCTACCAGCCAGGCCTGGGTGTTATTCGGGTCACGGCAAGGAAAATTTGATCCTTCAACCATTTTGTTGAAATGTTAGATTCTTCTTGAGTTTTGTCTTGTCAATATACAATGAGAAGTATGTGTGTCCCCTACGGACTTTGCGGTTCTTTTAAAGAATCTCTATAGGAATGACATGCAGAACTTTGACGTCAGGATTCGCGAACCCTTTACTCCGGATCTTCGTAGTGTCAGACCATGCATCTCCTGACAGTGGCGAATTGGCGTATCAGGAAACGCGCTGGAGGTGGGATGATGATGAAAGTGCCACCATCTTTCAATACAGGACTAGATCGCAGCAGTCTAGAATGGTCTTTCTGTACCCCGCGAGCGGGAATAATGCGGGTTAATTATGCTGGCAAGTTCTCCGATCATGGGAGATTGCGGGATCGCGTGGGGTTGCCACCAGGAAGAGTATCATGTAGTGCGTGACTCCGGCTGCTATTTATGGGCAGTATAAGCGGCATTGATATTGCGTGGTGTAGATAGATCTTTGTGAAGGTTGAATAAGGATAAAGACGGAATGAAGAAAGGATAAAGGAGGGCGATAAAGACTTCTGGTTCAAGATCTGGGATTCTGTGCGATTATACGAACCTAAAGAAGTGTCTAGGTAGTTTCCAATTTGGAGATATAACTATTATGGGCAATTGTATTCCATCACAGGTCGTATGGTCTAATGGTCATGACATCAGACTCTGAATCTGGTAATCCCGGTTCGATCCCGGGTACGACCTCTTTCCTTTTTGCTTCCTACAACCAGTGCATTCTCTGCAGCAACTTGTCTCCCTGCCTTTTTTATTTACTTTTGTCTCCTGTGTTATGTTTACTGCGCTCGTAGTTTTATTATAACAAGCCTAACCGTTTTATATATGCTCCCATATCCAAACTGTGGCTTTAGGAGGCATCCATAGTACACCGCACCTCTTGTTGTCCCTTGTGCAAATATCTCGAGGTCGCCATTTATGTCCAACAGTGACTGGTTTCAGATAATAAGTTGTATTAGACTTTAATTGGAATTGTTCTTGTTCCAAAAGAATAATCGTGAACCCAACCGAGTCGGGTGCTACCAAGTCCATTTCTGCAGTAAGTAGTAAAGTATATATACTAGTGCGAGAAGAGATCAGGTGGATTCTTTTATTTCATCTCAACCCAATGTATTATAGAATGGTTCTTACTTGCACTGATCCCCAGAGATGATTCGAACTCTACGTTACCCCCAGTCCTAAAAATTGGGTTTGATACGAATATAGACTTGCGAGTTGTTTAGTAAGGATCCTCAGGTGCATCACATCAGCCCCTACGACTGGGTCAGGTACCAGAAGACTTCATGCACGTTCATCATCGCTGTCGGCCTCCACTGGCACATCCCCCGCTGGCTCAAACTGGATGGAGATGTCCAACATGAGTGCTCTACGGTCGCTGCCAATGACTGGCATCCAGTTACACTCTTTCAGGCAACTACAACGCGGAACCTGCATCATTGGAAGGATCTCGCCTATTTGCATGTTTTCAAAGTCAAAGGATGCCAGAGGCTCCTTGCGATACTTGTGCAGCCTCACAAAAGGCCCTGCCACAATCCTCATCCGATCGCCCAGCCTGTACTTGCGTAGGCACAAGGAGCGAACCACTGTCGATACTAGCAAGCATGTCTTCCACGTACCATAGTCGACAAAATCCAGAATCCGGCCATACAGCTCCGGCGGGAGAATGCCTGCTGATTTGGATGCTGCGCGGCGGCTCGCGGCCACTTCGAAGAAGTTGACGAGCGCCGCGAGCCCCGGGAACTGGCTCTGGAGTCTTCGCCTTGTCCCTGTGCAGTTCGACTGCATAATAAGCTCACCGCGCTGGCGCCGGGTCTTCATCCCAGGCTTCAGCTCTGGTCGCATGGACGGATGTGTGCTCACACAATAATCTGCACGCAGAGGTGAGAGATTGACAGCACCGCTGACTTTAACGAAAGGTTCCGCGTCATCACTAAAGGAGACCTCCGCAAAGGCCGCTTCAAAGAGTGATAGGACGACGATCTGAAAGTTGGTGCGTCCCTGCTCGATGCCCCAGGTAACGGCCTTCGTGATGGCCTCACCATCAATCACCAGTGCGAGGCTGACAAGCACATCCTCGAGCCAGTATATCGTCTCCGTGGGAGACGCCCCTGGAGGCTCGCCCGGTCGATGGGACATGGAACCAAAGACCAGCAACGGGGCGCTATCGCCAGCCCACTCTTTGTCAAGCCATCCAGGTGACTCGTGTAAGTGGTTCGAATTGCAGTTCCACGATTCGCAAGTTCGAGGGTCACACGGCTGGGCGGGAAAAGAATGGAATTTGGCCTGACCAGACGCAATTGAGACGAGAGCAAACGCCAACTCGCGAAAGGGAAACGAGTCCGGGCTCCACTCCAACCCAAATCTAATGATCACATCCTTATATTGAATAAGCGTACTAGCTAGAATGTGTGTGAGAAACGCCGTTCGCGCCTCCGCGAGGTCTGTCTTCGGGGTTACGACGCGAAAGTCGTATTCAATCTGCGGGTTCCGCTTAGGAATCTCCAAAGCGGGCGAGGCCATATGCTCTTCCGGGCAGATGTCAAGGGAGATGGTGGGCTTGTATGGATAGATGCTGTCTGCAATGGCGCGAAGCCATAGCTTGTCTTGGCGCGGGATGTTCCCCAACTTCCAGTGTATGCTGTGGTTCATGGTAAGGACTTCATGGTCGAGATTAATGATGTAAAAGTACTCTGCATAGTTACTCAGCCGCAAACTCGGAAGGAAGCGTCTCGAACTCGCGAAACTGCGAATAGTCAGGCTCGAAGCCATCGCGGATCTCGTAGACATGATTTTCATGGGCATTTTCCCTAGCCGCATACTCAGCTCGCATAGACTCGAGCCATTCTGCAAATAGTTAGTATCATTTAAGGCGCGGATCGTTCCTCATGGCGTACTATGGTATTCCGTGGGGTCGGTGGGGATGCTCGCCACAATTTTGGCGCCGAGACCCTCGAAGTAGCTGTCGTACTGATGATAGCGAATGTAGTAACGCCTGCGGAAGCGCACTATCTCAAGGCCTCGAGTTCCCATTGCGAGCTTGCAGGATAATTCGGTTCTTTTCAGCGGCTCCCTTTAACAGAAAGTAAGAGCATGCCAATACACACGGGCAGTTTTTCGCCTAGCGTGTCACGGCTAAGGAACCAACTATTGTGGGTGCCCGTTTGGGTTTAGCGCCACACGGGGGGTCATGTGACCTACTTAGCAATTGCTGACATGATGCACCCTCACTGGAGTGGATTAACTATAATCCGTCACGGATCAACTAATGATCTGTGTGTCATGTGACTACTGAATACAGGTAATGTAGAAGTGCGGTATCATCAAGAAGGAGGAGCCAGCTGGCCAAACCACTAATCGCTTGTTTAATTGTCCTACTTGTAGAGTAAGTTGCTCCATCGCTCTACCGGAGAGACACTAGAGGATCGATCCTTTAGTGAGTCAACTCTGCTTCTCGGTCTCAGTCCTAAGAATTATCTCAGATGAGCATATTTAAATGCTTGTGTAAGGTGGAGACAGAAATAGCAGATGCAAAGCACCAGCTGTTATCTTTAGTTCAGCAGAAATATCAATAATCTAGAACATGGAACTGATCAGCAAACACTCTATATACAGCTGAATGTCTCAAGATAGTTGAATTGATGAGCAGATAGAGAGATCATGCATGTATTTCGTAGTTTTAAAGCAATGCGAGTTTACCCCCTAAAAGTTGGTAGGAACCCCAATGGATTGTTCATGTAAAGGCAAACCTAGTATGGAGGACCTACATGAAGAAAGCATGATGGAGAAGAATTTAATATTAGCCTTGGTGTCTATAACAGTCCATACCCGAGGACGGGCGAATGAGCTTTGCCAATGTCTGATAAAGATTCGGTGTCTGCGCATATAGTCGGCAAATAAACAACTCAAACATCAGCCATGATACATGGCCGTGAAGAGAGAATCTTCCAATTGCTGAGAATTCTTGCCATGGTCCGATAATTGAACAATGTTTGACAAAGAATGCATTCGGCAACGCGCACGACTTATGGAAAGAATTGGATTCCGTGGAGGTTGAGAACGACCCAGCCCAGCAAATTTGGCACCCCAGGTCGTCAAGAAATTTATACGCGTATGGCATATACTTCGGGCATCTGAGAGCTACAACCCCGGATAGAGTAGACATGGTCCTCAACCCTTTCACGCTTGGTAGGCCGTAGATGCGCAGGTACAGCTGTGTCTTGAAAATTTCTGTCTGACATTGCGTCAATGTCTGCGGAAGACACGTGGGATTTAACCTGGGTAGGTTCTCTCAGTAATAGCGCGAAGATCAGGACCTACTGGATCTAGTGCGTGATCGATTCATGTATAGTGTGTTTATGTACCTGTTGAAGCTATGTGAATAATATACCCCTAAAATATATGTACATAGGTATGGTATCATGATATACAGAAAAGCGATGAGTGTGGTGGTGCACAAGGCGCCTATATTGTCAAATCATGGTCTGGCAAGCAGACCTCTCACGGACTGCATTAAAGATGGTATCAATGAAGCAAGGCCTAAGCAAAAAAGATAAATGTTTTTATGTATAAAAATGATGCCTCACGGTTTTGTATACGGCGTGAACCATCCACCAATCTCCCACTGTCCAGGCTCGTAAGTGGCACTATTGCGTATATTCTCCTCATAAAGACCGGCAAAAAGGGTGTTTAGTCGTGCAAATATGATGGGTTTCATAATCCATCCATCAAAACCTGCATCCATGTACATTTGCACGTTCCTTTCCAGCAAAGAAGCAGACACGGCAAATATTGGGACTCGGCAACTGGCAGATCCTTCAGCTCCTGCAAGATCATGCTCGAACTGGCGGATTCTCTTAGTAGCGTCGATGCCATCGAGGAGAGGCATCTAAAAAGGTCAGCTTTATCTTCATCATAATGTTCCTTTCGACAGTAATCCTACCTGCATGTCCATCAACACCACATCCCAGTGCGCCGGGTCTGTGGCATAGGCAATTGCACAATCTTCACCATTGATTGTCACTTCTACTGTGTGGCCGACCTTCCCCAGCCGCTTTTGAATAATTTTTGAGTTAATGGGGTCGTCTTCAGCCACCAGAACCTGCAGTGGGCGCACATGCACGTTCGAAGGAGGTAGAATACTTATCCCAGGTAACAGTGAAGATGCTGGTGGACTGTTTAAAATTTGGGCTGAAATTTGAGGGGCCTTGAGTTCTTGAATGGGAATCTGTGGAGGAGTAATGAAGGGCTGGGGGCCAGCTATGCTTTCTGGGACAAGGGAAAGTGGAGCAGGCTGAACACATGAGGGGGAGGAGGTACGAGCACCATCGCCGACTAGCCCTCCCAGGCTCTCAGATTTACAGCTATCGAAAGCCCTATGAGCAGCCTCTTTCTGCGCCACGCTAGTCTCATCAATACTGCCATGAGACAATTGGTATGTCTCCTTCAGTGTATCCAGGCCTGAGGCCGTTTCAGCTTTCTCGGGCCCCGTAGGGTTGATATCTGGTTTGCCAACATTGCTGTCCTGAATATGTCGCTTGTGAGCAGACGATGTATTGTCGACGAGAACTACATTTTTGTTGGATGGAAATGCAGTCATGGAGTCCCTCGTACGTATTGGAAGATTTGAAATACCCAGTCCCGCCTTATTCGTATCCTCAGGAGTAGAAAACTGAAGGGAAATCTGGAACCGACTTCCTTTTCCTAGCTCTGACCTCACACTCAGCTGTCCCTGCATATTACGAACAATTCGAGCTACCAAGGCCAGTCCAAGGCCCAGAGCCTTCTTTTCCTGAGCGTCAGTGGCCACACGCGGAGAGCCTGGGCCGCTTTCATCAAAGAAGTAACTATCGTCTTGCCCAGATATTTGCTCCAGCTCTTGAAACAGAGTTTCAAGAGTATCGGCTGGTATTCCTGGGCCACTATCAAGCACTGCGACCTTGATTGTTGTCTTTCCAACTTCTCCCTCATCCAGGGAGCGCCAGATCTCAACTGTAACATCGCCAGAAGAGGTGTGTTGAATGGCATTCGAAATGAGGTTAGATATCGCTTGCCGGACCCGTCGTTGATCTCCAACAACAGTGTCAGGGATTCCTGGGTGCGGCAATGCCGTATAATTCAGTCCCTTGCGGCGCGCTTCGGCGTCAAACATACTGGTTGCTTCACCAAATGTTGTCCGCAAATCAAACAATTCATCCTTGATAAGCTCGTTGCCCTTCTCAACATTAGTCAAGTCCAAGAGGTCATTAATAACGTATATCAGCGACTTTGAAGCCGAGTAGGATTTGGTCAAGTGATCACGCGTTTCATTGTCTAGGGCCCCTTCAAGTGCAATTTCCAGGTAGTTGACAATGGCGTTGAGCGGCGTCCGCACTTCGTGAGCCGAATTTGCCAAAAGTAACTTGGTCAAGTTGGAACTCTCCAAGACAGCCTCCTGTTGCTTCCATACTTGAATAAATTTGCCATACACCAAACACAAGACAGCTGCAGTGTCGACTTCAGACTCCGTCCACTCTCTAGACTGGTCAAGTACTGTCTCACTCCAAGTCTGAAAGCTTTTTCGAGGCTCTAAATGGCCGTCGGTAAATTTCTTCTCATATGGATTGCCACCCCACTTTACTTCTGTCAAATGTCCGCGGCGGAAGAAAACAATAAAGTCTATACCGTCCGCAGACAGCGGAACATAGAGAAGGCCAGAAATATCCTTAAATCCTGGAGAGTACTGGAGGTCTCTAAAGTCTTTGACAACATGTTTGGAGGTTAAGACGGAGGTGAAACGGCGTCGCTTTAGATATTCGATCAAAGCAAGCATTTCCTGCAATTGCGGAGATTTTGCCAAAATTTTGGTTTCTCCGCGTATACATAGTGCACCGTAATCAGCATCGAACAAGCGAATTAAATCATCCGACGAGGCGACGATATATCCCGATGGGTTGGCATCGGATGGGATAGTGTTGATCAATTTGCGAGCCTGGAGGCGGGAGGTATACGACAGCCGCTGGATATTCCGAGAGACGGTCTCTCCGATAAGTCGACACATTTTTCGAATCGGAAAGGAAACTCTCATCCCCTTTAGTCCATAAGAGTGCAGAGAAATCAAACCCCATAGGTCCGAAGAACCATGGATGCTAATGGACATTGAGGAGCGAACGGCCATGTTTGCAAGGTATTTAATGTGGATAGGGGACATCGCGCGAAGGTAGGCGTGGGTCATGTCAACAGGCGTTTCTAGATCCTTTAATGTCCGGCACACCAACCGTGAGGTGATTTGATCACGATCATAAAGAAGGCGCACTTTGTTAATTCTATACAAATCACGTGCTTGCTTGGGGATATCAGCTGCTGGAAAATTCAAGCCCTTATAAAGATCGATGCTCATTGTAGGATCGACCAACTCGGCCACGACCTTTCCATTGAATTCGGAGTCGAACTGGTATACCAGAACACGATGGAATCCGGTGAGCTCTTTTACAATTCCAACTGTAATGTCAAGGAGAGTCTCCGTGCTATCCGCACGAGACATCTGATCCTGTATTTGACTAACAATACTAAAGACTTCCATGGCTGCTGCTTCGCCTTTGCGCCTGCGCGCACGACGCAATACTCGCAGGGGCTGATGGATATTAACAGTGCTGCCAGCTAACTGTTCAGCTGTCGGGGTCATGCCGAGAGTATCCGCCGGCGCTGTAGGTGAAGTGTCTCCGGCAACCCTTAGTGGGTTGATCTGGTCATCTTCTAATTCAAACTCGCAGACAATCAAGCCATTAGTGTCTGGGCTTATATGAACAGCACACCAAAGACGAAGAGTGCCACCTCCTGGTTTTTTTATGGCGAGGGTGAATACCTCAGGGCCATCCACGGACGGGTCGTACCCTTTATCCAGCACAAAATCAATATGGTCAAGAAATATATCCAGCTGATCCTCGGGCAGAATATCACAAAACGACTCAAGGGCAAAGAGAGAGCTGGGAGAGTAGCCCAGAATCACCTCGGAGTTTTCACTAACAACGCGCACGCTCAACCTCTCCTCGGCTTCTTCCCGCAAGCCAATGAGAACGCCGAAAGTTTGGACGGCACCGGGGATATGGATAGGTTCATCTTCGCAGGCTTTGAACGAGTCGACAGTTCTTCCGGCTACAACCGCGTGGCCATCATCCGTGACTATATGTTTAAATCGGGTTGTTACAAGATCCTGCTGAAGGCCTTCCGAGGACTGTGTGTGAATTTCACCCCCTTTTCCATGTCCAGTATCGCCTCCATCCGGGTTGTATGACACTTCAGAAAAGAGCAACGAGGTTCGGCCTGAGTTTTCAAGCGACTGCTGGCTCCCGCCACTCAGGATAAGAGAGTCTGTGTTTGTATCCGATTGTGACTGGAGCTGGCTCCATGTTTCTGAGTCGATGATGGGATACTGGCGGGCGGTCCCATTGGGACTCGTATGAGCTTGCAGTTCAGGTTCTTGACCGGGGGAGGGATCGAACGAGACCAACGAGCTGATGGGGTAGACTCTGTCCACCTCACCGAGATTTGCGCCCTGTGTTACTGCGGGTCTCTCCTGGTCCGAGGTTTTGGGCGGCGGGCAGAGGTCGTCGCGTGGTTGTTCGCAAGGAGGTCCGTCATTGGCCTGGCCTGGTATAGGGCCAGAATGGGGGTTGGACGACATCCAGGAAGCGAGACTCAGGGATGGCGCAAAGGACTCAATGTAGCCTTACATTAATTAGGACATCTGAGCTTAGTTCGGCCCGTAACAAAGGTTCTTGTTGTTCTTCTTGTTGCACAACAATATGTGGTATTCCGCCACGCTGCCCAATTATTCACATATACAGTGAGAACGTACAGCTCCGAGTTGCAGGAAACTCGGAGACGAGTCTATGGAAGGGAGGGAAAAATATCAACAAGAGGGTCGCTGCCTTACTTCGGAGGCTAAGAAAGAGTAAGAGAGCCCGATCGGAAAAAGAAAGCGTGATGACTCGGGGGCGCTAAGAGGAACCACTCACCTGTCAAGCCACAAATAACCTTGAAAAACAAAGAGTGGGCACTGAAGCCTACCTTAGAGATAATATAGGGAGTGTCAGTTATCCCGGAATTCAGGGTCTGGAAGGGATTTGGTTTGGATGGTGCAGGAAGGAGGACATCCAAGACAACAAGGGGTGACGAGGGGAACAAGGAGGGGAAGAACTGGGGGAGTTGAAGTTGGATTTGTGAGCATCTGGTGTATTACTATTCCAAGTCTAAAGCTGCTCTGCCTTGTTTTTTTGCTCTCCCTGCTTTTCTCCATCCAGCTCGGTGCTCCTCGGCTGTACATCCCACCAACCGCCAACTATCAACTAGCGGGCGCTCACAACCATGGATGCCATCCATTAATGCATCTGTTCTGTACAGGGTTAATAGTTGAAGTATCCAATATGATCCATGATGCCAGTACTCTGCATGCATTTACCAACCAATCTGCTGTACATCAGGATATAGGTAACGTAATGCACTCACTAGCATACAGTCCTAGACTAACTACTCTAGTCTCTAGTAACTAAGGTACTACTGAAGAGTCTTCCGTCCAGTCCCCACAGCCCACGGAGTACCGATTCTCGCCTCAACGCTGCTCCACAACCCACACGTCGCTTAAAGCCGCCTTGCTTCATGGCTCAACCCCCACCGTCTGCAATTTCCCATCAGCTCCTGTCATCTGCTACGTACTAAGATAGCTCAGATCGCGAGATTCGAAGTCACTTGACGTGGGGACGCTGGGGGGTCTGGATTTACGAATTTGTTGCATCCAAAGATTCTCACAAGCGAGGATTAACTATAATACTAAGGACACGTGACCCGGGATAGGTCGTCGATTAGTCAACCAATCAACCGCACACTTCAACAGGTTATGAGCTGCCCTCTGTCTCTTCAATTCCTACATATTTAAGCATTTTGAATATCTTACTTGTATTCAGCATATCTGCTTCACTCCT
Source organism: Aspergillus funiculosus (assembly GCA_027569145.1). Taxonomy (NCBI): domain Eukaryota; kingdom Fungi; phylum Ascomycota; class Eurotiomycetes; order Eurotiales; family Aspergillaceae; genus Aspergillus; species Aspergillus funiculosus. Next base: position 160,079 of record JAPDEN010000027.1, read on the forward strand.
CGCCGCTGCTTTGATGCGAAAATCGCGCGAATTGGTCAAAAGTTGGCCATCCAAGCAGAACCCGCTGTCCACTCCAAATAGTTACATTACACCTTACAAAACGCTCTAAACGCACATTTACTGTCAGGATGTCGTTTCCGGTCCTGTACTTCACCAACTGGTATGAATGGAGCAATTCTGGAAGGATGATCTTGTCTTCCGCGACCTCTAGCAATACGTTGATCCCGACTCCACAGTTGATCTAGCTAGCAACGCTGGAGGCCGTGAGGCGGCCAAATTGCTGTGTGAAAATTTATCACAATTCGTCAACATCTCTCCCTCGAATGCTGCAGACTGATAATAAGTCGTACAAGTGGGCGGTCCATCTGGGCCACCCTGAAGGCTCCATGTGACTACTAATCGACTTTATCGCTACTAGCTATATACGAAGCCTTTCACAAGGAAAAGTGGGAGGCAAATAATACCATTACAACCTATATAGCTCGCCCACAGAGCCACTTTCTAGCGCTTGAACTCACGAAATACAAGCTGAATAACGACTTCGCAGGGCACCTTCTAGCTGATCGCTTGCCTCATGTCTACATGTGCTGGGGCCTGTCGATTAAGTGACTTAAACTTTCCTTTATAGAGGCCGGCACGCATTTGCTTGCCAATATAGACGATCAGACAATTACAGGAGGTAACGCCTCCGGGCAGGCCTTGATAGTGCAGTATCATGACCGCGGGCGCAGATACAGCCTTGATCATCAACCCAACCGCAAGGCGAGCTCGCAGAGTCTTCGGAGCCGTGATAGCACCTCTCACCGCAGCCGCTCCTCCTGTGGCCCGCGGATCATATGCAACTGGTGCAAGCGCGAAGGTCACTATGATCGCATTTGTGGGATCTGCAAAGCCCAATTGGACTCAGGCGCGGCGCGGATGGACAACGGACCACAAGAGTCAACCAATCAACCACTTACTTCAACAAACCAACAGCCGTCATATAATATGGGCAGGTCACACATCTACACACTGCAGTACTTTACATAGTTATACAGTGAATGCTTATCTGAATTAGTAATCATATAACAGATGCAAGAGAATTTCTTCATTGCTTAGTGACATGTGCACAACAATTTAGTTGAGAAAGTGTGTCTTTCAGATTTCATAATAACTAGAGCATATATACACCAGAAACTCATAACTATACGCTTGTATATAACATTAATGTATATTATGGATAGAAGGCCAAAAAAAACATGCTATAGATGATGTTATTTGGAGTAAAAAAGGAAAGTGGATAGACCGGAGAGCTTAAACTGTTGGAGTCAAACACGGGGTGATTCAAGTTCAAAGTCAACTTTTGGCGGAAAAGAACCATGTGCAATGATGATCCAGGAGATGTGTATTGTGATCTGGCTGGAATAATTCAGATTGACTCAAATGTGACTCAACTGTGACTCATTTATATAATCATAGTCAGGAAACTGGCGTTTGAATACGAGGCCTTAGCTCCAGCAGCGGTCCTACAATCTCAGTGCGATGCACTCACCACGCAATGACTGAGATGATATAGAATAAATTTAGAGATAGAATCACTCCAAGGAACTGGTCCTGGCTTATAAATTTCCCAAAAAGTGATGAACAAGGACTCGTATAGAGGCTGCACCGGCGCCCTTCTCATTCTGAATCATATCCAGCTCTTTGGGGCCGACCTTTCCTCAATATATGTCCATGTCTATCGCCTGGAAATCCTCAAGCGTGTGGTAAACCGCCTTTAGTCCCCGTCTATTCCTTCTATGATGAACACTCCTTTCACTCGCCGAAATGAATGCACCATTATTGCTTAAGTATGGTGTGTTTTGAATGCAAACCAGAGTTGCTGAACAGTTTCGTGACATAGATGCATACTACCAGGATCATTCAAGAATGAAGCTAATAATTGTATTGGCCCAGGTCAGGATCCACAGTGCATCGCCCGCGTTGTGTTTGCGTCCCAGTCATTCTTCGATCGATTCACCGGAGTAGTTAAGTTGGATTTATACAACTGAGGTGTTCTGCCATCTCAAGGAGTTGCTCAAGGACAAGTACATGTACAAGAGCCAGATGCAAAGGTTCATGAAGATGCTGAAAATTCTTGTTTCTCAGCACTAAAGGGTTGTGCTCTGTAATTGCTATCAGTCAGTATTACAAAAAGCTATAATATGTGAATGGTAGAGCTGAACTGTAGTGTAATCCTTGCTTTCTACTTTACCTATCAAAGAGAGGACAGATTATGTCTCTAAATTTACTCTAATCTTCTTCTGCAAAGTGGGTATCGATCTGTGCGTTGTTGATGGCCGTTCTCTTACACTGTATAATGATTACTATTAGTAGTGGTCTTGGGAAATAGCATGATATACATTTTTTATATCTAGTACCATTATTCTATTTTCCCGCAGGTTCTTACAGCTAGTTTCGCTCTCTGTGAATAGTCCTGTGAGTGCTAATATCACACACTTTAGCACATTCAACTATTTGGAGGGCCCTGGTGAGATATAAAAGGGTCCTCTTCCACCCTCGAGTTGCCGTTATCTGCATCCCTACTCTCTCTTCATTTCTCCATCTCCCTGGCTCTTCAAATCCATCTAAGACAGAACTAGTGATGAGACGTTAGCGGAGGGTGCAGAAGTTCTAGAGGAGATGGACGACACTTTTCCTCTTGTTCTGGACGAGCTTTGATGAGCTCGTACAGATGGAGCACGTCGCCGCAGCCGCAGCTCGTGCAGTGTGGTTTTCGAAGCCGTCGAGATGTCTTCGTCTAGCCCTCGAGCTTAGCAAACTGCTATGTCGGTTCCTTCGTTCAGGATAAAGAAGATAATCCTGCTTGGGATCCGGTGTGCTACCATCCATCAACGAAGCTTTTGTTAGATTGTGTCGGGCTTTTGACAATGCCGAAACTGCGCACTGGAAACCTCATAGCCTCGCTGTGATTAAGAAAGAGATCCAGCAGAGTACGCTTTGCACATTTCTACAGCTTTTTGCTAAGGGATCATTAGGCATGATTGAATCTAACATGCCCCGCCGTCGAGCAACCAAGGCGACTGTGGTTACTCCGATTCCTCAGGTCTTTGCACTGCTTCCGGACTTGTGCGAGGGCTTTGATATTTCCGTGGGTATTACGCCTTTCGTGACTCTCTTGTTATAACTTCCTTACCCAGGTAGTTAACGAGCAATCAGCCTCAATCCGTCCAGTATCAGTTGTGGAACCCATAGAGCCCTTGGAATACTTCAATCACGGACTCATTCCACTACTTCAACTGAATCCTCTCCATTCAAGTTATTTTTCCTCATTTTCTCCTATTTATTACTGTTTTTCCTAGATTAGCTAATGTTTTCCTCATCTTTTCAGAGACCAAAAGCCGCAGTGTCCGTCTCTGGGGGCGGACGCTTGACTTGTTGCATACTATGAGAGATGGTATACCGGAAAACTACCCCCAGATAGCAATATGGAGGAAATCATAAGGTATTTATCTTTATATTCCAGATTTAACAAGATTTGCTCTAATCTCTCTCAGAACTTCTCGAGCTAAATTCCCTTTACCACCAGGATGCTGTCCCGCGATGCGTCTCATGCAAAAGCCAGAACGCAGTAGGTACCTCGATTTCTCGGGATCTCTGAACATCTCTAAGTGTCTCTCGGAATTTCAGAAAATGACAGATATGGGGACTCTAGCTGCACGTGGACTTGAAGAGCCCGAAGTCCTGCCAGTACAATATAAACAACCATTTCCCTGTTTTCCCGACACTTCCTATTATATTTATCTTTATATAATTTGGTAAGAAGTCTTACTTTTATTTTCGTTTTTATAATCTCTAACTGTTTTTTTCAGGCTCCCTGCTTAAAATAGAGTCCCTGGAATACCAGGTACGTGTCTTCTGCCCTCCACATTAGTGTGTATCCCGTCCAATCGGGCTAACGAGCATTAACAGATGACTCGGGATATGCTAAAGTTGCATGTCAAGTGCGCTGTTGGGAACTACTTGATATCCTCTGTTCTTTTATCCAGTCACTTGGAACCTGGTAAATAACAACTTTCTTCTTTCTGGAACCTCTCTGCTATTTCCGTAATTTTGCCTTTGACCACTGCTATTTGCACTGTTTACCGGAAATGTCTTGTCTATATGTCTTTTGGGATAATGGTATCCGCTGGATACCAGAACCCTGGATTATATGAGGTACAGCAAGAATTCACGAGAATGTATTTTGAACTCAGTAATGCAGAAGAATCGGATAAATCAGGACTAATTGGCACTTAATTGAAACTATATGATATTTGGTCACAAAGTAGAAATCTCAAGCACAATATGTGATTACAACACTGGCTGCAAAAGGGAACATGAGAGTCAGCCAATACTTGCATGGATGCTCTAATTTTGCATCAGAAGGTAAATCAATTACTAGAATGTCGAGAAAGCTACAAGTAGTACTAGTGCCTCTTGTCTAGATGCCGGTTGTGCAACGATGCCTTCTACAACCTAATGCCTTCCATCGATGAATCGTCCTTTTGCCCAAGTATTTACCACCGCAATGGAAGGATATATTGACGGCGTAGTAACCTTATTGTCGATTGATCTTCTCTTTAAGTCGAGATTGGCAACCTACTCTCTAGTAAGAGGCGCTCATCATTATATGGATTGGGACTGCTAGAGATGGGATGTGCGCGCACTTGAGGAATGTTTAAATTGGTGACAGATTGAGAACCACAGGTCCAGGGAATTACACGCATCCGCATGATAGCGACCACATGTCAAGTTCAGTAAAAGGAATTTCTGCATCATTCGATGCTCTCTGCTGGGAAGGGGAGTTGAGGGCGTCTGAATATTGCCTCATCACATAGCACCAAGTCGGACTCGGTTGCAGTCAGCGCCTAGTCATCGATACGAGCCACTTACCAATTATGAGGTTATTCGCAAGCCACCTCCCGCTCTATGTTTCTCTTCTGTAGCTCTGAATCGAAGGGTTTCAAACAGGGTACCGGATACGAAATCTTGTCCTCGTATTTGGCTCACGGTTCGATCTGTGGAGAGGGATATTTTTTGGCTGAGCAGCTGCACAGCAAATACCATAGGTAGTGCCAACAGGGTCGTGTTGACACCCTCCAGCCAGGTCAGGTGTGTTTGACTAGGCTGCTCAGTCTATGATGGGACTTTGATGTCGAAACGATCAAGTGATGCACTGCTCCAGCAGAGAGTGCCATTTATTCCTGGTGTGGTGGGGACAATGGACAGTATAAATACCTAGAACCTCTCACCATTGACTTGGATGCTCTCAACCTGTCTCATCTGTTAGGAAACCCTTGACCCATCAAACTACTCTTTCAAGATGTTCAAGCCTATTTTTCTCCTTTGCATCCTTCTATCAACTGCCCAGGCGACACCCACTCCAATCAAGAGGGCATGTACCACCGCTGCACCATCTGTGATAGATGTCCTTCGAGTATCAACGCCAGCGAACCCCTCGCCCGGCCAGCAATTTACGCTCAGTCGCTCTGGCTCACCCGTCAACAACACGCAAGTTTCTGCATTGACTTTCACGGTCCCCCATGGTTCCACGGGATGCATGTTGCAGATTCGAATCCCTCCTCTCGCCCAAAGTAACCAAATTGCCGAGGGCGACACGCAGGCCGATATCTGGACCACGAGTCCATGGGGCTATCATAACCTACCAACGTGGAACAATCCTCCACAGAAAAGGGAGATGGTTTCGACATTCATCTTCCCGACGGGACAGACATCGCAGCCGTTCCAGACCGTCCTAGCGAGTAACGTGTGTTCGGGCACCATGAGCTTTTTGGTCGAGTTGAGCTCGTGGCAGGCGGGTGGAGGAAGTGTTAATTTTCAGAATTCCTTGAGTGGGGAGGAGGCCGTTGGTTTCAGTTTGGTTTATAACTGTTAGCTGATAGTTATGCCATCGCAGGGACTAGTGCTTGCTATGAAAGAAACGGAATATCTGACTATATTTAGTACCCTTAGTAGTATTGCTTACTATTAATTTATCGACTTCGCGGTAACTATTGGTCGTTTCAACCAAGTCTGCGGGGATCCCCATATCTAGCGCTGCATGTTCTCCCACTGATTGCCAGCTTACAACCGCTTAGACAATGATTATATCCCCAGGTGGTTCTATTAGTTGAGAGCAATGCATGATATATAAGACGTGCGTAGTGCTAACATCATCGTCGGTGACCCCGCAGGTAGCCGTGTGTTGTCCGAAGGTAGCCGAGTGCCCCCGTAAATACTTAAGAACGCTCAATTATGACACTGGCGTTGGCGTCTATTTTACGTTAAAAGAGAAGACCTATACTGAAGCAGGTTGGATCATGATGTTTGCGAATTTCCTGTCAGAGCGTGTTTTACCGGCCTCTCTGTCGATGAAGGTGCTGGCGGCGAGTCTCCTGCTTGTACGTCTCCATTCCTAGGTCTACGCCAGAACGCTGGGTATAGGTACGGTATATGAACTTACTGAATAGTACTTAGACATCGATCTGGGTCATCTACTACAGGGTCTTCCATCCCCTGTCCAGAGTCCCCGGTCCGTTCCTCGCGTCGGTCTCTCCCTTCGTGCAGCTTTACCACGGCGTCAAAGGTGACCGCCACCTGTGGATATATGACCTGCATCAGCGATACGGCGCGCACGTTCGCCTTGCACCGAACTTCGTATCCATCGACTCGGTGGAGGGACTGCACAAAATATACGGGCACGGGAATCGCTTTCGCAAGGCAGACTTTTACAATGCCTTCCCCGCGATCGCAGGGGTATACAACACGCACAACTCGATTGACAAGGTTGTGCACGGAAGGAAAAGACGTGTATTAAGTCAGGCCTTTTCGGACAATGCGCTCAAGGGCATGGAGGACGTGATGTTACTCCATGTGCGCCAGATCTGTGCGATCTTGGGCCAGGAGCAATCTGAGGAGGGACGGAAGACGTTCAACATGGCGAATTGGTTTGGGTATCTGACTTACGATGTTATGGGGGAGCTATGCTTTGGGAAGAGCTACGATATGCTGATTGATGCGGCGAAGAGGCGGATGGTGCATCTTGTTGATCGGGCGGCGTATAGGCACTATGTGGTGAGATCCTAGTAGTTCTTTTACTTGGATGATATAGTAGCTCACAAGGATGGATACTTTAGTGCGGACTGTGGATGCCCCTGCATCGCTGGCGTCTTGACCAGATCTTCCTTCGACGCCTGACGATGGACCGATGGAATTTCATCATGGAGTCCCGCAAGGAAGCCAGCCAACGCGCCAAAGAGCGAACGGCTATCGGACAAGACGCGAAAAAGGACTTCTTCTACTACCTTCTCAACGCGCGGGACCCCGAAACGGGCAGGGGACTCGCGACCCAGGAGCTCTGGGGCGAGGCCAACGTGCTTATGATTGCAGGTAGCGATACGACGTCCACGAGTCTCGCTGCTGCCATGTTCTACCTCGTCCGTAACCCGCACGCAATGGAGAAGGTGAAGGATGAAGTTCGGGCGCATTTTGATGGCGTCGAGGAGATTGTTACGGGGGCCCGGCTGAATCAACTGGGCTATCTCAAAGCGTGCATTGACGAGGCAATGCGACTTGCACCCGCAGTACCGGGGTCGCTTCCCAGAGAGGTCTCTGATGCTGTGGTCACAGTTGACGGCCTCGTTCTCCCAGAGGGAACAGCATGCGGAACCCCGGCTTACACCATCCACAGACGCGCAGATTACTACCGGGAGCCGTTGAGCTACCTTCCGGAGCGCTGGATTGAAGGATCGACGTGCAAGACGCCCGAATCGTCGTGGGTGGTTTCGAGGGACGAGGTTGAGATTGCGCGCCGGGCCTTTTGTCCATTCAGTATCGGGCCTCGGGGATGTATCGGGAAGAGCATGGCGTTGATGGAGCTTCGATTGACCCTGGCAAGGGTATTTTACTTGTTTGATATCGAACTCGCTGATGCAGCGGGCGAGGATGAACACGGCCACTTTAAGTTGGTCGATCATTTTGTTGTCTCCAAGAATGGGCCCAATGTTCTTGTGCGGAAGAGACAATTTTAATCAGAAGCTAGTGATACAACAATGCATATTTCCTTACTGCATATCGTCTACGCATGATGCGGTTTGGTTGTCCCTCTGAAATGGAATATATTAGATAGAACGAGCTAAATCCCAATCCTCCTTGATCATATCCGCCGCCTTCTCAGCAACAGCATACACACTACTGCCTATATTGCCCGCTGACGTTATTCGGAAACACAGAGGCATCGGCCACTCGCAGTCCATCCACTCCTTTCACGCGAAGACGAGAGTCTAGAGCATCGCCCATGGCCACAGAGCCGCAGATGTGGTACTGTCCGATCACGACGTCCCGGACAGCCTGCTTCGCCTGGTCGATGTCGTATACATCGACCGACGGGTGGGGGATTGCTCGACTCTGCAGGGAAGAGCTAATAGACGGGGATTGGGCCATGCGGTCTGCCCAGCGCAGGGAGACGGCTAAGAGGGCGACGTCGGCCTCGCTGGTGATATAGTTTGGTTGGATTACGGGGTGGGAGGACGGGTTTGACAGATAGACTTGTTAACTGTTTCTCCTTCTTTCTCTTAAAGGTGGTGGTGGATGGGTAATAAGAGGACGTACCGGCGTTTTGGATATGGATGTATCCACGCGAGACGGGATATTGCAGACCCAATGCCACTGTCAAACTTCGCAGGCTCGTCGGCAGAAGGCGCAGGGAATAGCTTGCTCTGGTGCTCGACGCCGTCTGGATCTGCGCTCGCAGGGATGATGAGGACCTGCACATTGGCCGCGTGGTCGCTCTCCAGATGAGCAATGGTCTGTTTCAGTTGCTTCTCGTGAAGCGGAGAGGTTGGCTTCGTCTCTCGGATGATGTGGATCACCTCTTCCAGCTCTTTGGACGACATCGCGCGCTTGATAGGGAAAAAGCCCTGCGTGCTGGCAACAGAGCTGAACTGGCCGCTGCGGCTCTGCTCGTATTCTTGCACTGCAGCCTGCATGGCCTCAGGGACCTGTTGTAGCGTATCCAGGGATGTCACGCCCGGTTGAACCGCCCACATCATAAGAGACACAGTATGATCCTGGACGTTGGCGCCGACGGCAGGGCTGCTAACTTTACACTCGACCCCGGCGGCCTCGAGGACACTTGGGTCTCCGATTCCAGAGAGCTCCAGGATTTGAGGGGACTGGATAGTCCCCGCGCAGAGGATGGCCTCGCGCTGCACAGAGACCTCGTAGTACTGGTCCTGGACCCGCTGTCCAGCACGACCTTGTTGACTCGAGCCTCGCACAGGAGCTTCAATTTGGATCGGGATTTGTTCTGCTCAAAGTATCCTCGCGCCGCGTAGCTTCGTTTGCCCCGATTAGGGCCAGTCCGGGCGACGGTGCCCGGCGTGTTGTAGAAGCCGATGTGGTCGCCGCTCCAGGCGTCGAGGGATCTCTCAGGGAGTCCCGCTGTCTCTCTGCAGGCTTTGATCATGTCGTCTTCGATGGCAAGTCGGGATTCATTGAAGCTCGTTTGGACAGGACCGGAGTGGCCATGGAACTCGTCGGACAGGGGCCACTCGCCATCCACGGGTTCCAACGTCTACTCTCAGTCAGGACACTTTCATCAGAGTAGACAGGTGGACATACCTGGTGCTTGAGCATATACTGCTTCACAGACTCTGCAGACCACGCATCATCCCCCACCAAAGTAGCCCAATTATCATAGTCCTGCAACGAGCCACGCACATACATCATGTAGTTGATGCCACTGGATCCGCCCAACATCTTCCCCCGCGGGATATGATGCACTTTCCCATGATTCCCCTGCTGAGGCGCCGAGTAGAAACACCACTCATACTCCGGGTTCTCGAACATCTGCATGAACGCCGCGGGGGTGTCGACGAGGGGGTCCCCGATGAGATACTTGCCTGCTTCGATGATGCCAACCGTGACGCTTGGGTTCTCGCTTAGACGGGCTGCGAGAGCGCATCCTGCTGTGCCTCCGCCGCAGATGATGAAGTCGAATGGGGTCTGGGTGAATTCTTCGATTGGGGTGGCCATCTTTCTGACTTACTGCACTTACGGTTTGGTCGGGGTATGAGGAAGAAACTGGCGAGGAACAATCCATTCTTTTAAGAGAAGAAATCCATTCTTTTAAGAGAAATAGACAAGCAAGGGATTCTGCAGTCCAGAGCGTTGAGTCTTTGCTGGCGACTGGACGCCTGAATATATGCAGTCCATAGACATACATACAGCTTCATTATTTGATATCACGGTCTTTCTGCAGGGAGCTGGTACCTCTGCCTGGATCATTGAAGGATAACATGACAGCCATCTCTAATAATACTTTACAGCACTTGCTGTCAGCATTAGCTGCATATTATTCTATTACTTAAAGCAGCTGCATATTATTCTACTTCTTAAACCAGACAGCTGGTACGGCCAAGACGCCGTGTCGATTGCGGTTAAACAAGAACTAAGGCTGCGTCGGCTTGTTGTTGGCGAATCCTGCTGCTGTATTTCGACTACGTGCAGGAGAGACTAAATATGTTAAATACTAGATATATTCTTGTACGGACGTCGCTGCTCGCGGGGAAGTCGTCTTGTCTTTGTTACTGAGCTGTTGGTTAAGACAGTACTACCCAGGTAGTAGAACGAACAACATGGCCCAAATAATCGAACACGGTGAGAACAGGAGCTTCCACTGGTATTAAATAGCCGAGTCTGCTAACTGCAGTAGACGGAAGCAGCTTCTCCCTAAACGGCCGCAACGTCTCCTATCGCTTCCACGTCGACGAGAGCACAGGAGACCTGCGAACAGACCATTTCGGCGGCATCATCACCGGTGCTATCCCCCCAGACCCGGCGCCGATGGTAGACGGTTGGATGGGCATGCCAGACCGGGTGCGACGCGAGTTCCCCGACCAGGGCCGTGGCGACTTCCGCGTGCCTGCTATTCGCATCGTGCAGTCGGGCGGGTATACCGTTTCAGCGCTGCGGTATCAGTCGTATGAGATTGTCAGGGGTAAGCCGGCTCTGCCTGGACTACCGGCGACGTTTGGTGGTGAGGAGGACGTCACGACGCTGGTGATCCATCTGTACGACGGGTATAGCGACGTCGCGGCGGATTTGACCTACTCGGTCTTTCCGGAGTACGACGCCATCGTGCGAAGTGCCAGTGTCACTAACAAGGGGAAGGGGAGTATCACTGTCGAGGCGCTGGCGAGTTTTAGTGTTGACTTGCCCTACGAGGACTTTGAAATGCTGGGACTCCGCGGCGACTGGGCGAGAGAGGGACACCGTCAGAGACGAAAGGTAGACTACGGGATACAGAGGTACGTTGCGCCGAATGAATGTACACTGAAATAGGGCACGATCAGAAGAGTTAACTTGAGCTTCAACAAGCTTCGGAAGTACGACGGGCTTCTCATCGCACCTGCACAACCCATTCCTGGCGCTGGTGCATCCATCCACCACCGAGTCGCAGGGAGAGGCCTGGGGGTTCTCTCTAGTATACACCGGATCCTTTGCGGTGCAGGTGGAAAAGAGCTCACAGGGCTTGACTCGCGCGCTGCTGGGCTTCAACTCCAACCAGCTGTCGTGGGCCCTGGCCCCTGGAGAGACTCTTACTTCCCCCGAGTGCGTCTCGATCTACTCCAAGGACGGCGTCGGCGCCATGTCGCGCTCCCTGCACCGTCTATACCGCAAGCACCTGATGAAGAGCAAGTTCGCGACCGACGAGCGCCCTGTCCTGCTGAACAGCTGGGAGGGCCTCTACTTCAACATCGACGAAGACAGCATGTACCGTCTGGCGCAGGAATCAGCGGCTCTGGGCGTGAAACTGCTCGTCATGGACGACGGCTGGTTTGGAAAAGACCATCCGCGTGTCTCTGACAGGGCAGGTCTCGGAGACTGGATTCCCAACCCAGAGCGATTCCCGGATGGTCTCGCGCCGCTGGTGGACAGGATCACCTCGCTGAAGGTCGCCAACTCGTCAGCCAAGTTACGCTTTGGTATTTGGGTCGAGCCCGAGATGGTCAACCCGGACTCGACGTTGTACAGCGAACACCCTGACTGGGTGTTGCACGCAGGATCCTACCCACGCACCGAGCAGCGCAACCAGCTCGTGCTCAACCTGGCGCTTCGGGAGGTGCAAGAGTTCATCATCAAGGCTGTCTCGGACATCCTGACGAGCGCAGACATCACCTACGTCAAGTGGGACCACAACAGAGGCATCGCGGAGACGCCCTCGCCCAGCTCGAACCACGCCTACATGCTGGGGATGTACCGGGTCTTCGACACGCTGACCTCGCGATTTCCGCACGTCCTGTGGGAGGGATGTGCCTCTGGCGGCGGACGCTTCGACCCGGGGATCCTGCAGTTCTTCCCGCAGATCTGGACGTCCGACGATAGCGATGCCGTAGAGCGCGTCTCCATCCAGTTTGGCATGTCGCTGGCCTACCCAGCCAGTGCGATGGGCGCGCACGTCTCTGCGGTGCCGAACCACCAGACTGGACGGTCGGTGCCGCTTCTCTTCAGGGCTCACGTCGCCATGATGGGCGGGTCGTTCGGACTGGAACTCGTGCCGGCGGAGCTGCAGGCAGAGGAAAAGGCAGCGATTCCAGAGCTGATCGCGCTGGCAGAGAAGATCAACCCGGTCGTGTTGAAGGGGGATCTTTGGCGGCTTGCGCTGCCTCAAGAGTCCAACTGGCCAGCTGCGTTGTTTATTTCGGAGGATGGATCGCAGGCAGTCTTGTTCTTCTTCCAGCTGGGTCCTTGTGTGAACCACACGATGCCGCGGGTCAGACTTCAGGGGTTGGATGCGCAGAGCTCGTACTTTGTTGATGGCGATGGGCCGTTTTCTGGAACGACGTTGATGAACTTGGGGCTGCAGTATTCGTTTCGGACAGAGTATGCGAGTCGAGTGGTTTTACTGGAGAAGTCTTAATATTATATTATTATATCATTGCTATTTTATCTTCTGAGCTATATATACTCTTGAGCAGTTGGGCTGCATGCTAAATAGTCTACTACGAGTAAGTCTACCCTTCTAGTACTACTCTCACCCATGGTTAACCTAGCGACTTAACTGTTGGTGCTGTCAAAACTTCGCCCGAGGGAAGGCGTTCTCTTGCCTTCAAATCCAGTCAGACGCTCGATTTGAACCTGTTATGGTGGTGTCCTCCAGTTTCCGAGTGTGCAAAGCCCGTAACTGCACGAACCAGTGGGTTTATTGCCAGGTTACTGGCGTTTGGGCGCTATGCGTCGAATGTCTTGATCATCCTGGAAGTGGTCCACACGGGACCGAACCTGGTGGTTGGATACGGGATAACAAATGTTGATCATGATGTGGCTTTCTGAGGGTGAAATGGTTGGAATCAAGCCATACACTTTCAGATATCCTTTCATGGATGAACTACAATCTCGATCTCTTCTCGCCATTTCAAAATGAAATCGCTTTTTCGCCAGACGACGCTATCCCCGTCAGATGACGTTGATGAAAACACGACGTCCATTCCCTCTTGAAGGTACTGTAGCCATTCATGCTTCCAAATTTCCCGATCATCCTCCTTAGTACTTTCTGCAAGTAGTGTCCATGAGAACAACTTTCGTGTTGCCTGTAAAGAGAGATCTTCCTTCAGGTCATAATGCTTTGAACCCGCGTGCCGCCTAATGGAATCTCTAAATCCTGTATAGATAATAGGAGGCAAGTGCAGCAGCAGACAGGCAGTCTGGTAGTGAGTTAGTTAGCTGTTATGCTAACATGTATCCTGGAAAAGACAAACCTTCCGAATAGAATCAGCAAGACTGGTGAAAAGCATGAATTTAGGTTTGGCAGGCTGTGACCCTATGTTGAATTCACCACACAACAACCCATGATCGGTCGTGGCCTGTCTAGTCTTCGTTATCCATCTCCAAGAGGAATATGACATTTTATGGCCACAGTTTGCATGTAATCTGACCTCTAAAGAGCATTGCTTTAGCCTTACTAGACCAGAAGGCAAGTACGGGCTTAATGGTGGTAGTCCATAAGACCGGGACTCGACGTCAGTCAGGTATAATAAGCGAAGCTCATCCTCACGGAGTATCATAATTTCATCATCGTCGCGGTAAACAGGTACTCGGCGATGATATTCTGAGTCCATAAATGACTGTGGCGAGGCAGTCCAGGCATTTGCTTCCAATGAGACAGGCAAGATATGTGACCGACATATTCGGGCAACGTGGCATAACAAGCCAGTTATAGCTGCTCCTAGACATAAAGATGCAACTTTAGGTCTCCGTTGAGCCATGCTATAGAGAATACTGTTGGCCTTTTGTTCCTGAGGAAGGCCCGGTATGGTCTCCTCTAATAGTGGATTGAGCCACTCACTCACAAGATTGCTAGAAACATTGTTATCCCAAAGACAACTCCCTAGGCACGACATAACGAAGTTCGAGGTACTTGAAAGGCATAGAAAGTGCGGGATATCATCGGGACTTGGTAATTTGCCCTCGAAGATGGGTTCGAGGTCTCAAGGTATATTGCTTGGCGACTGTAGGGGGAACGGCAGAGTAATATAATAGCCAGTTCTTGCGTGTCGAGGAAACGTAAGCGCCGCAGTAAACGCAGCAAGTAACTGGTCAAAGCAATTATACCGCCGTGCGAGTTTGTATAGAAACACTTGGGCCTCATGAGATGATGGAGGGGATATCTCTTTTGAAAAGTGAGGCGGCGCATGGTGGTTCAAGCTGAACAAACTAGTATCGCCTAAATGACACTCCCAAGGTGAATAATAACTATTGCCATCCCCGCTCCAGGATTGCGTGCCAGCCACATCCAGGAGCGAGAAGTGCAGCCCACCATTGAGCTTCTGTGGAATCACAACCGTCAATATCAAGAGAGAAGCAAGATCGCGAATCATTCTTCAACGTATCTAGTGTTGCCCAATTGCCAGTGTAGAAAACTCTATCGTCTGCTGTTTCCTGGCGCAGCTCTATCAGCCGGGTAGCAAGGACATATGACCATCCCAATGCCAGAATACTGATACAGTTCCCAGACGATGTCGGAAGATGGTCAAAGCCAACCCACTTCGCAAAATCAGCCGATAAGCGGCAAGTGGCAGGCTAGGAAACGCCGATGTTAATCCTTTGTGTGCAACTCTTCTTGGCGGCCCCGAGGTCACAATTGTTGTCCGATGATAAGGACCATTCCAAGTAGCCTTCCAGGGAAAGAGAGTTGCGGTCGATATTCTCAAGAATCTCTGGAGAGTCCGGGATTGATGGAGTCCTATGTAAAAGGCGTTTCACCTCGCTGCATGAAACGGGAATTTGAGGATGCCTCTGTAGAAACAGGGCCCTCCATATGATCCTTGAGTAGATGAGGCACCTGAAAGACTGTAGAAATGATGGTCGAAGCGTGTCATGCCCATCCCAGCGAAGGAACGGCATCGTTGACTGACAAAAAAACAAGGGATGAGCAGTAAATTTGCCTGTGTCAACTTATTTGATCCGGAGGCTCTGCTTCTAAGTCTTAAGAACCGACGGATTTTTCGAGAATTGAAGGATAGCATAGGCTCCAGCTGTCATTGAGAAAACTTTCCGAGTGTCATGCCTAGTGATTATTGATGTACATGTAGGCTTGAAGCGGCCCTACTGCAGACACAACATTGAAGCCGACGTGCTTGCCGGAGCGGATTAACTGTAATCCGACAGACTCTAATTCAGGCGTAAAGCCTCGTATACAAGGAGTAGAAGACTAGTAGATCGCTGTTGGTGCTGTTACTCTGCTAGTACTAGTGGTGTAAGGATCTATTCTATGGTCTACCAAGTGCTGTCTCACGATACATAAATCCTGCCCTCAAATGGCTTCAACGTCTCCAGGCTGGACCCAGAATAGTTGCTGACCAGCAGCTTCATCTCCGCCGCCCCCCTCGCCTGGGAGTGTGGCTGCTCAGTCGCTGTGAAATTCAACACGACCAGGGCCTTTTTCCCTCCTCGAGACTTGATAAAGGAGAGTGTCTCGAGATTATCGTAGTCCACAACCTCAAACGCGCCGTGGATGAACAGGTCCCGGTGCTCCTTTCGCAGACGCAGCAGCTTCTTCCAGAATGACAGCACGCTGTCTGGATCTGCCTCCTGTCTCTTAACGTTGATCTCTCTGTACAGATCATGGGTGCGCATCCACGGTATCCCCGTGGAAAACCCTCCCTGGGGGCTGTCATCCCACTGCATAGGCAGACGCGCATGGTCTCGCGCGAGAACACGCAGTCCATCCATGATGCGCTCCTTGCGTGTCGGGTCAATCCCGCTGGCAACCTGTTTCTCTGCCTCGCGATAGTATCCCAAGCCCTCGATGTCCTTGTACTCGTCGATCGGCCAGTCCCGCGGCGCATTGGTCATTCCTATCTCCTGGCCCTGGTAGAGGAACAGCGTGCCCGTCATGGCAACCATCATAAGGGCAAGCATCTTGGCCGAGCGCTCGCGGAACTCGGGTGCGTCAGACGCAAATCTAGACACTGACCGTCCATTATCGTGGTTCTCGCAAAAGGCCGTGGTCCAGCCATCGGTGCCCTCTACGAACGACTGCCACTTGGCCACGATCCCTTTCATGTCCGTCAGCTTCCAGGGGTGGAGGATGTACTTGTCTTCGAGACTACGACCCATGCCTATGTGGCCGATGTCTAGATGGAAGACCATACTCAGCTGCTTGGCCGAGGCGCCGACGTATCTCAACACATGCTCTGGATCCGGCGTGTTGGCCAGCTCTCCCACCGTCACGACATCGCCGTACGGCTCCAGCGCTTGGTCGTACATTTCGCGCAGGAACTCGTGGATGCGTGGTCCGTTGCACCACATGCCGATTGCCGGTTGGATGTAGCTCTTGGGGTCTGTGATGGAGGCGTCGGGGAAATCGGTGTGTTTGCTGTACTTGTTGACGGTGTCGACGCGGAACCCGTCGACGCCCTTGTCCAGCCAGAATCGGATGGCACTGTTGTAGATCGCCTGGCGGGTTTCTGGGTTGTCCCAGTTCAGGTCCGGTTGCTCTTTTGCATATAGATGCAGATAGTACTCCTGTGTGTGCTCGTCCCATGTCCCTATCGAGATACTTGTTCAGTTTTCTTCCTCGCAGCTCACGTAACAATAGCAATGGAGACGTACAGGTACTCCCTGCGAAATACCCTCGATAGTTCGTAGGCGGCAGCCGATTGCCCTCGGAGTCATAGCGCGGAGGTCGCCAGAAATACCAGTTGCGTTTAGGGTTGTCTTTGCTGCTGCGGCTCTCCTGGAACCACTTGTGCTGGTCGCTGGTGTGGTTGACAACGAGGTCCAGGATGAGCCTCAACCCGTGCTTATGGCACTCTTGCACCAGCTTCTCGACGTCGGCGACAGTCCCGTATGCCGGCAGCACGTTTTCGTAGTCCGAAACATCGTATCCCATGTCGTGCATGGGCGAGTCGTACATGGGAGAGAGCCAGACGACGTCTATCCCGAGCGACGCCAGATATGGGATCTTCTCGATGACCCCGGGAATGTCGCCCCAGCCATCGCCGTTGGAGTCTTTGAACGAGGCTGGATAGACCTGTCACTGTGAATTAGGCGTTGTTTATTCCGATTTACGTACAGCGACAAATACCTGGTAAATGGTGGCTTCTTTCCACCAGTTGTTGTACCCCGTCGGGACCGTCTCAATCGCACTCGGAGACATCATTCTGCACGTCTACACGCAAACCGCCGGTTGCTCTCCATTCGAAGCAGACGAGCAAAGACTTCTTTATAACCCGGAGCTTCTTCTCTCTCTCCATAGGCCTCCGCATTGCCACCGTCTTGCCTCCGAATAACCGCCGACTTGGCACCGGATGCCCAATCAGCGTCTTGAACGA
Source organism: Aspergillus funiculosus (assembly GCA_027569145.1). Classification (NCBI taxonomy): domain Eukaryota; kingdom Fungi; phylum Ascomycota; class Eurotiomycetes; order Eurotiales; family Aspergillaceae; genus Aspergillus; species Aspergillus funiculosus. The sequence goes on from JAPDEN010000027.1 coordinate 177,937, forward strand.
CTGTTCTCTCCGGCTTCATTTCCCCACAGTGCATGAAGAAAAGATTAAAAAAAACGGAGAAAACGCGGGGAGAAGCGGGAGAGCAATGCAGGTACTGAAGTAGTCCAACGGTTCGTCAGCCCATAGTGCTTTGGACTTGTCCTGTCAATGTCTGAGGCGTTCGAGAAGCGCTTGTATAAATATCGTCGACTCTACCCCGAAACACCCGGTCTTGTGTCATTGTGCCATTCGTGGGAAGTTCTCTTATTCCAATCTCTGAAATCCATCATGTCGTCTGCACAGGGCAAACAGTCCCTGGTCGAGGGTAAACATGCAGCCCAGAAGGAGCAGTCGATGACCTTGTGGCAGGCCATTCGTCTCTATCCCAAGGCTGTCGGATGGTCTGTCCTGCTCTCCTCGACGCTCATCATGGAGGGCTACGATCTGGCCCTCCTAGGATCTCTGTATGCCTCTCCGGCCTTCAACCAGAAATACGGCACTCAGACCTCCCCGACGCAATGGAATGTGCCTGCATCCTGGCAGTCTGCGCTCTCCAACGGTGCGCGTGTGGGCGAGGTCATCGGGTTGATCATCAATGGCTTCATCTCCGAACGTCTGGGGTACCGCTGGACGATGATCTCTGCACTGGCGGCCATAAATGCAGTGATCTTCCTGTTCTTCTTCGCTGTGAACGTGGAGATGCTGCTGGCCGCCGAAATCCTCGCCGGAATCCCATGGGGTATCTTCCAAACCCTGCCTGCTGCCTACGCCTCGGAGGTGTGTCCTGTCGTGCTGAGGCCGTATCTCACAACATACATCAACATGTGCTGGGTCTTTGGGCAGTTCATCGCAGTAGGAGTCAACCGTGGGTCGTTCCAGCGCGGAGACGAATGGTCCTACCGTATCCCCTTCGCCGTGCAATGGGCATGGCCCCTCCCCATCCTCGTTGGAATCCTCTTCGCCCCGGAGTCCCCCTGGTGGCACGTCCGACGCGGTGACAGAGCCGGAGCGAGACGAGCCCTGCAGCGCTTGACCTCATCGTCATCCCAGGACCCAAACTTCGACCTCGACGCCACCATCGCCATGATCGAACACACCAACGAGCTGGAAAAGTCCCTCTCCGCCGGCACAAAGTACAGCGACTGCTTCAAGGGCGTCAACCTGCGCCGCACGGAGGTGGTGTGCGGTGTTTGGCTGGTGCAGACGCTCTGCGGCCAGAATCTCATGGGATACTTTGCCTATTTCTGCGTGCAGGCCGGGCTGGACAACGTATACTCGTTCAACCTGTCGCTCGGGCAGTACGCACTCGGCGTGCTGGGGACAATGGGCTCATGGTTCCTCATGTCATCCGTGGGGCGGCGCAAGATCCATCTCATCGGCCTGTCCTGCGCATTCACCCTGCTGATCGTGACGGGGAGTCTGTCCTTTGCCCCGGAATCCAACAACGCCGCCAAATGGGCCATCGGCGTCATGCTCATGATCTTCACGTTCAGCTACGACATCACCATCGGCCCAGTGACATACTCTCTCGTCTCCGAGCTCTCGTCGACGCGGCTCAAGGCCAAGACCATCGCGTTGGCTAGGGCATGCTACAACATCAGCAATATCGTCGTCAACGTACTGACGAACTACCAGCTCAACAGCACGGCGTGGAACTGGGGCGCGCGCTCGGCTTATTTCTGGGCTGGCTCTTGTCTTTTGTGTCTTGTCTGGGCTTTCTTTCGCGTTCCGGAGCCTCGGGGGCGTACGTACGAGGAGCTGGATGTGCTGTTTGAGAGGCGCATTTCGGCGCGCAAGTTTCATAAGACGGAGGTTGATCCTTACGAGGGACGGTTTCATAAGACGGAGGCTGATCCTTACGAGGGACAGTTTCATAAGACGGAGGTTGATCCGTACGAGGGACATGTTGAAGTGCGTGAAGATCATGTCAAGGAGTAGTTTTCCATAGAATTCGATTCTATGCTAGTGTAGTTAACCACCACGGAACTCCAGTACATGTCTAGTCTATAGAGGACAATATAAGATCTTATATTACATCTCTATCCATAAATCTCTTTAATTCTAAACCGATTATAAATAAGCGAACCTTGGCACGACTCCACAAGACTCGAGAACGACGATTATCGCAACGCCAACTCGCCCGCAACGTATCCCCCCAGACTCATGCCCCGCAAACCCGCCATTAAAGAAGCCTGCGATGCATGTCGTCGTCGCAAGGTCAAATGCAATGCGCAGCGACCCTGCAGCTCGTGCATAGACGCCGCGCTCGTCTGTCGCGCGACGGGTGTCCGGCGCAAAAAGGGCCGCCAGGGAGCCACGGCGAACGTCCTCCGTGAACTGCGCAGCGCTCCGAGTCCAGTTGCACCGAATGACAATTCCTCTTTGCTGTCGTCGCCGTCGCCGCAGTCGCCGCAAGGACTTCTACTCGGAGCTGGATGTCATTTTACGAGACAACCCGGCCTTCTGGATCAGGCGCGTGTCCAAAGCTGTGCGCAGTATTTCTTCAGTCGCATGCTGGGCACAGTCCCCATCCTGCATCCTCGGACTTTCCAGCGCCATGTCGATGGCATGCACGAATGTATACATTCTTACTGTCTCGTCACGGCGTTCTGCGCCTTTGTTCTCACACAGACAGGATACGCGTCGTGCCATACCCCCGAGAAGTCCTCGCTGGATCTCGGACGCGCATTACTAGACGAAGCCCTAGCGGCCCAGCGACATCTCGATCCATTCTCAGCGCCCGTTCGATACGGAATCACGATTGCTTTCTTGCTCTACGGGTGCCAGATCGGAATGGGCAATCAGCGACACGCGTATTACTTCCTACGAGAGGCCACGACGCTGTACACGGCGGGGATGCTGGATCAGCCCGGGGTCGACGAAGCGGAGGCCGATCCTGCATCGTCTGGGAATCTCTTCTACCTTCTCCTTGTGTCTGAACGGTACGTGGACATTTCCTCTTATCCCTCGTCCAAAAGACTAATGTAAGAAGAGCACACGCGATCCGTCGACATCGCCCCATCACACTGCAAATAACGCCGGAAAGCCCGCTTCTCGAGAGCACCGAGTCCGACCCAAGCAGTCTAGGCTTCCACTGCCTGGTAGAGCTCTACCGTCTCTTCGATCAATCGTTTCTCAGCCGCTGGAATGGCACCGAAACCGCGTATTCGCGAGAGTCGCTGGTCCTGCTCGAGAAACACCTGCAGCAGGCTGTCCCCGCGGACCTCGATCTCCCGGATATCCTGCTCGCGGATTTGCGTGTCTCGCAGCAGTGGCTGCGCACGATGATCTGGCAGCTTGCGACCACGGCGGGGTTCTTGTCGAGCACGCCGTCGCATCCGTCTCTGGATTTCCGATATCCGCTTCAGATTGCGCGGGACTTGTCGCTGGCGACCTGGAAGCTTTCGAGGGGGAGTATGGAGACGCATGGGGTTGGACTGGTATGTTTTTTCCTACCCACTACCCATCTATCTACATTTTACACATGTATATATGAAGATATATTAATGAGCAGACTGAGAAAATCTTCGAAGTCGCATGCACCCTAACAGACGTAATGACCTGCCTCCCATCCACCGGCCTCCGATCCTCCACCTTCGACCTAGGACCCCAGGACTACCTGAAACACCTATTCAGCCTCTTAAACGACCTCCCCGGCGGACAGAAGAAGTTCCTCCCGCTCCTCCTAGCCAAAGTAGGACAGACTCTGCCCTCGATGTTGACGCCTGTTAGCCGACATCTCAGTCTGCCGGTTTCTGGTCTTGAGCGTTTGAATGAAGATGCGTCGAGTCCGGGGACGGGGGTGGCGGGGGATTGGGCAAAGGGGTTTAATTGGGCTGGGATGAGTCGCATTGGGGATACGCCGGAGATGGATGGGTAGTTTCACTATATATAGCTGTAGCTATGTGTAGCTAGATATAACTATATATGTGTAATGGCTTGGGTAGCAGCGTGGTGATCTTTACGACTAGATGGGATTCTTGTGCATGTGTATGCACGGTTACGAGAACCGACGACAACCACAGGACTACTAGTAGTACCGAGACTAGAGTCCTACTAGAGTATTATGCTTATGGTGCTGCATGTTGCACCCCCTCATTCCATCTCATGCTTCGAGTCAGTCTGAAATGTTCCTTTTGCTGTAGAAGTCTTTCCGTCATAATAGATTGCATTTGTCTTCCGAGTGGCAATTGGATGCGTGTTTATAGACTTTGCTTGAGCCCGTGATGCATTATTAGATTTGCCTGCGCAGTTGTCTGGCTTATTTGTTAGTATATGTAGTCCGTATGAGGTTGTTCACGGCTGATACTGGGAGATGCGGTCCAGATGTGTTTCGGAAACAAGGGTGCGGCCAAGAATGCTATGGCGCTTTCATCGAGCTGTAATCCTTGTGCTACGTAGTATGGAATGTGATGCTACTTCAGTAAGGGAAGCTATTTATACATCAACATAAATAGAACCTAATATCGTGAGACAGATGTCATAGATACCCCAAGTCATACGTGGAATGCCATGACAGCGCATTCCACAAGTACGTCCTGCATTCCATCCCAGCCATCCCCAGAGCGCATTTAAACCCGCAGGTTGCCCTCCAGAGGCGACACGACACCAGAAGACCACCCTACCAACTCACCCACATTGTACTCAAGCAAGATGCGTCTTCAAGCCCTCTCAATTCTCCTCCTCGGCATCGCCAGCCCCATGGCTGCAGCACGTACCACCAGCGACCCAGGCGAGTTCATCTCCCTCGGCTGCCCCTCAACCACCAAGCTCAACGCGTCGCGAGCAGACCAATTAGCCGCATGGACAGACTTCACCGACCTTCTTTACGCGAATAAGCAAGTCGAAGACGCCCTCTCGACCTACGTCGCTGCAAAGTACATCAACCATTCTCCCAACGTTGTCGCCAACGGCGATGACGAGGCATCGTCGTACCTCGCGCAGGCTACCCCGGCGATTGACGCGGAGCTGCACCACGTCTATGTGGGCTGGGATAGCAACGGCACTGCGTACGGGACTGTGCATTCAAAGGCCACGATTAACGGCACGGATGAGGCGGTTGTGGATATCATCCGTATGGTCGGGACTTGTCTGGTTGAGCATTGGGGGGCCCAGCAGGTGATGGTGGCGAGTGAGAATCCGATTGCATACTTTTGATTCTTCCTCCCTTCCTTAGGTACTGCTGGAAGTAGTTGGAAAGGGATTTAGTGATCTACTCGGTAGTATGGAGATATCGTCTGAGTATCATTATAGCAATATTAGTTTTCCCTTGGAATAAAGTGAAGTGGCGAAATTATTACCCAAGACGAAGAGACAATATATAAACACTTAATAAAGGCAATCCCTATATATATAACTCACACAGCTCATCCACAGCGTAGGTTGCATAGGATATTTAAACAAAACACTGATACATATCTATCCATCCAAGGGACTCTTGCACACGAAAGCGGTGGCTGTGTTGCTCTTAAAGGCTTCAATCAACACCTCAATTGCGGAGTAGGCGCCCAATCCAGCCAGCGCCATCGCACCAAGAAAATAGAAGATGTTGAAGGTGCCCATAAGCAGCTTCTTCGGCTTCATCGAGATGTAACCGCGGACAATGCGCTTCAGTCCGGAATCGTGTCGCACTGTCTCGCCCGTGGCGGGGTTGAAGCCCTCGCCGTCACGGAGCGCGGCCTGCTTGATCCAGTATGCTGTCGCGAGGATAGGGGGGAAAGTGTATGTGAACTGCAGAATACAAAAGGCCGCGACAACAGATGTCAGCCCAGAGAAATTGGGGATAGCAGCGGCGATAATGAAGGCGATGGCCCAGTAGACGGGGATCAAGCCTGCCCACAGGAATTTACCAGCCTTGGTGGTGAGCGGTGGAGCACGGAAGAGTTCGACAAAGATGTTATTGTAGATGACTGGAGAAGATCCCAGTTAGAATAGATTGCATCAAGGAGCTAATGAGGGGGAAATAAGCAGGATACTTACCCTTGATACCAATGTTACCGTAGAGAGCGGCAGCAATAACAGCACTGGCCATGGCAAATGAGTTGCCAGCAGTCTGAATACCATACTGGCTGATTCCCAGATAGCTAGGGTTGACCACGTACTGTCCTTGGTATCCGTACATGAAGAGGCCGTAGAACAAGTAGCAGATATAGATGAAGGCCTGCGCCCCCCACATGGCAGTCAGGAAGTCCTTGGGCCGCTTCATCTCCGCCATGAACTCGGGGAACACCATGGCACCGCCGTAGGAAAAGACAGCCTGCATAGAACCACTGACGGAGCCAGTGAATCCACCAGTATCGGGGAGACCACCACTAGTAGTCACAGCAGGGTAGACACCGTTAACTGGGGTGATCAACAAGCCGCCGTTAAGCGAGGCGCCTGCGGATTGCGATGCAGCGGCGTAGTTAGGAGGCGAGTGAGCAGCACCGCCCATGGAGATGAACATGCAGATAAGGTTAATCCACACAGCAGCATTGGCGAGCCAGCCAAACTTCTGCAGGGTACGAATCTGGCCCATAAAGAACCCGACCAATGCCCAGATCAAACAACATACGATGTAGCACAGCCTGAATTTAACGGCTTGTGACAGAGCCTCTCCGTTGGAAATGACAATCAGACCGACGTTGAGCAACAGCTGGATGCTCTGCAAGATGTTGAAGAGGTGTCGCAACCACCGTCCGTACAGACGGAAGCCCAAGTCGCCAAAGCTGCGCAGGGGGAACTGATACGAGTCCAGGCCAAGGAAGGAATCACACAGAAGATAGCCCGAATAACCGGCCAGAGCAGCAAAGACAGTAAAAAGGGCGACACCAGGGCTGTAGGTTACGAATAAGCATTGATCACTAAGTATTGTCATGGTTGAATTAACTTACCCCCATCCCATGGTCGCAAAGGCATAGGGAAGACCAAACGGTCCGAGAATGTCGGTGGTGATCAGATAGAAGACCGCGCCGCGGGTGGCTGTCCTGAGGGCACGCGAGGCATTGGTCCATTCCTCGTCAGTGATTGTCATGCGTGTTGCAACGTTGCTGGTGTTCAGGGTCGAGGCGTCCTTGGAGACATTCTCAGTGACCTGATGAACGCCTGAGTCGCCTTTGTTGGGGAAGATAATAGAGAGAAAGCCGTTTTCTTTTTCCTGTGTGGCTGCATGCTGGTCCTCTTCGGCTCGAGTCAGCTGTGCGTAGTAGTAGTACTCTTCGAAGGTGACACTGGGGTCGTGCAGCTTGCGATGCTGCGGGCGAACACCAGAAGCCTCGCCCTTGGAGTGGGCGGGATAGTCATCGCCGTGCGAAATAGCATGATCGATGGCGTCCTGGATATCACGCTCCTTTTCATGGAGACGCGGATCTCCGCGGTCCAGCGCCAGACTGGCAGGTTGAGCCATTGCAGGTCAATGAGTCACTAACTATAGGAATTGGAAACCTCTGAGACAAGACGAGTAGAAAGGGAATGAAAATGAAGTAGAATTTTTTTTGGAAGTGGACAGAGGATGGGTTTGGTGGGACAGGGCGAGCACAAATAAATGTCAGACATATAGCGATATAGGAAACACTCCCGCGCAGGGTTTCATCGGACAAAGCGGCAAACAATGGCTCGCGAGATCTCATTCGAGTGGGAGACAACAACAATGTAGCTAAGAGGCGTTTAATATTGTAATGTTACCTAAAGATTTGCTCTACGCCTCGGTGGAGACAGTGGCGGAATCCACCAAAAAGTCTAACTAACCGTCTTCTGTGCGACAGTTGGTGGCAATCTGTAGTAAGAAGGCCTGTACTTCGCAGTTATTGGAGAGCATTATTAAAGACGTGATAAGGAGCGCTCAGTTCATCACTCTATACTAATCACATCCAGGGGTGCTAAGTCGCGATATCCACAAGTGCAGTGGTCAACTGTTCAGGGGATACTCCCTACTAGCATGAAGCACCTCGTACTAGTAGTATGACTCCAGTCATCCTTCACAGATAGAACGAGGTATGTGTTTGCTCCAGCTCAGTTGGCAAGTCTGTCAGCTGCAGGTCTGTTATCTGAGTATCTCCGTTGATTACTTGTATAGATTCAGCTGCCAAAGATAGGTAGGATATCGTCGGCTCTCGGAGATAGAGTTTGTAGCCAAGCTTTTACACACTCTTTGCTAATGTCTCGGCAAGTGCTTATATTTCGGGCAGATGAAATGGCTCAATACTACCACTACTAGGACTAGTATTATGGAACCTCTTCACTACCCAAATTGCTTCCAGAACGCATTGCCAATTGGTTCCAGTCCCACCCCCAGGCCGAAAGTTGGTCCGATACCAAGGTACCAAGATAGGTAGGTATCTGGTAGCGAGGCTATCTACAGGCGGATACCCCCGGTGATAAAACGGCACATTATTGTCGAGAACATCGGCAATCCTACATGCATGAACTTGAAATTATATTGACTGTTTCGTCTTGCAATCATATCATGTTTTGTGGTGTGTGGCATGACAGCACGTGGATTTGGCTGGCGGCGGGTCGCTCCTTCTGGATTGGGATCTTCGCGGAAAGCTTGGAAACGTGCGCGCTACGTCTGCTTCGGCCTAGGGCGTATGCTTATTTCCGGCACCTACCCTCATTAGGAAGGTAGTTAGTCAGACTGAGACAACCCTCGAATCAGAATTGAGTAATTAAATGAATAATGCCTCACTTCCTTATCTGCGCCCGATTAGAGCGTGTCCAATCACACCTCCCCCGCATATTAAGAACCACCTCTTTAAATCCACGATGTGACCCTACTTAGACTACCATAAGCGGTCGACGTAGTAGTAGATATCCCCTTGCATTCTGTGTTTGTGCTGCTGATTTGAACAGGAATTATCGCTAAATTAAATCACAGACACCTTCGACTCCCGACTCCGGAGTAAATGGCAAAGAGAACTCCTCTTTTCTCCACGGAACGCATACTAAGGATGTGTAAGCTGAACAATCGGTAAGCTGACGTACTTGACGATTTGTCCTCTGTATATAATTCTGATGTTATCCTCGCCACGCCCACCTCGTCATCTCCCCATCCCCCATTTCTGGCCCATTCTGGTCCGATAACACTGCAATAACAACTATCTAGTTTCTCCTCCAAGTATCTACTAGGCTGGGGAGGTATGTACCTATGATCCTTTCAGTGATCGACATACTAAATACACCAATCCTGTGGACCTCCAGAGGTCATCTGAGTTCCACAGAGATAACGGGAAAGATGGTCTATCTAGCTGGACTGTACTAGGAGTAGCCAAATTAATCCCACTAAGTGATCTCAGACATTACTGCCACAGTACTGTTGTTGTTGTTCTATTTAAGCGTCCATGGGCCTCTTGCGTAGCCCGGGGTCCGAGACTTCCAGGGGTATAAGGACGTGCTATGCTAGGGATTTATGTACAGATATGCAGTTTTCCAGGCCAAATACGTGTGCACGCTAAATAGCAACTCTTTTGCAGAGAGAGTGGGTCAGGCATTACTTTAGACGTCCGTAGAGCGGCGCAATATGCAGCGCTATTATTGTGATCCCTGCACACTAGGCGTGCCAGTCCCGCCATATCCTTCGTCGCTGGCGGTCAACATCAACAGTTGCGATGCTCACTCCAGCGCGACTCGAGAGCCAAAGCCCGCTGATATAGGGTTATATCTCCCGCTGCTGAGCAGGGTACTCTTCGATGTGGTCGACGAGACTCAGTCCCACAAGAGGCCGTGTCCAGTTATCTCATGCCAGCAGGGTAGCAGGAAGAAAGTCAAATACGACCGTGAAGTGCCATGTGACCGCTGCTCCAAAGCAGGCGTCCCTCGAGCTGCATCTTCCAGACCTCTAGCCGCCTGGAGACTTTACCTGGACCGAAACACATCAACCCAAGGCCCGATACCAGAGACCGATCGCACTCTGCGGAGGATCGAGTGGAACCCGCGAGAACCACAGGCGTTGGCATAATCGAGGACTTGCAGCAACGACTAGCTAGACTGGAGAGCCGCTTTCTATCACACCGTTATCACACTTAGGCTCATGAAAATACGCATCCCTGCGAAATGGTACGATAGCTGTCGGCCGTGTCGCGGGCCATATGCGACCGACTGGTGGATATATATTACCAACTTTAAGAAGACTCCGCGTTCTGGGGGCAACCAAGATCAAAACGGCAATCGCTCCTCTGCCTTTGTACCACAACTCACAGCCGCCCTGGATACTGCGTTGTCACTGGAAGATCATCAATTCGGGTTGGGGTATACTTCTACCTGGGATATTTTCCAGCTTTTTCGCATGCGCGACATTCTGTTGGCAGCTCTCAGCGTGTGTGCGTACATGAAACTCAGCACCAGCATCAGTCTGCAGACCACATACAGAGACACAAAAACGGGCTCATTTCTTGTCAACACTCTATCCAGGCCAGTTTGACATGCACTGTGGAAAATGCCCTGGACGGCCTGATCCGCACTATTGGGCAAGCCGGCAGCAATATGACGAATGTAGTACTGCTAGCTGCTGTGTTGCAATCAGTGCTGGCACGCGGCTCGGGAGAGCTCAAATATGACGGATCCAGTAGGGGTATATGAAGCCCGTGTCTGCGTGCAGGCGGCATCTGTTTCATTCTATCCCCAGCAATGCCTCCTATGCAATGTTTCTCCAGTTGTAGACATCGTATGTAGCGGGATCCGGATTTTATCTCTCCTACTCCAACGTAGTCTAGCTTCAAACTACGCAGCCATTGTTCCCGTCTTCTCTGGATACTGAATACACACCCATTCTCAAACCAAGCTGCCAGACTTTCACGCAGAATCCTTGCTTGCAATGGAGTTCAATAACTTCTAAGGCGACCCATTTGTATTTGAAGACACGCTTTCTAGTGGAATCTAAAGTTCTTCTCATGGACATATTGGTTAACTAACCCTGAGTATACATCGAGATACAAATTCCTGGATTTTTGTGTGTGGAGGAATGACTGAGACACACTCGGGCCTGGCCATTTGGAGGCATCGATCTCAAGGAGATGAGTATACAGAGGCCATTCATATCTATATCGACGGAGGCATGCCAGATAAGGGCTCTCTGCCCCATCTCATGCATACCTACCCTAAGCAGCACATCAGCAAACCTTCGTATCATCAATACACCACATCATCTACTCTCTACGCATCTCAAATGCAACATTTCCACCGTCGGCAGCGTCGCTATAATCGGAACTGGCCTCTCTGGCCTCTCCGTTGCCCTCCCATGTACCCTCCACGAAGCAAGTTCTGCCCACTGAACATAGGTGGTGTCATCGTGCTCTCTCCCAACGCCCTCCATATCCTCTACCACCAGGGAGTCTTCGAGTGCATCCTCCCAAAAGGGCTCGACTCGACAAGCTCTACCTCCGCTCGCCTACAGACCAGCGCATAAACTCATACGAGTTGCAGGGAGTCGAGAAATACGGCTACCACGGGCTACGTATCCGCAGCTACGTCCTCATGTGCGGCTGTCGGCCATGATGACCGAAGCCAACATCCCCATCCACTACCACAAGAAGTCCAGTGAGTCACCTGGGAAACAGAATCCAGCATCACTTGGGTCCCATGGACCCTATATTGTCAGGGTATGGTATCCCAGTGACGATTATGAACAAGCAACACGGGCGTTCATGATTGCCCGACAACTCAAAGACGGCTCGGAGGTCCTCGTGGGTGGACAGACACTCTTCCTTGCTAGACAGGGAGGGATGGAACATGCTACTGAATGGCAAGGCGTGATGTGTTGAATTCCTGCGCGACGGAGCAAGTGACTTCCCTCCTGCGTGCAGCGCCTGTCTCGACTATCTCGGCAGAGAAGACTAATCTATGGCCGTTTCACGTGGTGCCGCGCTTGGAGGCCTGCGCATTGTAGAGTTGTTATCCTGAGTGATGATATGGATGAGATTCTGTCTACTGGGCGGCAGGGATCAACCAGGCGTTCGATGGGAGTCTATACCTATGCTTCGATCCCGAGGCGATGCGGCCAGCATTCGCTCAAGCGTGCGTTGAAGACTTGGCGTGTGTCACACGGCATATATTCGCCGCATATCAGAGCCAGAATAAGGACAGAAAAGGATAGACAGAAGTAAATATACATAGAGTATACTAACACTATTGAGCATTGACGTCTTATGTGAGAACATCTTGGTACCAGGAGCTCGACCTGTGAGTCGTCGAATGGCTGTCCTGAACACCATATCACGCCATGATGATGGATATGAGATAGCGAGGATAGGCTTCAACCATAGTTGTACTCTGTAAGCAGCGACTACAATTATACAAGCATAGCCGGACACGATTAGAAATTATATGGGGAACCGACTAATTGCACATCGCGGATGCCCATGACGCTATTATCTCCTATATCACGCAAGAAGTCCCCTCTTCTGGTGGTCTCATGCGCATGCTGGAGTAAAGATACGAACACGTCTAGGCCACTCTTACTATGGGCTATTCGATACTCTTCATACTTATGGCTATCAAGGCTCTCTAAACGCCGATGCAGGCCATAACCCCGATCTTTTCAAGCGCCTGTTCCTAACGCCGCGCACCTTGATTCGCGATGAGGAATTCGTCTTCATACGCGATCTGGGGATGGGATGATGTCAAGAAGGACATGGATATATAATCCAGAGTTTAGAACAGGTGGGGAGTATCGTTTGTCACTTATCATTTATCCTTATTGCTGGCTGTAACTCGACCCTCTCCTACTTATACCAGAAGCAATGGCACCCTCTATTGCCGAAGCTCCCAAGTCAGAGGTAATCGTGCCCGTCAAGGCCGATCCTGGTGCGACCGGAACGAAACCAAAGATCAGACGCGCTATTGACGAGGAGGGAGGAAAGACTACTGCCAGCGTATGTGTTTATATATTTGCACAGGTGTTGTGGTGAGTGGTGATAGAGAGAACTGACTTGGAGATGCTATAGTACCCCCATTACCTCCCTATCTGGGACCACGGAGAAAAATACCCCCCTCTCGAACCCTTCGAGCACGTCGAACACGGCAAAGACGCGGATCCATCATTCAAGGATCTGCTGATCGAGGGCTCCAAGATCCAGAAACTCACTCCTAGCATCGGATCTGAGGTGACAGGAGTCCAGCTCAGCAAGCTCACAGCTGCCGGCAAAGACCAGCTCGCTTTACTCGTGGCACAGCGCAAGGTGGTAGCATTCAGAGACCAGGATCTCGCAGACCTCCCCATCCAAGAGGCCCTGGACTTTGGCGGTTATTTCGGTCGCCATCACATTCACCCGACAAGCGGTGCGCCAGAGTCGTATCCCGAAATCCACCTCGTCCATCGATACTCGAATGCTGGAGAGCTCGATGGATTCTTTGCCACGCGGAACAGCAGCGTGGCCTGGCATTCGGATGTGACATATGAGCAGCAGCCTCCGGGCACAACTTTCCTCTATATTCTCGACACCCCCGAAGTCGGCGGCGACACCATCTTCGTGGACCAGGTCGAGGCATACAGGCACCTGTCACCGGCGCTCAAGGAACGACTCCACGGGCTCAAGGCCGTGCACTCTGGATTTGAACAGGCGGAATACAGCAGAAGCCGTGGCGGGGTTGTGAGACGCGAGCCGGTGTCGAGTGAACACCCTATTGTCCGTACACACCCAGCAACGGGCGAGAAGGCGCTTTTCGTTAACGGAGGCTGTAAGTATCAACGATAACAACGAGAACCCTTTCTTTTCCTACTATGTATGTATACTGATAGCTTCACAAACTAGTCACACGCAGCATTGTCGGGCTCAAGAAGGAAGAAAGCGACGCTCTGCTGGGCTTCTTGTTGGCCCATGTTGGCCGCGGCATTGACTACCAGGCTCGTATTCGATGGGCGCCCAAGACGGTTGTTGTTTGGGATGTAAGTAGCCCTGTCACTTCTGAAGTGTTCTATAACTGATGATCACCCGCAGAACCGCGTCACTGCCCACTCTGCTATCGTTGACTGGAGCACGGGCGAGCGTCGCCATTTGGCACGTATCACGCCGCAGGCTGAGAGGCCGTACGAGACTCCATACGTGCCGGAGGAGGGTAATTAAGCTGGATGCTGCATCTCACGCAGTGTCATGTAGCTTAGGATATATGGAGAGGTCGGATATCTGGTGCTGGTTCTGCCCTGCAGGATGGGGTGGCTAGAATTGATATTCCTAGATTACGGCAATCTTCATCAACTATGCAATCACTATGAGAGTAGCGGTAGAGTAGCAGTAGAGTAGTGTAGCCAGCCGGATATCTAATCCTCGAACGGAAAAGACGTCCTTTTCCGAGCGATCTTCCATACCTACCTAGGTAGACTCACCTGTCATCACGGAACGCGGGGAAGAGACCTTTATATAGAGGCATGACCCACCGCGGCATGTTAACATCAACGTATCTCACTCATAGTCCCTCTATACAAGCGAAATGGCTCCAGCAACCCTCTCCAAAGCCCAACCAGCCCCTCCGAGCGGCCGAGCCGAGAACCCCTCCCAGCTTCAAGTCCTGGGCAAGACAAAAACGGGGAAGACGCTGAGAATCCGCAGCTACCCCACGTTCGAAAACCCCGAGGACGAGCGCTTGTATCGCAAGCAGCATTTGGCGGCTGCATTTCGCGTGTTCGCAGACCGGGGGTTTGACGAGGGAGTTGCAGGCCACATCTCTGTGCGCGATCCGATTCTAACGGATCATTTCTGTACGTACCTTCCCCCCCCCCCTTCTCTCTATATATATCCTCTCCCCTCTCTGATATTATATATATATATATATATATATATATGAGCCACTCAGACACTAAACAGAGTAGGGATCAACCCCCTCTCAGCACATTTCTCCCTCATAAAAGTATCCGATCTCATCCTGGTCGATGAACAAGGCAATGTAGTCGAAGGAGACGAACCAGTCAACCTGCCCGCCTTCGCCATCCACTCTGAAATCCACAAGGCGCGCCCCGACGTAAACGCCGCCTGTCATGCCCACAGCGTCGCCGGAAAGGCATTCTCTTGCTTCGGACGCGAACTGGAGATGCTCACGCAGGACGCTCTGCGGTTCTACAAGAGCCATGCTGTGTACCGCGAGTTCCGCGGGGTGATTGTTGACGGTGAGGAAGGGAGACGCATTGCCGCTGCGTTGGGGGGTGGGAAGGCGGCGATCCTACAGAATCATGGGCTCCTGACTGTCGGGGGCAGTGTGGATGAAGCGGCGTTTTGGTTTATCAGTTTGGATAAAAGTTGTCAGGCGCAGTTGTTGGCTGATGCGGCGTCTGCGGCGGGATTCAAGAAGATTGTTATTGAGGACGAGGAAGCTGCTTATACGGCGCTGCAGGTTGGGGGACCTGAGAAGGGCTGGTTGGCTTTTCAGCCTTACTATGATGAGCAGCTGGTGAAGACGAAGGGGGATTTTCTAGGATAGGATAATTGATGTATACCTAGGTAGGTAGACAATATGTATCATTCAGGTTTAGTGAACTACGGCCAGAATGCAGAAACAGAGATTGAGGCTGCTATCAATTAGATACATTCAGGATATTCCATCCCCGAGGAAAGCTTCAGACATAATGATATTCCATGATTTAAGCCTCTGCTGCCAGAGCCTCGCGTCTCGACTTGGAAGCAGGGTCGTAGTAGGGGATCTCCCCGAGAGAGACCACACGGTTTCCCTGGCGTTTGCTGTCGTAATCACTAGTCATTGTCAGTAGGCGTCAAGAACCAAGGGAGAGGAACGTAGCGATGAACGTACTTGGTCGCAGTATGGAAGACAGAGCGGCTAGAGAGCCTGGGTTAGCCTATGGATGGATGTATACAGGTGTTGCGATTCACGTACTTGTCCCAGATGGCCAAATCATTCGTGCCCCATTTGAACCGCACTTGGAGATCGTGATTCTCCGAGATGAGTTGACGGACTGCGAATGAACAATATGAGATGTCTGCAGTTAGTCGGAGGATAAGGAGTCTCACAGTAGGTTTTCAAAATGTCGCTCTCGCGCGCAGTTACGCCCTCAATCCAGCCATTGTCGACCTGTCCAGCAGCGCCAAAGAGACTTTTCCAGCCGGTGACTGGGTTGGTGCGCACAAGGGGACTGCGTGTACATCAGTGATGGTCCTCGGGTGCCCTGGAGTAATAATTGGTATGACTTACTGGCTGGCCTTGAAGTCAAATCCAACATTCTCGGGCGCGCCGCGGTCGCCGTCAATGAGCTCGATCCCGTGTTCCTTTGCGATCCTGTTGAAGGTGGGCTTTGGGATGGATTAGACAGGAGACAGACTAGATTTAGATACTCGGGAATCGTACCTGGTGATGCACAGCTGTCAGGGTGTCGGCCAGCGTCTGGATTGGAGGCGACAGTCGGTCGTAGACTTCGTATCCAGACGCCCATAGAGTATCGCCGCCGGTCTGCTCCTCGGGAGAGTGGGTAATCTTGAGGATGGCATAATCGGAGGGAACCCTCTCAAAGGTGATACTGCGCAGTCGTCAGTTCAGTGAAGGAGCCCAGAAGTCATTCGGGTCTACACGTACTCCGCATGCCAGCCGTCACTAGCAAGACGTCTCGAGTTGTTGACGAATCGGTCGCCGTAATACTTGCGGTTCACCTGTGGCTGTTAGTCTGGCTTCGAAGATGGAGTTCCTCTGGAATCGTGATACCTCTGAAGAAATCACGGATATCTCGTCGTCTAGCTTTCCGTGCTCGTCAACAGAGATTCTCCGTCCGCTGTTGTTGACGGCGTGTCGATGGAGCTGGGATGTCTTAGCCACCGTATCCAATGCTTATAGAGAATAAATACTGTACCTTCGAGGTAGCCGGCTTTCCAGTCAACTCTCCCAGCTTTTGGCCCAGAACCTTTTGCTCGTCGGAGTTGAGGCTCTGGTTTCGGAAAAACACCACACCACGTCGAGATACTGCACGCCTTAGTTCACTGAGGGCTGTCATCCAGAGCGATACGATGGCTTACCGGTGATGGCGAGATCGCGAATCTTCTGGTCGTCGTTCAGGATGTCTGTTAGCTGGACATCTGGAAACTCCCTTCCGATGACGGGCGTGACATCGAAGCTCTTGTACTCGTCCAGAGAACCCGAGTACTTTAGAGGCTCACGGATGTACGATGACCCAGAAGCCTTCTGAAGGACAGGCTTTCCCTCAGGAATACTGGTAGGCTGGGTTGGAGAAGCGACGTTGATTGAGGGAGACATGATGAAGAAGTATCCTGTTTGAGTACAGATGTATAACGAACCAGAGAAATAACAGAGTCAGTCCGACTTGCATCTCCTCAGCTACCAGGGCCCTGGACATGTTTATATACCCTTTTTTCTTCGCCATCACCTCCGTGTCCCCAGTGAGTCTACGAGGTAAACACCATCGCAATACGTGATTCCGTGCCAATGATATCGTTCGAGGCCGTCTCGAATCCTGTTTATTGCATCATATCGCCCTTGATCACATACACGCTGGAGTTATACTTTCCATCCTCACTAGTGCTGAATAGCCTCCTCCCTCCTGATATCAGGGATCCGGCTGGTTTGCGGATGCATATACGCAACCCCTCACTGACGACATATTGCAACATAATCCTTCATCCTAGCACAAGACTTGGATGTATATGCCGTCAAAGATGTTGTGAGGTGTATCCAGAGGCTTCGGCGTTTATGACTTTACCAGACGCAGGTGGTGAAGAAGACATGCCTGTATAGCCGGTGCGCATCTAGCTATACGGCGCTATAGTTGCAAGACTCGAATACTCCTTGCGGAGGCCCTTATACATAACTCTAACGTAGATACCAGTACCTAGCAAGTACTGTCGGCGATAGGGATCATAAAGCCATGTTCGGCGATAGGAAGCTTTGCAGTGGTTAGAGTTCATGAATATCCTATGAGATATTACACGAGTAGTACTTGGCAGGATAAACATTGCCGGTGCGTATCTAGCTGGGCTACAGAAGAGACACTAGCTTAGTATCGTCATGGCCTCCTTGTATTACAGCTGGGAATTGGTTTGATCATGGGTTTATTGGATCTCGAGCTATGTATGGCCTTGAGATATCTTCTACGCGCTACATCAGGTGCAACAGCCTTACGGTACAAGAGGTTAGAGATAGACTACACGCAGCAAAAGGAGTGCAGATAAAGCAGGGAGGTGAAGGATGGAGCTGGGTAAACATGAGTTCTCATCTAATGTCTCACAATCCCGCGAAAACGCTATACAGAGATGTCATTATAAAGTTCCTCACAGCTTGGCTTCAATCTTGGAATTCCTCGCAGCAGCCTCCTTCAAGCTCGCCCAATATTTATCTTTCAGCTGCAAAATTGCAAATCCGAGTTCGGCCCATTTATCCTCAAAGGCAGGGAGCTCGTACGCCCGTGTCCCCTCGACGGCTGGTCCCGCGAGCTCCCGAAGTCCATTGAAGTATTCCTTAAAGTCCGGCTTGATCTCGTGGAAAATGGCCGTAGGTCCCTTGTACTTCAACCGCTCCGTCTCCCATATATCCTGCTCCTCCGGGCTGGGGAGAGGTGTCCCGTTGTGGTTGGCAAAGTACCGCGCCACAGCGACGGCCTGGTATTCGTACACGCGGAAGCTGAGGGCTCCCCTGACCTGGCCAAGGAGGGCGAGCGAGGGGTCCCCGATCTTGAAAATGTGCTGGTAGAAGCCGGCGACGCGGTTGCTCGGGGTTACAGGGTCGGGGGTGAGGAAGGGGTAGGAGAGTCTGTATCCGGTGGCGAAGATGAGTTTGTCGATGTCGTGGACGGTTGTGCCGTCGGTGAAGCTGACGCTGATGGATTTCGCGGTGGTATCGACTTGCTTGATGGTTGGTTTGAGGACGACGCCGGGGAGAGTGAAGACGTTTCCTAGAACTTCGTTGCTGCCTCGCTGGGAGAGATACAATGGGCCCTGGACCACGGCGTGCAGATCTGCGATCAGATCGGCTGACGAGATGTTGCCCCCGACCACGACAACCTTCTTATTGACATAGTTGTCTGGGGACCGGAAGCTCTTGGAGTGCTCGAGTCTGGTCGGGTGTGTCTGCAGGGCCAGGTCTAGTCCAGGGATGTCTGGAATCAGGGGCACGTTGTAGTGACCAGAGGCAACGATGACGGCATCAAAGTGCTCCTGCCACCAGTATTCTGCCGGCTGGTCGTGATGGACGTGTCCGGATTGACGCAAAGTAACTGTCCACTGTGATCCTACCTTTTCTACTTTCTCAACGGTCGTGCTGAACGAGACGAGGTGAAGGAACGGCTGAAAGAGGTCTGCGAGATACCCCGAAACAACTCGAAAGGGACGCGTGGGATTGTCGCGGCCCAAAGTCTTCACTGACAGGGCCGAGTTCACCTCGGGAAACGGCGTGTGCGTGAATGCCATGGCTTTGGCGCCGACATTGCTATCTAGAGTGTCGTAAATGCCTGTGCGAGCCGTGGTGTTTTCGGCCACGGGAGCAGTGAACGTGGGAAGCTCTGCAGGAATCGCATTCCTCTTCTCGCCCTTTGTCCCTGGAGCTGGGAAAACGTCTGGAATGGGATCGTAATGCCAGAGTCCGCCTACTCGATCTCGTCGCTCAAACACGCGGATTCGTTCGAAGACGTTCTCATCGTGGAGGGCCTTGACGGCGGAGAGTCCAGAAGGACCAGTTCCGATGACAGCAACGCTTTTGTAACGGGGAGACATGGGTTCTGTTTTTCTTTGAATTCAAAAGAAGATAGGAGGATTTTTATTGTCTTCTTGGGTAATGCCCATTATTACTGTTTTTCTTTTGTACAGCTCCCAGCATGATTGCGCCATGAGACTCCACGGTGTCGAGTGCGACCGATAACGAGGAGTCCGTTGGAGACGACGCGGACGATATTATTCTGGCCCTTCGGTGACTGACGTGCTTCACGCTAGGCCGATGTTTGCTGCATCAGGTTGGCCTTAATCAATCCAATCTGCGGGATTCGATTAGGAAAACAGCAATCAACAATTAATGGCCTCTCTGACTCGTGGAGAACTCGAATTCAGGAGGGGCCAAGACGTCAATATGGCGACAAATGGCGATGTCTTGTATAACCTCATTTAAGCCCGAGTGGCGCAACTTTCGAGTGCCAAGCGGACGCCGTGACAGCCGAGTTTCTGCATTACTAGTTCTAATTTGGGTCTTGGAAGACAAGCCTTCTATAGTACGCTTGGGAGAGGATCTGGTGTAGACTCTTCTATTGCCTCCTAGTATTCACAGCCAGCATGCGGAAGTCTATGGAACCTAACATATTGAACCTCAAGTGTCCCAGCCTCACAGGTAGCTTCTATCCATTGCTCGAGAACAGGGAACTGATATCCAGGAGTACCGTCATCTAAGAAGCAAATCTAAAATCGATCCTATATTGAAAGATTAGCTGTGTTTGAAGTAAATCAGCACTCTAACATACCTCTTATTGGTCATCAACGGGTTTTCTCGCAAGTAGGCCTCCTTCTGCTCGCTCGTCAATGCATCCCATTTGGCAGCGTTTCGTCTAGGAGACAGTTGTTTAGTATGGTATAATATAAGGTACGTGGGTATCTGGTAGATGCGTACCTGTTGCACCAATCGTAGTAGACCTTTCCAGTGATAAACAGGAAGATACTGACGACAGCAAGGGCGATGAGGACCTTATTCCCATGTCGATAGTACGGCTGGTCTTTCTTTTGGTATACCTATCCAGGCGACTTAGTATCCGTTGGAAGACAAGAAAGTATGGGACAAGACTTACATTGGCACTTGCGATGCTGCTTATCTGGACAGACATGTTATACAACGCGGACCCAACAGTCCTCGTCCTCACGGATCCTGCATTTCGTGAAGTCAGCGCCACCAGCACTGGATGGACACTGGGCACTGCGACGAGAAGGGACAGGATAGCCCATCGCGGCCACGGCATGGTCCTCTCCGGGAGCACTTCAAGGGCAATAAGAAGCACCAAGCTCCACACTTCTATTGCAGCACCGCAGAGTAAGCGCTGGTTACTGCGCTCTGCAATCCATGTGATGCTCGCCATAGTGATGATCGTGATCGCAGACGCCGGAATCGTAAGGAGATTTGTCTGGAAGGTCGAGAATCCCTGGGACCGAAGCTCCAGGGTGAGATAGCTGGCAGAGGGCGTTTGGGGGATTTGCCAGACAAGGCCAATGAAATATATCGGCCACATGTGGTAGTCCTTCAGGGACTCCCAAAGCAGCGCTGGGGTAACAGCCTGGCGATTATGCATAGTCCCCTTGCTGGGATCATCGCGGATAACACGGTTGACGATGATCTTCTCTTCGTGCTCTGTAAACCACCCGTCCTTTCCGCGGAAGCCTCCCTTTGTCTGGACTGGCGATGCTGGCATCCAGAACGCGGCAACGATGCCAATGACTCCGGTGATGAGACCCTCATACGCAAACAGATATCGCCAGGCTCCCCCACCGTGCGAGTTATGGATGTGAAGCAAGCCAAACGCCAGAAATGCCCCGATGATTGATGTGGCTGTGTAGGTAATCCAGAAGCAGGCGAGCCTCTTGGGGAGCTCGTTGGATTTATAGAAGAACGACAGAAACAGGATGGTGTCTGGGATGCTGTGACTCGTTAGACTCGTCTAGAGAGCAATTGGGTATTCGGCTTTATACTCACAAACCACCCTCCAGGAGGCCGAGCAAAGCACGACAAGCAAGATATGATCCTCGTCCTGACAGGAATGCCTGGCAAGATGCAACCAAACTCCAAGCAACCATCTGAATGGGAATCCAGCGATCGGGGCCTATTCTCTTGGAGATCAACTGGGATGGCAGTTCAGCCAACAGAAAGCAAACCAGAAAGACGGTCTGGCCTAGGTTATAGTCATTGGTCGTCATATTGAGATCTGTCAAGAGCGTGCTCGACAATGCCTGACTTATGTTTCCACGGTCCAGCTGCAATGCAAAGAAGGTAACGCAGGCAAAGGTACAGACACGGGCGTCAATCTAGGAGACAAAGACTTTGTCAGTTGCGGCTTCGTGGTCGAGTAATGAGGAATTATATGCCATACCTTGCGAACAATCTTCCGTTCTTCCTGCTCGGTCCACTCAAAGTACGGATCCCAGCGATGGATTCCCTCATAGCTGTCGATCGGCCTGTAGAAGCGAGGGTCCTCTGTCGACTTGAAAGTGCCATCGCCGCCGTAACTGGGGCTTTGCTGTTGCTCTTTGTCCGCACCTTCGACGACACTGGCCACGGGCGAACTGTCGCTCTGGACTGTAGAGACCTCAAAGGTCTTCTGTTCTTCTGCCGCCATTTCGCGTACCCTAGAAGCGATGTAGCAGAGCAAAGGCTTTGTGGATAGTCTCTAGGACGAATAAATGCCATCAAGCGAGGACAGAGCTGCTTCCTTTAATACTTCGAGTCTCTACCAACTATTATCAAGTTGACGCGATGAAAAAAAACCCCCAGGATGCAGTCACGCAATCCCAGCTAGTGATTGATATAGCAGGAGGAACTCCATACCTGCGTCGGCGGAGTCAGGAAATATCTACTGGATACCATTGGATTGGCTCTCGAAGACTCCGACAGCCGACAAATTGGGGTCAACATTGCTAGTGTCCTGGCCGGTAGAAAGTACCACCCCCGCGCAGAAGATATCATTGTATATTCAGCCATCGAGTCTTGCATCAGCCGTGGACTGTCGTGCGCCATTCTGCGTCGCGTTAAGCCAGTCGTTTCTCCGGAAACTGGCAGGGAACTGTGGCTATAAAAAAGGTGATAATAAGGGAGATAAGCATTTCTTTGCCAGGTTAAGCTTTAGTAAGTTCTGGCCGGTCGTCAAATGCCAAGTTGGAGCCATTGGCGACATTTGGCGACATTTGGGGCGTTCATGATGTGAGGCTGCTTTTCGCCGACTTTTCGGCGTTAGGGCTTTAAAGTTGCGATGGCCACATCTTGTTTCGATGTCCACCAAGAAGACACATACAGGGCCAGTCAATGGTTGGCCTTTGAGTATGTCTTCCTTGGTCTGTTGCTTTCTCGCCATGAGCTTGTCTCAACGATTCCCCGGGTGTCTAGGTAGGCCTTCTTGGTAGCGTGGTGTTAACTTGGCAAATCGACCCGTAGGACTTACTCTGAGATGCTCAACTTTATTATGTAGATTCCGATTGATTTACTCATTTATCCAATATGAACTAGGTCTCACACGAGGTATTATTATAAGACTATATCGACCACATACACTTCAGCGCCTGTAAGACCGTAAAGGCGTGACCGCTTCAACCCTGAATTACCGCCGACATCTCTGCGATGGCAGACTAAGTCTGATCAGAAGACGTCTTCTCCGAAACAGCCACCGTCGAGCTTCCCTTGAGTTGTCCGGCCTCCGAAGACACTATTGGGCCCTGGAGTGTGCCAGGAGCCTTCATGTTTCGCCGCTGCTTCCAGCTCAGACCGGGGGTTTCGAATATCGCCCAAATCTCCTCCAAGGTGTAACCCCTGGTCTCGACGAAGAAGTACCACACGGCAAGTAACTGGAGAAAGAGGTGAGATGAGATACGTGAGAAAAGTACTAGGGTGTACAACGGCAGTGGAATAGTCTCACCTCGAGAACGGTATAAACAATGTACACAATGTACCACTTCCACCCAATATTCTCCAGCCCAACGGGATTGACAAAGGTCGAGAAGAAGCCGGATATGTGCATGACTCCAGTCATATAGGCCACACCGCGCGCACGCACTTCGAAGGGGAGCAGCTCAGCTGGGTATCCCCAGAGAGGAGTCCAGCCGATATCGTAGGCGCCGTTGGACAGGAAGATGGCAACGAGGACGCCGATGGCGTAATGCGAGCCTCCGTGCGTGGTGTACACTATTTTAGAGCATCGGACGAGGTTAGGGCGCCGGCGATGGAAACTGCATCGGCATGGGAATACTCACAGGCAGCGAAGATGGTCCACAGGATGAAAGAGATGAACATGCCGGCCGTCGACACAATGAACAACTTGCGTCGTCCAACGTTTTCCACAAAAAAGGACGCGCCGACAGCAACGACGAAATTGTAGATCGAGAGACAGCCGTTGATGGTGGTCTGGGTGGTGACGCTGGTGATGCCGATGCTCACCAACACGGAATGCAGATAATACTGCACGAGGCCGTTTCCAGAGATCTTTATTTATTTAATGACGATTAGTCCACTGTCCACAGGATGAAATTGTCAAGGAAAAACGCAAACCTCGAGAAATAGACCACAGAACGTGGTGATGATCAAACGCCTGCGGTTCGCCGGAGTCTGCACGAGCTCCTTCCAGCTTCCGTTCTTTTTATACTGCTGATCTTTGACAATGGCATCTTTGATCTGAGCGTACTCAAGCTCCACAACTGGGCTACTCTCGTCCCCATTAGCATGGTGTTTAGTGAGTATCTCCTTGGCGGTTGCGCCGCGCCCCCGCGAGATCAGCCATCGCGGACTTTCTGGCACAAACCAAATCAGAAGGATCTGAATGACGGCTGGCCCTGCTTGTAGAAGACTGGGGATTCTCCACGACCAAGAGTTGGAAATATGCTTGGTCCCGTACGTTGTCCAGGCCGCAATGATGGCGCCGATGTACCACGCAGTCGGGAAATACGAAAGGATAGTGCCTCGATGTTTCGGAAGGGCCAGTTCTGCGAGGAGGAGAGGCGCACCAACAACCGTGTACGCCAATCCCCAGCCGATCAGGAAGCGGGCAATGACAAACTGTGGGATCTGATGCGACGATGCTTGAAGAATGGCTCCAACGAGCGTCCATGCGGCTCCAAAGGCAATCGTGACACGACGGCCGAATCGGTCCAGTATAGGTCCTATAAAGGGGAGGGCGACAATGGCCCCGACGGTCTGAATAGAGTTGAGGAGTCCGAGAACAGCGCCTGTAGGATGCTTAAATTCTGCAAGATACAGATCAGCAATGGGATACATATGGGGTTTCTTAGAGCTCCAGGGGGGTCTCCTTACGCTCTTGCCAGCCAGGGAGCAGCTGCAGTCCGTTCATGATCATCCCATCGAAGCCCTGGTAGGAGCTGCTGAAGATCACCACCGGGAGCCACAGGTACAACGACCTGAGGCCCCTGTCGTGGATCCAGTCCGGATAGTATTGGGACAGCTTAGACATTGGGAATGGACGTTCAACCTTTGAATCAGTCACTCTTCGACAAACTGGAGAGAATCCAATGGTTTCGTTCAATGTTTCCTCCAGTTTCGGGACATCAGGCGACGTTTTGTATATTTTCTCTAGCTCACAAGCTTCGCAACAACCTCGTTTGATCCTGGCCACCAGCGAACGCCGTTAAACCTTAGTCCAAGGATGCTGCTGCCATTGCGCTGGTATAGCCCAGATATAGCCAATCATACAGGCTCCAGCGCTTGTCATAGTCGGATGCTATGATGCATCCTCCTCGTGGCGACAAGCCACTTCATGGTGCCACGAAATAGAGGGCGAACTGACTTTCATCTCCCTTGTTGGTTCACGACGGCGTGTACGACGGAGTGTATGGTTTCCTTGGAGCAGGTTGTCCAACTCCGACTTCCGCGTTGTGAGGTTATCCAACTCCGACGCCTCGGACTATGGGGGAAGCGGGAGCCAGTCTGCTCCAAGGAGCTTGGCAGACCGGAAAAGAACCAAACCTGGGTCCTCTATGAGAAGTTCAACTGTAGGAATGGCGTCTGTATCGGAGTCTTCTGGTTTGCGGAATCCAGTAACCTGAATGAGTGTGTTTATCTCTGGCCATCGGCCGCGTAGCCACGGTTGAACACGCAAGAGACTAAGAGACTTTCCGTGATAAACCAGCTCCAAAGAGAGGGTGATTTCGAGAGAAAGTTGGTTCCAAGACTCTGGTTCTGAAAGCCACATTTGGATCCAAGATGGCCAGCGACTCAGTAACTGGGCTCGATGAAGCCGTCAAGAGTGTTGGCTCTGAAGGGCTCGAAGCGATCAGGGCTCTTCTTCGCAGTCAGAACGATAATGGCGAAGCATCCAGGATTGGAGTGGTTTTTGAGAACCTCTCTGTATCTGCGACGTCGGGAACGGAGGTCGACGTGAAGACACTTCCACGGGCTGTGTTGAATACTTTCGGTCCGGATCAGTATAATTTCATTCGCGACAATATCCTTAACAGGTTCTTCCCGACCAAGAGCTCATCGGATGCCAAACCTCTGCTGTCCCACTTCACTGGCATTGTCAAGCCGGGGGAGCTGCTGTTAGTGCTGGGAAGACCAGGCAGTGGCTGTTCGACATTCCTGCGCACAATCGCCAATATCTCTGCTCTTCCGAAGAGTGGAAACTTGCACTATGGCGGTATTCCAGCTTTAGTGTTCAGAAAGCAACATGCACGCGAGACTATATACTTGCCAGAGGAGGACCGGCACATTGCGTCCCTGACTGTTCGCCAGGCTATCACCTTTGCCCTGCGAACGAGCCTCCCTAGCGGCTCTCGGGATGCCGATTCTGTCTCGAAACTTGTGGACGCGATTGCAAAGCTGTTTGGACTTGGCCACGCCTTGGAAACTCCAGTTGGAGGAGCCTTCAGCCCAGGTGTTTCTGGAGGAGAAAGAAAGCGGTAGGATATCACTTTCTCTGGCCTTTGATATTCGGCTGACCTGGGGATAGAGTATCGATTGCAGAGCTTCTTGCAGCCGGTTCCTCAGTTCAATGCTTTGATAACTCAACTCGCGGCTTGGACTCCTCGACGGCCTTGGATTTCGCGAAGGCGCTGCGTGTCCTGACAGACCTTGGAGAGAAGACAAGCTTGGCCACTCTCTACCAGGCGGGAGAGGATCTATATCGCACATTCGATCGGGTGATCCTCATTGACCAGGGACAGGAGGTATTCTTCGGAAACACCTCTGAAGCCTGGGCCTATTTTGAAGGACTCGGATACATTCCAGTCCCTGGACAAACAACAGCTGAGTTCCTCACCACAGTCAATGATCCGGAGCAGCGACAAGTCCGGCGTGGCTCGCAGGCTGAACGGATCAAGACGCCCGCTGAACTGGCGAGGGTATTCAAGCAGTCTGAACACTATAAAAAGCTGCAGACGGAGATCGACGAGTATAGAAGGGAACTTGAGTTGAAAGAATCTCCCATTCCAACAGACAACTACAACTTACCCTTCCTGGCACAGGTCTGGGAGTGCTTTCGACGGGAGATACACCTGGTGAAAGCCCAGAGAAAAGTCTACTATACCAAATGGGTCACTACTCTTATCCTGTGTCTTGTCTGCGGCAGCGTGTACTTTGACATTGCCAATACCGCGCAGGGTGCGTTTACGAGAGGCGGAATCCTGTACTTTGCGCTGATCCTCAACGGCTGGCTGCAATTTCCCGAGCTCTTCGATGCGTATACCAACAGGCCTGTTGTCGAGCGGCAGGGTAAGTTGTTCGCACTCTACACTCGAAACTAAGATGGGGGATTGCTGACCTCCGTGCAGCTCATCTGCATCTCAGTCGTCCGTCCGCAGTGGCGCTGGCAAGGTTTCTCATCGACCTTCCCCTGATAGCGCTGCAGCATGTGCTCTTCGTGGTTGTGTTCTATTTCATGTCACGATTGCAGGTTGACGCAGGGAAGTTCTTTTTCTTCTACCTGACTCTTTTCATCGACACCGTCTGCTTCAGCAACCTGCTGCGGATGTTTGCGTACTACGTGGGCACTCTGGACGATTGTAAGACTTCCACCACTGGTATATTTGCTTGCTATCCCCTTGCCAAACTAACCTGCATTGTAGGCTTCCGATACGGCGGCTTCTCCTGTACAGTACTTCTGCTGTTTGCTGGATTTTTGATTCCACCCGATGACATGCGGCCGTACTTTGGCTGGCTTCACTATATCAATCCGATGTACTACGGGTTTGAAAACGTACGTCCCTGTCTCCTTTCCCGCGCGGACGCGGATAATAACACGTTTAGTTATTTGTCAACGAGTTCTCTGGACTGTCGTTGGACTGCCGCGACAACCTGATCCCACAGGACGGACAGCCTGGATTCCAAACGTGTGCAATCCGCGGTGCCCATCCTGGTCAGGACACTGTTCCTGGCATCCAGTATGCGCGGGCGTTCGGCTTCTCCGAGTCCCACAGGTGGAGAAACATTGGAATCATGATCGCCATTGCCGTCGCGTATCTGGTCGTGGGAATTGTCGGGAGTGAGACCAGGACCTTTGTGTCGCAGGGGGGAGCACCGCTGGTCTTTGTGAGGAGGCCGTCTGGCAAGAATGCAGAAAAGGACGCGGATTTGGACGTGGAAAAGTCAGCCCCGACGACAGCTTCTAGCGATATATCCAAGTCGATAACTCTGGAGACCCTACGCGGAGAGCTGGCGCTGACCTGGAAAGACGTTGCGGTCAATATCGGAGACAAACAGATCCTGAAGAACATCTCAGGATATGTTCGACGCGGAGAACTCACTGCCCTCTGCGGTGCAAGCGGTGCTGGGAAGACGACTTTGCTCACGGCCCTAAGCCAGACTAACTTTGCTGGCGAGCTACATGGAGAAGTGCTCGTTGGGAACAAGCCTCCCACTGCAGGCTATCGCAAAGCCACAGGTATGAGTAGATCAGGCAAATGTCGACGAATCATTGACACATTATCTGACATGTTTCTCAGGCTTCGCGCAGCAGATGGACCTGCACGACGGCACAGCGACGGTTCGAGAAGCGCTGGAATTCTCCGCTCTTCTCCGTCAACCCAAGACGTTCTCGAAGGCCGAGAAACTGGCGTATGTCGACCGTCTGCTCGAGCTCCTTGATTTGGTGTCTGTACAGCACGCATTGATTGGCGACGAGGGCTCAGGGCTGGGGGTGGAAAGACTGAAGAGAGTCACTGTGCGTTGTCTCAGACTTGTATAACCTCACTGACTGAATCTCGCTGATTTGCATGCACAGATCGGAGTGGAACTGGCTGCTCGTCCGCAAGTTCTCTTCGCCGATGAACCAACGTCTGGTCTCGACTCCCAAGGCGCAGCGCGTATCATCCACTACCTCAAGGTGCTCGCGCGCCAGGGACAGGCCATTGTAGTGACGATCCACCAGCCCTCTGCTCTGCTCTTTTCCCAGTTTGATAACCTCCTAGCGTTGTCGTCCGAGGGCCAGCAGCTGTAGTAAGTCGACGTCAGCTTCATACGCGATGCATAGTACCTGACCTGTATAGCTTCGGAAAGATTGACAACGCGCTCGAGTACTTTGGTCGCCATGGAGCTGTCTGTCCTGAGGGAACAAACCCTGCAGAGTTCATCCTGGAGACAGTCGGCGCTGGAGTGAATGCACGTTTGAACGACAAGGCATCGGACTGGGCGTCCAACTGGGCTGCATCGCCGGAAGCTGAGGCCCTGCGAGAGGATATCGAGCAGAGCAAACAACGCACACCACAGAAAGACAGCGAGACAGAAGACACGTCTGAGTATAATGCCTCTCTCCTGCTCCAAACGCGGCTGCTTTCCACGCGGATGATCAAGAACCAGTGGCGCAACACTCCATACATGTACTCCAAGATCTGGGTGCATGTCATCAGCGCGATTCTCGTCGGGTTTACCTTCTATAAGATGGGGACCAGTCCTCAAGACCTTCAGAACCGGTAAGAGTTGCTGTCCGATCCCACTAAAGAGAATGAATCACTCTGATATCATCGTCCCCAATAGATCCTTCAGCGTGTACTTCATCCTGTTCTTGTGCAATGCCATCGTGAACGTCATCCTGGCCCGCTACTTCTTCGCGAGTCTGTACTGGCAGTTTCGTGAAGGCCCGTCTCGAGCTTATGGATGGGTTGCCTTTACGTCGTCGACCATTCTGTCGGAGATCCCGGGAGCAGTGTTGGTGACTGTTCTGTACTATCTGCTGTGGTACTTCCCCAGCGGCCTCCCACACAGCGAAGCAGGATACATCTTCCTCTTCCTGCTCTCATACGAGATTTTCCAGGTCGGTTTCCCGAGTCATGAATCTGGAGACCACCGCTAACCAGCTTCAAGGTCTTGCTTGGTCTTTTCATGATGGCTATGAGCCCGGATCTTGGGGTCGCAGGGAATTACCTCGTGTTCATCGTCTGCACATTCAACTGGTTCAACGGCATTATTGTTCCATACCACCAGATCCAGGTCTTCTGGAGATACTGGGTACGTTACCTGTCTATATCTGCTAACGGGGCTTGTAACTGACGTGTCCATAGCTCTACTACCTATCCCCATTCACCTACTTACTCGGCGGAATGGTCACAGCGGTGGTCGGAGACGCCACGGTCAAATGCTCAGACGCTGATCTAACAGTCTTCGAGCCCCCGTCGGGCCTCACCTGTGGGACATACGCAGCTGCATGGGTCCAGTCCGCCTCTGCGCAGTTGCTCAACGCCAACGCTACAGATGCATGTCAGGTCTGCAGGTGGACCAGCGGATCGCAGTATCTCGATCAGTTCAATCTCGGGAATGGCCGGCTTGGAGGGAAATGGGGGACATGGGGCATCTTTATTCTCTTTACGTTGGTGAACTTGGCTCTGGTTTACTTCTTTACGTGGGCTACAAAGGTGAAGAGATGGAAGCTGTTCTACTTCTTCTAGGTGAAGCTTGGCTTGGACACATTGTCGTGTGTATTTGAGATAAACGCTAGTTGGTTTTAAGTTAGCTAGAATATATCAATTTGTTTCATATTATACGGTCTTCCATTCACAGTTGAACTAGCTGCATTCCATAGGAATCTTCCCAGGACAGAACATGCGAAACCAAACTCTTTCCAACTTTGCAGCTGTATCCAAGTAGTAAGCAGTATATTCAGATTATGATCAAATACATGAAATCAACCATCAATGTAGACGAGGCCAAAAGAACTCGAGCAACGACTGCCACGCATCCTGCACAGGAAGACGACTTTTCCCTCCCACAACCCCCAGCGCATCCGGAGTCCTCCAGCTAACAGGATGCACACTGCGAGGCCTCTCAAGCGCCCTCGCCACAGCATTAGCCTTGACCATAACCTCATCCCACTCCCTATCCGCCTCGCTAAGCCATGTAATCGCGCCTCCAGCTCCAAGCTCGAGATGGTCTCCCGTTCGGACAATTGTGCGAATCACAACAGACTGGTCTACGTTCCCGCTGGCGCACAGGTATCCCAGACTCCCGGAGTAGACTCCTCGCTCTCGGCCCTGTTCGAGACCGTCAAGGATCTGCACGGAACGTAGCTTTGGCGCGCCTGTCATGGACCCTGGCGGGAAGCAGCGTTCGATGACTTTGACAGCGCCAACTTGGGGGGCTACTTGGGATTGGATTGTTGTCACAAGCTGATATTCATTAACAGGGTATACAAAACGTAGATATGAGGGAGTGGGCTGAGTACGCACTTGGTGAACGGTCTCGTAGCTCTCGACGTGGAGGAGCTTCGGTACTTTGATAGACCTAGACGGGGATATATTGTGCAGGTCGGATCGAATGAGGTCGACGATCTGGAGGTGTCAGTGAGCACTGGAATGGACAAACGAGACAGAAAGAAACATACCATCAGGTTCTCTGCGAGCTCCTTCACGTCTGTTGCCAGTTGATTCTTCCGACGCTCGTCTTCTTCCGGATCCGGACTGACGGCCAGCGTCCCCTTGATGGGCTTCATCTCTGCAACCCCGTTGGCGTCAATTGAGATAAACCGCTCCGGCGAGGAGGACAGGATCGCAACCTGGTGTGCCGGGAAGTTGATATACGCCGAGTACGGGGCAGGGTTCCGTGCTCTTAAAGAGAGGTACAGTGCATAGGAATCCACAGGCGGGCTATTGGCATGGAATTTGGTTGTGAGCGTGAGTTCATAGGTTTCCCCTTCCTTGATAGCCTGCTGCGCCTGGCGGATGGTCTCGCCGTATGATTCCTCGTTATCAAGGGCGATGAAGTCTGGCAAGTTCACCGGGGTAATCCCAGAGACTTTTGCTTCTACGCTGAGAACAGAGCGTGCTCGATGTACCAGGTCATCGAACTGGGCTTCGCGTATCCCAACTTGGCCACGAGCGCCTATAAAGTCCCCTATCGGGTCTGCCTCCCCGCGCTGAATCAGACCGAAGATGGCCCACTCGCCGGTATAGTTGTCCAGGCGGAGGATGGTATTAGAAAAGAGGAGCCGACTGTCCGAATACTGTGCGATGCCCTCTCGCTGTGGATTGGGCGAGTAAACGTAGCCTGGCAGCGACTCTCTCTTCAGCTCATATCCAAAATACCCCAAGAGCCCGACTTGAAGCAGTGGCTGCCCAACTTCAGTCTCCTGGCCGAGAAGCTCTGCAGGGAGAGTTTGGATATTGGCTTGGATGACGTCCCTGTGGAAATGATCCAGCCAAGTCCAGTAGGTGACGGGGAGCTGTTCTGTTTTGGTCTCTGCCCCGTTCTGATATACAGAGAGGACCTGACTCTTGGAAGAATAACTGAGGGCAAACGCAGCCGAAGCAAGATATGAATTCCGTGAGTGGCTATCGCGGACTTTGGCGCTGTCGAGCCATATCTCTCCGTCGACTGAGGTCCCCCTGATGAGGGACTGGAAGACGACATCCGGCGACGGTCCTTTTCCTAGAGGGATGGACTTGACGTAGTAAGGGAGAGAGTTCAGCGCCTCATAGCCAGAGTTGCGGTGTTTGTGAAGCTCGATATCTTCGTGTGCCGCTTGTTTCACGATGACATTCTCGTTCAGAATCGATTGAGGAAGCGAGTCATTCGCCCGAATCTCGCGACTTGCCCATCGATTCCACGGCGTCCTCTGAGACCAGAAATCGAGAACGATGTCTCGGAAGTTACGAAGAATCTGATCACCGTAAGCTGAACAGACACTTTCGGGGTGCCATTGGGTCCCGAAGATCGGGCGATGGCGATGTTGGATGCCCATGAGGACCCTTTTTGATGCATCTTCGGGGTCGTATGTCCAGGCAGTGGCCTCCAAATCGGCGGGAATACCTTCATAGTCAAGGACGAGGCTGTTATACCTGACAGCGTCGAATCGCTGCGGCAGGTCCCTGAGCACTCCGACGTTGTTATGGCTCACTTTACAGACCTGTCCATGCTTGATATTGGGAGTGTGGATGATCTTTGCGCCGAATGTTGTCCCAATACCCTGATGTCCCAGACAGATGCCCAGGATGGGAATGTTTACTTCCTGGATGAGTCTAGAGTTGAATCCAAAGTCTGCCACTCGCTCTGGATTCCCGGGGCCCGGGGACAGGATTATGGCGTCTAGCGAGGGCAGAATATCCGTTTTGAATGTCTCCCTACGCGCAGGTCAATAGGAAGATAGTGAAGGCATCCTGTAGGAGCATCTCATACCAGGAGAACTGATCAAACCGGACAATGGCGACGCTCCAGTCGGGATACTCTTTTCCAGAGGAATCCTTGCGGCTGTTCTGCAGAAGCTGGAGGATATTGTTGGTGTACGAGTCGTAATGGTCAATGATTAGAACTCTAAGAGTGCCCATGTTGAATGATTTAGCTGTTTGTAGTGGTAATAGAGTGCTAAAAAAGAGCTATAGAGGTCTATAGAGTGCTATGGAGAGGATGTCCCTATCTCGGCCTCAAACGTCTATTACAGCTATTTAACCTTTACAGAACACCTTCCAGCCTGCTCATCGTAGACGACAGCGCTCTTGCCGATATCATAGGTCACCATGGACACGACGACCAATTCCCAGCTCTAATTGCGGCATCCACGCTACGAGTTGTGTTATCTAACAACAGGAGTGTGCGAGGTCGATCTTCACCAGCTCCCAGTCCTGACAGCTCGAGACAGAGGAGATGAGGTGACTGCAAGGGCACATAAGCTCGGAGAATCAAGAGGGATCTATCCCCGAGAACGTGGCAGGAGCCAGGAAGAGGATCGTGAGGCCGAGAATTGTGTACTGAGGGATGCAGGATGAATGGCGTAAAGCACGGTCCCTTGGATGCAATATGCAAGATCTCCATTTCTGCACGCTAGGCTGGCATTTGAAGAATAAACAATTGGTCCAGAGGACGAAATAGATTGATAGGATCCACAGAGCATTCTGCAGATATTGTGAACGTCTATCTCCATGGTGGGTGTTGCTAAAGCCTTTCCAAACCTGGTCCATTAAACTCCGAGACTCCATACGATGGATGGTGTTATACAAAACTACCTCTAACACTGGGATAGGAATAATAAAACAATAGTAATGCAGGGCTCGTGTTCGGGGATACACTAATGTCCCATAATAATAGTGATCCATGACGCCTTGGACGGGGATGTCTTCATGCAGCATCCTGGACCTGCTGAGGGGTAGATCTATGCAGGTTGTATGCCTTCATGTTCGTCAAGTTGGACATATGATAGGAAGCCCGTCTGTACACTAGAGATGCAGTCACATCTAATCTATCCTCCACAGGGCTAGAGGCTCATTCCATATACGAACTGCATTGAAAAGAAACTCCGCCAACGTCCGCCATCCGCCAGTAGCGTCCATCGCGTCATTTGCTGCCACTCTGTTCTTATTATCATCTCGATGGCTATTATTTGGCATATCCTCTCGCCCTTTCGGAGCATTCCAACTCCTGGATCGGAGACTAACTACCTGGTACCGGTCCCCCCCATCTTCCTCGTCCTGTTCTCTCCATGCCAATGCCATCCGAACATCCACATCCAGGTCGTCCTCGTCCCGCGGGGTCTGGCCCTGGAAGAGCGCGGGCTCGCGTGGCTCTACAAGGCCCGTTTGCTTGCGAGGAATGTGGGAAGTTGTTTGAGCGGAGTATGTACTTTGTCACTTTTTTCTTCTTACCCTTAGTTCGTGTGTGTATCCTACAAGAGCAATGCCCATGAGGTAATCCACACATACTATGACGCTAGTCCCTACGCTAATACGTGCCCTTTGCAGAGGAATATCGAGATAAACATCGCCGGCGGTGCATCAAGGCGGCCACAGAGCCCCGGCAGACCAGACAGCGTTCGTGTCTTGCATGTGTTGCCTCCAAACTGGGCTGCGACCAGAAGCTCCCATCCTGTTCCCGCTGTGCGCTTCGGAGCAAGGAATGCCAGTACGCAAGTGAAAGAAGCATTCATCGAGAGGAGAGTGAGTTGCGGCATGAAAGCAACCCTCCAGAGCCAGAGCAAGTCTCTCCCGTGCTTCCACGGTATCCCACTTTGGATAACATCGACTCGATCTACCCGCGTATCAGCCCAGACCTGGAAGAGGGCATGAGAGTTCCATCGGTCGACACGGAGATGAATGGAGCCTCATCTCTACCCCCTGCTGGTGCACACGCGCAGGTCCTCAGTGCATCAGCGGTGTCGGGTAATGCGTACCAACCCTGGCCTCTTGACCCCCAGCTGGCCGCGTCACAGCAACAACAGCAACAACAGACGCATTCATCAGATGGCTCCTCATTAAAAAGCGCCAATATCATGTCCGATTGGATTCAACGAAGCCCATCGCAATGGTTTATGGCCAACGGTGACGCCGAGTCCACGACCCAGTGGCCGCCGCGCGCCTGGCCGTCGAGAAGCCCATCTATCAGCATGGCGGATGCGGCGTCACTGCCCGCGGAATGGGATGAGACGTTTCCAATGAGCTCAATGGGCGTGAGCAATGATGTGAACTTTGATCTATTGGGATCGCTGGGTATTCTGCCCCGAAATCGCACCACTGCAGCCTCACATCGTCCATCTATCATCACACAGACCCGGCCTCAGCCCAGGAACCAGCATCCAGCACCCTCTACGACGGATATGAGGCAGACTGACAACCAGCAAAAGAAGCCAAACACGGAGGCAGTCAATATACCTGCCAACCAAGACCAAGGCCCGTCTACCCTCCACGACATGATTCCGACAACCAGGGAACCCAAGACGACTACAGTCTCTCCGCATGGGGAGCCCGAGCAAGAGTCACCCCCAGCCGGATGTCCCTTTCACAAGCTGACAAGCGACCAAGAAACCGTCCAGATAATCTGCAGCTATCCCCGACTAATGATCCGGCCGGGGATATACCCCCCCTTCGTGCACCATAAGATCTATCCCTGCGCGGAGGGAGAGATCCTAGAGCCACTGGCCAAGGCATTCTGCTGTGTAGGCGCATTCTACGCATCTGTGCGGACAAGCGAGAGCTTCGTCTACTCCCTCATGAACAATGAGAGTCGGCGGTTGGTGAACGGATTCGTATGTCCCATTCCATTGTATCTAGTCCCCTAAGCTTCAGTTCCCTAACGTTGTAACAAAACAGCAAATGTGGTCCAACTCGGACAGCAATATGCTCGCAGCAGTCCATGCGATGTGCATCTACCAGATCCTGGGATTTTTCGTCAGCACCAATGCAGAGCAGACTCGGCTGGCAGAGTTACAGCAGCTGTTCTTCCTCAAGGTATACTAATACTCGTGCCGTTGAAACTGCCTCTCTGCTAAGGAACAGGCTAATCTGCGACTTAGATGGTGCGAAAGCTCATCCAGACACATCTTCATGCTGGAAACGGCGAGGAAAGCGAAAAGGTCAACTGGAGGAAGTGGATTATGAACGAAACCATCCGCCGCACGGTATTCCTGGCCAACATAATCAACACGCTCTCGTACCGGACGCAAAAGCAGAATCCTTACTACTACGAGGCACTGGACGACGACGAAGTCGCCAGGATGACTCTCCCAGCTCCACAGGCTGTGTGGAAAGCGTCGTCGGCCGAGGAATGGATCGCAGCAAGAAGCAATTTATCACCAGAGGAACAGGCCCGGAGCCAGATGACGGTGCAGATGGTGCTGGATCAGTATACGAACCCGCAGAGTGTATCTTCCGGTGGACGTAGAGGACGCGGCCGAGCGTCTGATCGTATCCAGCTCGAGACCTTGGACGAATTCACGCGGCTTGTGATTGCCACTGCGCGGGTGTATTAATAGAGGAGATGAGTGATGCTTATGGGCAGGTTCTATAAGTGTATCTTATACGATATTGGCGTTTGCGTTTGTGTTTGTGTTTATTTGCTGAACTATGAGACGAACAATTACGAGATCGAGTTTATTCATTCCAACACCATTCCTCATGCTGAACAAAGAAGAAAAGGCAAATAACACTCAGGGCAAGCAGGAACAAGAGGGAAGAAAGGCACGAAACCGAGAAGACTTGAACAAAATGCCGCAAACACACTCACTCACTTCCAACTGCCCGGCTTTCTAGAATGACAAACCGCTCGGAAAACCCCTTTCCAGTCTTCGTGATGGCCTCAATGTCGTCCTGCCCCCGAACTAGGATGACGTTCTCGGGGTAGAGCTTACCCAGGAGTGCGAGCTTGATGATAGGATCCGTCACTGGGATGACATGTATCGCGTTTCCCTGGTCCTTTTTCGCCCGGGGAGAGATAACAAGACCAGGCTGCGAGAGGATATCCGCTGTCTTGTGAATCAACGTCCGCGGCAGATTGGTGATGGCTGTAGAGTCCTGTCCGTTGACTGTCGTCGCGCTCGTCCCGTTTGCTTTCTCGGGACGCACCTCGTAGGCATATCTCCTCCCGCGAGTAATCTGGCCCAAATCCACGGCGATGCTGATTCCCGAGTCTAGGGTGAGCTGGAGCTTGACGATGCGTCGGCGAGAATCACTGCTTGAGTCGATGGCGATGGAGGAAGACTGCAGCGCGCAGTTGTCGATGGGGAGCAGGGAAGATAGATTCCATTTCGTGACGCTTTTCGCTTCCTCGCTCTCCGACAGCACCGTGCGCGGTGCGTTGATATACTCCTTGTGCTCGTAGTCCAGGAGAAGGTCAACCTCCGAGTCGTCGAGTCTAGCCGGGTGGTAACGCAGGAGATGGATGGAGCTGGACCCGGACAAGAACGCCGGCAGAACGAGCCCATGCGTATACTGGAACCCGTATCCTCCGCGCGGGAGACTGCGAGAGGTGAAGACCTTGGCCAGGTCGACGATAGCCTGGTTCTGGACGACGCCCGTCATGCACTGCACCAGGAACACCTTTCGCGGCTCCTCAAAGTCGCGGATACCCTGGCTGGAGTTCTCTGGGATGACCAGCGGGACCTCTTCGAAGTTCTCAAAGGGCAGCAGACTGTCGCGCAGGAGGATCAATCGGTGCAGCCACTCGTTGTATATCTCCATCAGCTGCGCATTTCCTCGCGGGCCCATCAGCAGCGCAGCCACAGTGGGTGTCCAGAGATGGCCCTCACAGGGGCTGCGCAGTCGCAGGCGAGCGGCTGTCTCGCGAACTGGCGCCCCTCGAACGTAGGAGATGATGGTTTTGGCGATGCGATGGGCCTGTATTACGATTTCTCGTCTGGTCGCATCCTGGGCGCTTGGGGTCAGAGGGAAGGTTGACTCGCGTCCGGTGGTTGCCAACGACGCCCTCAGTCCGTCAATGAGGACGTCTCGCGCAGTTGGACCAGCAGAGGGGTCAGGTCCCAGACGTGCTACGATGGCATCGAGGAGGGGAGAGGTGCGGCCGACGAGCTGGTGGATACTATAAACCCCAGGAGGGGTCTGGGTTGCGGCAGACCAGGCGTCATCGATGGATAGGGACGACGACGACGACGACGACGACGACAACGAATACTCCATGGGTCTCCTTATAGCACTGATGGCGTCGACAGGAATAGAATGACCGACAGGAAGATTCCCGAGGTTGGCGAAGCGATATGGGATGGCTGCAGTCAGGGACATGATTCGCATGGACGCCAGAGCGATGAGCACACAGCCGATGGCGACTGAAATGTACCCTGATGATGAAAACAGGGCTGCTAAAAGTACTTCTTGCGCCGTTCTAGTGGCTGACCTGCGTCTAATTAACCGGTTAGAAGAAGCAGGAGAAGCAGGAGAAGCAGAAGGAGTGGAATCGAATATCCGTAGCGATGTTCTGTCCTTTCTCTACCTGATAACCCACCAGCTTTGCTTGTACAATCGGCCTTGAAGTAAAAGTCGTTCTCGACAAGGACTGTGCCACAATAACGGAATACATCTCTCTCGTGGAGACTGCCGTGTTGATGCTTCGGAGTTTGATGGCATCAGATCTCAACCAGCCCTCCAACTCCGACAGCACTGCAACTGCTTATGCCACTAGTTCTGTGCTTCTTGGATTCTGCTTGGATGTCCGTGGAGAGTCTGCGCTAGGATATTGGAAGCATAGTTGACTGGATAGAGTCTGTCGTGAGAGGCAGTCCGTCATCGCAACTATTGGGCCAAAATATCCTCTTTCGGCCTCAAAGTCACGTAAAACAGGGCTCCAGCTTCATTGCCGTATCTGCCTTCATTGCATGAAATGCGTAAATATCGTCGGCGATTATCAATACTAGCGACTATCGAGAGTATAATTTTGCTGCACTAGGACTGGACTGAAGCATAACACCTTTCAACCACCAGCTACACCAGTTACGCCAGTTACGCCAGTCTCTATCTTAGATATTGAATCGGATTGCATTCCAAGTAGTCACTATGGCAGCAACAGCGGTCGAGCCCTACAAGACAGTCGCCTCGTTTGTAGGCACTGAAGGCGCATACATGCTCCCTCACCACGCCAAGGAGATCGAGAGACTACACAAACAGCATGCATTCATGAACACCACGACTGACGGAGAGCTGCTTGTCGTTCCCACAGTCAGGGAGGCCCAGGGAGGCTCTCGATTGAGGGTTCTCGACTCTGGAGCAGCCGACGGCACGCCACGCACCCACCACCCCATTCTGAGGTTAAGTTTTGTCCGGGCTAACTGTCAGTAGGGCTCTGGCTACGAGATCTATCTCGTCAACTACCAAACCGCGAGTTGGACCGGCATGGAGTCGACATTGGGTCCAGCTTATTCCCCCCTTCGTCGGCGATTGACCTGCGCGCCCACGACATCCGAACTCCATTTCCCGAGTCCTGGGGGTGGAAAGGGCAGTTCGACGTCGTGCATCAGCGTTTGCTAATCTGGGGAATCAAATCCGGTGAATGGCTGACCGTCATCAAAAACCTGTCGAGTGTTCTGAAGCCTGGTGGTTATATCCAGCTGGTGGAAGCAGAATGGATCGATCCAGAACACCCAGCATCGCCGGAAACTCGCCCCAACCTCAGCAAACAGGCTGCCCTGCAGGTCTGGTCAACAGCGAGCTTTGGAATGGACATTCATATCGCGTACAAGCTGGAGGATCTCCTGCGCGAGGCTGGGTTTGAGGATGTCACCAAGGTGCAGTTTGACCACGGATACGGGGCTCTTGCTCGAGATCCTGCGCAACGAGACGTCTCTGCCGAACTATGGGTGGACTGCTTCCGGCCTCTGGGAGAGAAGATTCCTGGTACGTGTCCTGTTCTTCTTCTCGAGTATAGAGACTAATCATGGTAGATGGAGGGATTCCCGGCGTGGCTGCAAATGCAGAGGAATTCGCGGGCTTCATGGACGCGCTGGAACAGGAAATCAAGACATTTGGATACCAGCCCAAGCTGAATTTTGTTTACGGTCGAAGGGGGGCGTAAGAAGTCTATAGCGTAGTTAATGACGAAGGATTGTCTTCTACTGTATCAGTCTATGTTAATCCTCAGAAACACCTAGTCTACGAGCTAAGATAAATCAAAATCGAGCCCCCCTGACATACTCTGCGAACTGTTCCACCAGATCTACAGCCTGGTCAACAGACAGTCGTGGATCACAAAGCGAGGTATACGCATGGCCCAGCTGTCCTGGATCTGGAACGTACACATCATCGACACACTCAGTCACTGCATCGCCCGTCTGCTCGAGATGAATCCCCCCCAGATACCCCCCTAGAGAGCGGTGCACTGCATATGTGTCCTTCAACTCAGCCAGCATATCGCTTACCCTGCGCGTTTTGTAGCCATCGGCAGTCGTCACTGTATTCCCATGGCAAGGATCGCTCAGCCAGACCGGCACATGTCCGCTCAATTGTACAGCGCGGATGAGCGGCGGAAGCAACGCACGCACGCCATTACATCCCAGTCGAGTGATGAGGACGATTTTCCCCGGGGGCGAGGCGTTTGGCGAGAGCACGTTGAGCAGCGCAACCACGTCCTCTGCTTTGGTAGACGGTCCAAGCTTGACGCCCACCGGGTTCCGCAGTCCACGGGCATATTCGACGTGAGCTCCATCGAGCTGGCGGGTGCGTTCACCAAGCCAAATCATTGTCGCTGAGAGATTGTAGTCTTCCCTCGAGAGAGAGCTCTCGTACGGTAGATGCAGTGCCTCGTGGGAAGTGTAGAGCGGCCTGGGATGCGCCGCACTTGAAGCCAACTGTCTAATAGTGTTGTGTGAAGTAGCGGCGTGGAAGTATCCCTCGAGCAGTCGGCCTGGATCGGGCTTTCGACTGCTCACATCCTCTGAGTTGACATTATGTCCTCGGAATGCATGTATGACCTCGCCAGAGGGGAGCGTCTCGAACGGATTGGATCGCGGTTTGGCATACTGGCCAGCAATCCGCCCAACTCTGACGACGGGCTTTTTAAGGACGCCCTCTAGGATGCTGCCCTGGCGCTGGAGAAGCTCGACTTTGCGTTTGATGACCTCGTAGCGCACATCCGAGAAGCTCTCTGCACAGTCTCCTCCCTGGATGAGGAACGCCTTGCCCACTGCCACATCGTAGAATTGATGTCTCGCGCGCTCTACCTCCTCGACACTGAGCAGAGGTGGCAGCTGCTGCAGCGTCTCGCACACACGCTGGAGTGCAATCGGGTCATCATACTCGACAGCCTGTGCAGCATGCTTCGAGCGCCACGAATTGAGGGTCCAAGAGCGAGAAGCCGGAGCCCAGTCGACGGCTTTGGGAGACAGAAGAAGCTCCGTTGGCTGAATGTGGATATAGCTGTTAGCTGGACGTACTACACCTCCGGAGTCTCTGTATATTCATACCTGGAGAAGAGTCACGATCTGGCTCATTTTTCCTGTTTTCTTGTGACAATATTTTTATCTTGGTGTAGATTTTGATACTCTCTACTGCATTTAGACAGGGTCGAAGTCTCGATGAGAATTATGTACTCTCCCTCGCTATAGTCTACATTTCCGTCCTATCAAAGAATATACATGCATCGCATGCAACTATGCACATGCAGCGTGCCGCTGTCTTTCCCTGGCTTGGGATTCTTCAGAAAAAGAAATAAACGCGAGCTGTAATGGCGCGATCTCCTTCAGTTTCTCTCTAAAAGCAGGTCAATCTGCAGCGTCTCCGACCGAATGACTCTGTTGTCTTCCCCGAAAGTCCGCTCGGAGTCGGAGGGCTGAGATATTATTCTATTGCAATATTATAGTATATCATACTATTTCATTAGATTATTATTATTATATTATTTTATTATATTAGTATTTATTATTTTAGTTTTTATTATATTATTTGCAGACTGGTATGCATGCTACGAACTCGGAATGCTCGTGCCAGATATCGAGATAGAAATACCAAGTACTAAGGTAGTAAGTGTATACTTTGGTAAACAGTAGTATGAGATTGAATAGGTACCTGGATAACTAGAGAGCCCACTCCTATGGATGTTGGATAACCTCAATGCATATCTCCCATAATACGCAGACAACCATTGTATCCCAGATTAGCTCGAAACCAGCAGCTGTATAGCCCTTTCCTCGTGCAGAACAGCAGCAGGCGTCTGTGGATTGTCTCTCTGCATATCATCAGTCCAGGCGTCGGTGTTTTTCCCTCGCTTATGCAAGTACGCCAATCGCTCCACCACATGCTGTCCTGCATACACGGCACCGTACTTCTTCGGATTCTCTGCAGTGCAGCAGGCCTCGAGCGGCTCGACCAGGGCGTCCCGGTTGGGATGTCCAAACCACGCAATTGCGTAGCGCGCAGGCACAGTCTGCGGGACCTGGCCGTTTT
Organism: Aspergillus funiculosus; assembly: GCA_027569145.1. Classification (NCBI taxonomy): domain Eukaryota; kingdom Fungi; phylum Ascomycota; class Eurotiomycetes; order Eurotiales; family Aspergillaceae; genus Aspergillus; species Aspergillus funiculosus. Next base: position 220,587 of record JAPDEN010000027.1, read on the forward strand.
CATCGGGGATGGGATCGGGCTCTACGACTCTGTGTTCGGTGGAGCGAAGACGGTCGTTGAACCATCTAGCCAGGAGGTCGCCCACTAGAACTGTCAGATACATCCACCATATAGGGTATAGGAGCGGTGGTACCGTTGATAATGGCACATCCCTCAATCGGAGGCGCGTCGATATACGTCCCATTCGCGTGTTTCACTTGCAGCCCGCCGCTCTTATCATTGAACAGCAGCGTCAACGTCCCGTAGTCCGTGTGTGCCCCTGCACGTTGGCGATCCTGGAAAGAGGCCCGGCTGGTCTCGGGGTAGTAAATGACACGGAAGAAGTGATCTTTGGCGTTGACGTGCGGCTCGAAGAAGTCCTCGTCGACTCCCACTTGCTGGGCGAGAGCCTGCAGCAGCGTAAGATGCACTCGATGGCACTGCTCGAAGAAGAAGTTCATGTCCTTGCGGAACTCGGGCCAGTCCTCGGGCCACTGGTTGGGGCGCGTGGGATCGTTGTCGTCGCCCACGTCAAAGGCCTCTTTCTGGTCTGAATGCCGTGTATCGCCCGAGGTGCGCTGCGGAGAAAACCAGCCGTGGAAGGCCTTGGTTTCGCCCGTCTCGACTTTGGCCTTTTCGGACACAGGCAGGGCGAAGAATCGTTTGGCATGGGCGAATAGGTTATCCCGAGCAAAGTCTGGAATGGAGTGGTTCGCAAGATAGACAAATCCCACGTCAATGAAGGCTTGGAAGAGCCGGCTCTTCTCCTTCTCGCTGGCTTCGAGGGCCTCTGGCGAACGGGATATCGAGGGCCCGATGATCTTGGCAAAATCGATTATAGGGAGACTAGCTTTTGTCTCTGCCATTGCGAGTTTTAGATGGATAAATACAAGATAGACTGGACAGAGGATGTGTGATATTGATGATGTCTTGACTGAAGAAGAACAGCTTGCACAGATGGACTCGCGAACTCAACTGCTGCATTTATGCTATAAATCTCCAATCCACTCTATCTATTGTGTAGGCCATAAACCAGGACATGCCAGCGTTGCGTGAATCGTACGTATCCCTACCGATGTGTAGTCCTTTGCCTCGGAGCTCCCAGAGTCATACTCAATGTTGACAGCCACTAGTTTAGTACAAATCCTGCCAGTTAGTCCGTTCTTCACCCGGCAGCCTCGTACCCAGTTTAGCGATCTGCAGGGAACGGACCTGCAGGCCCTGAAGAGCTGCTTGGAGGTGGGGGGAAAGATGTCGCCATCACCATCGCAGCTGCGGTGATTGTCTCGGCTTCATCTAATCTCGATATTGTGACGACATGTACCACATCGGCAGTTTGCGTTGGATCCTGCTTGGACAAGGGATGGCGCGATCAACGGAAGAGACTGGCAGCGATTCCACCGAGCGAGGAGTTGTCGATATGGCGTCAATTGGGGTATTCGATGAGAAAGCGTCTGCCTGCGAGACTCGTGGCCAGACATCGATAAAAAGGGTACGCTGGCTAGGGAACAGAGTACAGAGATCAGCACAGAAAGCAACGACTACCAGCATCACAAGCGTCATCATGGTCTTCTCGTCTCGTCTCCCAAAGATCGAAGCCCCCGGGACGGACGTCTTCAACTTCATCTTCAACACCGGACGCGATGACTATCCTCGCGACCGCGTCTTGTACAGAGTCCACGAGACAGGAGAGACGCTGACTCTTGACCAGCTGGAGGACCAGAGCCGTCGATTCGCCACGGTGCTGGTGCAGAGATACTCTCTCAAGCCGAATGACGTGGTTGCATTCCTTGCAAATAACTCGGTAAGAACTTGAGATGTCCTCGTTCGAAGGCTGTGTGGATTGACTGACGCATGCCATGACAGATTCAATATCCCGTAGCCTTCTTTGGCGTGCTCGCTGCAGGAGCTACCATATCTCCCATCCCCGTACAGACGGGACTGGATGTGCCAGCCGTGGTGCCTCGACTAGAACAGGCCAACGCGAAGTTGATTATCACGGACCACGGACTATCCAGCGTCTCCAAGGGCGCAGCACAGGCATATGGAGGAATCCCTCTGATCAGCCTTGACGAAACAGAGGGCATCGAGTCCATTGCACGTCTTGTTGCCGCAGAAACAAATCCCTTCAACGGGTTCCAAATAAGCAGCCAAGAAGAAGCAGAGAACAACAATGCCTTTATCTATCGGACCAGCGGCTCATCAGGCAATATCAAGTCTGTTCTGACCACCCACGCACACTGGGCTACGAATCTGTTAGCTACCAAGCTGACCGTACCCCCCAATACCGACCCAAGCAAGGACGTCTGGATCTCGTCCCTCCCCTTCGCCTACGGAATCAACGCTAAGCTGAACCTGGGGCTGAACGTCCTCTTCGGTATTCCTGTGATCATCCTCCAGAAGCCCTTTGACCAGACCTCTCTCCCCCTGATCGACACGTACGGGGTGACGTTCTTGTTCGTGACACCACCGCTCGCTGCGCAGATCGCCAAGTCAGAAAAGACAGCCGGCCTGACCTATCGCAGCATCAAGTGGCTGCTCTCTGCCGGCGCGCCTCTACACGACAAGATCCGAGAGGCCGTGCAGGAGAAATTCAACGGCGTCCGTCTTACGCTCGAGTGGGGGACCACAGAGACGCTCTTGATTGCCCTGCAGATTGACGAGAGGTCCAGCGTGCCCGGGTCCAGCGGTACACTCGTGCACGGCATCGAAGCCCGTGTCATCGACGTCGACACAGGCAAGGACCTCGGGGAGAACGAGAAGGGGGAGATTCTTGTTCGCAGCACGCTCGCTCGCTTCGCCGGGTACAAGGACAACGAAGAGGCCAACAAGGACTTTGACGATGAGGGCTGGTTCCACTCTGGTGACGTCGGGTATGTCGACGAGAATGCAAACATTTTCATCGTGGATCGACTGAAGGAGCTCCTGCGTGTGGGCGATGGATACGGGACGCATGTGTCGACGGGCGAGTTTGAAGCCGTTCTCTTTGACCATCCATCCGTCGCAACGGCAGTCGTTGTCGGAATCCGCGATCAAGACACGCAACAGGAGCATCCTACTTCCTTTGTCATTCTGCAGCCTGGAGAGAAGGAGGAGAAAGGTCTGGTTGCGCTCGCAGAGGAGATTGAGCGGTTCGTAGAAGACAAACTGGGCTCGTTCAAGCGGTTGACAGGTGGTGTGTACTTTGTGGACAAATACCCCCAGGTGGGATACAAGATCAACAAGCGAAGACTCAAGGAGCTTGTGGATGTTGGAGCTTCTGGTGATCGGTCCCAGCGGTGGATTGAAGCGTCTGCATGAGTTCCAGTAGGCACTACTACAATCAGGAGGAGATATACGTATCTATATAGCCACGAAAGAAGCGTATGAATAGCAAACGCTAATCTGTCCTAATAAACTGACTCCTCTGGACAATCCAAAAGCAAGCAAGCAACTGTGTCGCCCTCCAACTGCACCTCTCTGTAGATCTGGAATCCATTTCGCTGCAGCACCTTCAAACTGCCTTGATTGGCACAGTTAGTGGCAGCATACAATCTCTCTCCATCTCCCATGCCTTTTACACGGGGCAGACTCCACCACGCTTGGACTACAGCTCGAACGGCCTCGGTGGCGTATCCTCTGCCCCAGAAGTCAGGATGCATAGCGTAACCCACAGACGGCGCCGGGACCAGTGCGTTTATGCCGACTGCACCGATGACGGGCAGCGAGGGGTCACGGTCATCCTTGGGGATCATCAGGAAATAGAAATGCTGGCCAGAAGTACCAGAGGCGTCGGGTGTGGTGAATGTCTTCCTCGCCATCCAATCTTTAGTGTCTTGGATGGTGGAATCAGTGTCTCGAGGCCATCTATACTCAGAACGTCAGACTCAGACATGGAAGGCATAATAGTATCCTAGTAGTGGTAAAACTAACAGCCAGTCCATCACGTCGCGCCGACTTCGTATGGTAAATATTCCTGCCGCATCTTCGTCATCTCCCACTCTCATGGGACGCAGGAGGAGGCGCGGCGTGTTGATGGGCTCGAGCTGTGCTGGGACAATCACTGCGGTGGCTTGCTCGGGAATAAGAGACATGATGAGCGTCTGCTTGTCTGGTGTGATGTCGACGATAATATATCCAGGTTCCATGTAGGAGAGGCCCTCCAAGTTGTCTTATACAAGTCCGTCTGGCGATGAGTCATTCTGCATCCAGCTAGCAATATAGATTAATATAGCCCATTTATGCCTTCTAGTAGTATCAACCCGGCTACAATATCTTTGAAAAAAATTGCATTAAACAATGCTCATATCAGCAATCTGCTGGTCAATATCTAACCCCCCCCCAACCTCCTCTTTCTTCCCCCCCCGGCCTCCTCCTGGGCCATCTCCCTCTCCAGCTCCGCAATCCGCCCCCTCTTCCTCTCGACCTCGGCGGCCTCCTTCGCCACCGCCGCCTTGAGGCGGGCGATTTCTTTCTCCTATATCAGGCATGCCTCTGTTAGCGCATTGAATCAACAGAAAGTCCTTGGAGATGACCTACCCGCTCCGCCGCGGACAACCTCTTCTCCTCCCTCTCCTTCTTCGTCTTCTCCCCCTTCTTCCCCCTCTTTCCCCTCTTCTGGGGTTTGGCGACTATGTGTCGCCTGCTCTTACAGGGCCAGCCTGGACACAAGGGCCACCGTTGACGAAGATTGCTTTCTTGATGATCTGCCACTAATTAGCTTGGACATTTGCATTCCAGTGTCAGTCTTACAGTGGGCGCCATCATCAACGCTGTCTATACTGTCAGTAAACATGCATATAGGAGAGTGTAGTCACGGAGTACTACTTGTGGTTTTAATGCTCTGTTTGATATTATATATGTGATATAACATGTGTGGCATGATGTGTGTGATGTGTGTGATGGAAGAAGATGATGATGAAGAAGGAGAAGAAGAGGAAGAGGAGAGGAAGAGGAGGAAGGGTATTTATAGTCCAGAGCAATGAGTTACAGCCTTATTGTCAGTCAATTGTCTATTCGCCTCAAGTCTAGTGGAAGTGATTGTTCCTATTGTACTCTTGCCATATAAGGGCAATTCCCGGGACACCAAGTGAAGGATACTGACATGTTAACAACATTCTTGAATAGGAACAACACTTGCTCATTGATATCTGCTACGCCAAGTATGTGACAATTCCCGCTTGACCTCTTTCCCATATCGTAGATAATCCACATATCGCTGATCGGCCCCGGGTCTATTGCCTGCAAGCGGTTTGCGTGTGTTCCATCCACGAAGCCCCAGGTCGACGAGTTTATGGCCCTGTCCAGAGTTTTAAAAATCAGTATAGAAGAGCCCTCAACCTGGAGTAGAATACAAGTTACCTCGAAAGCTGCGCTGACTTCTACCACCTTGGTCATGTCCAGGTCGAAACGACGAGCGCGTACAGGCCCGTAACCAAAACTATACGGCTCTGATATACGCCTGGATTGTCGTTGCAGCACGCCTATGGAATAGATTCCCTCAGAATCAGAATCGTAGCCAGTGCGAAACCCTGAGAATGATTTCGCTTTGAACAAAGCACAGACACCGGGGCTTTTGAATGGGAGTTGAGTCTCCTCCTCTTCGAATGGGCGTATAGTCTCCCCCCTGTCGGGTGTGAATGGACCCTCGACCCATTCATAGTACCTCTGTATCCTCCTGGTTAATTCTTGGGAGGTCATAATTTCTGCCCCAGTGCTCGGCGAACCGACGGTCAACCTGGTGCCGTCGCTGCCAATGAACTCCAATGCAACGATTTGCGTTTCATATTCCACGTAACCACTGAGATCGCTGGCCAATTTCGGACCTGAGATGAGAGTGATTGCGACAGTCTCCAGCGGCGAGGGCAACTTTACTCTTTCCACACGCCTGCCGGGTGCAGAGCTGTCGTTATGGTAGTGCTGTAAACCTCTCCCATAGAATCTTAGCGGTGGCTCCTCGAAATTCTCTTCTGCCCTGATGATGTCCTGTATCCATTGAAGCACTTCCCATACCTTGCTGAAGCGTGGTATAGCAGGCGCCAATCTGTCTCTTCACCTGGAACGCACTGCCCGTGGATATATTCCAGGTAAGTTCCGTCTCCGTACTTCTGAAAACGGGATTTCCAGAAGGCATTGTCGTGGAAGACCACGGCCATTGCGGCGTGACACATACCGCAGGTTGAAGAAGTCCCGCGTGGTCAAATATATTGCAATGCTTTGGCGCAGTTCGAGAGGCAGACATTGAAAGATGTCCGTGTGGTGAAAGCCCTTCGCCATTGAAGATCTCAGATCGGACAAGGGCTCAGGAACATTCTTTGCCCCCTCGATAAACTCCTGCAGGCTCGGGGTCTCACAAGGACGGTAATCTGTCGGGTACAGAAAGCGGGGATCTATCAAAAGAAAGCTGTCAAGGGAGCAATTATAAGCAAATTAGAGATGTAGTGATAGCCATACATTTGGGCGCCGGCATCGTTCTGAGGACATCATAGATCTTCTCTAAGTCGACATTGTCCTCTCCAAAGCATTTTTTCAAATATACTCCCAGCAGCTCTCATGGAATACGAAGTAAGAACCCCCTGAGTAGGACGGACCTCTTGGGGTTGACCAGGCTCCTTCTCTTGGTAGCCAATCTATGTTGCTATCAGACTTTATTCCTAGGCTTTCCTCATGGTATTTTGTGCATAGGCCTGACAATATGACTGTTCCGTCTCTTGGATACACTGCCGCCAAATCAGTATAGAGACTCCGGCCAGGTTTGAGCCCTGGGGAAACCAGGAAGAACAAACGCACAAAGTCTGACAGTGTCCATCCAAGCTTGATGTGGAGTGTCTGTCGCACTTGCACATAGAATACATCTTGAATACTCTCTCAGCCAGCAAGTGCCTAATAAAAACTCCATGTTGGCTGCTGTGGCTGTAGGGACTCGTTGCCAGGCCAGGGATTCGTGAAGGGGGCTTGTTATGACTATATGAATAGTAGAGGAGGGTCCGTAACGTATGTTATACGATATCGAGCCAGAGTTTAGCTGTTCGGCTTTCATGTCCGAATGGCGCATTATTCCAGCTGCAAGTTACCATCTACCACTATTCAGAGAGAGGACTCCCTGCCCCCGGACAAGCCGAAGAGAGGATGCCCCCAGCGTGAGCCAGGGGGGGGGGGGGCAGGGGGGGAAACACAGACATGACAAATGACGGCCCCAAGCCCGTAGTCCTGGAAAATGCAGTACCATAAATGATCCCGCGGATATATGTCCCAAGTGTTTCCCCCATTTGCCGTCAGATAACCAGTACAGTTACTCAGGTTTGGCCCTGCCGAGAATGCTTTTCCGCCAGTTACACAGAATACGATGAATATGACGAGAGTCACGTTCAACGTGGAATTCATTTCCCTGTCTGTCTGGGCGTAGGACTGACCGAAGCCGGCCAGAATGAGACACATTGTAAAACCAGACCCATAGGCCTATTGCCGCGATGCCGTACATCTCCTGAACATTTTTTGTCTGGATATCTAGCAAGACCTATGTTTCGGCTCAGCTGATCCATGACAGTTTCCCACTGGGCAGAACGAGGCTTGAATTCGGGTCCCTCGCCTTCGCGGCGTTTGGCCTCGAAAATGATAACCTTATGCATTTCATCATTGACCATGTTAACGACCGCGATATTGGCTCGGGCTTGTCCCTCCTCGTAGAGATAGGCCTCTCTTTCCACCGAAAATGGCGTATGAGGCGTCTCCTTCTCGAAGTAATGGCTCAGGATTTTGTCCCAAAGATGGTCGACTTGATCCTCACGAGAAGGAAGATTTACCCTATGTCGAGCCTCGTCAATGTTAGCAATGTACCTCAAGCAATAGGGGTTTAACTCAAGGTAGGTTGTATTAGTCTGTTCAGTCATTTCGTTTGTAAGTAAACACGTTGATTTCAACCAGGTGGTATTTTCAAAGGTGTTTGCTGAAGAATTAGTATCTTGGGATGAAGAGAGTGTCTTCCTTCAAAGATAGGTAGGGGTCGAGTAACACTGCAATATCATGAACTGTGATAGACATTTCATTCACTGCCAACAGAAACTTGTGAATGCTCACTTCAATAGAGGGGACAATAGGCTCTGATTGAGAACTATCATCCACAATTCACTATTGAGGTTTTGTGCTATTCAGACTAACACAGTCTGTCACCATCATTCTTAACATTACTAGCAGCTTTTTTTATAGAAGATGAGAGATCGAGAGCAACTTCCTGTCAGTATACCAGGTTCAGGGCTATATAGATGAACGTGACGAGGCTTATACTGAACTGGTTCTTCCATTTTGCTTTGGTTTTTGTTGTATATACAACCAGTACTTTATTGAGATGTGATAGTATATCATTCTGTGACTGACATCGAGGCTTTGACCAGCCTATTCTTATGGTAAAAGAACTCCACGATGTTATTTCCTAGTGGCACTTTCATATAACAAGGCGTTTAAGATAGGTTAACAGCTCCTATTGAAGCCACGCCATCTCCCTAGTATAAGGCTCATGGGGATCTGCTACGCCTCATGTATACAGTATAGTTTGCTACAATTCTGCGTATAACACGTGTTGGTGTTCAAGTTGCAGCCCCCAGGTCTAGCTAGTTAAATCAAAAGTTGCTTAATTTCTCCTCTCTTTATTGAGATAAAAGTCTGAAATACAGACAAAAAAGAAATGCCTCCAACGAGAATCGAACTCGTGCTTGCGGATTGCAATTCCTTTCGATAGGAACTGTCATGTGATATGAGACCGCCGTCCTGACCACTAGACTATGGAGACTTGATTGGTTTTACCATTTTGAAGTTAACTATATAACGCGCTGTAAATACGTTGCTCATTATTTGTCCTTTTTAAACCTGTAATCAAGTATAGACAATGTTTGTATGATATATTTGTAGTTACAAGGTATATATGATTATCCATTAGCAAATTGCAACTTCTTATGCGGGCATTTTTGTGGTCGAGGGCACTTGTCGGCTAACGTGCAGGAGATATATTATCGAGCAATTGCATCAACCTTAGAAGGTACAACCTTTGATTTTTGTGAATCCAGTTGAACCAACGAAATAAAACTGTCGACCTGCTCTAGAATAGAAAGGTATATTACTACCCGTTCTCCACATCCGGATCCGCAAACCGGACAGAGAACAGTTTGGAAGTTATTCCCAGCCCTATATTATCCGTACACCGGACATTCAGTTTCACAACTCAAAGTACCTTTTCTATACGTACTCTTTGCGCATATCTACACTAAACCAACACCTAGCCAGGACATGTTGCGAGCCAACAGACAGGTAGAATCCCCCTGCTTAGCCCTCATTTCATTCAAGATGGCCTAGAAACTCCCCCAGTAATGCAGGTCATAGTCGACCCCACCAGGCCTCCACAGCGGCGCAGGCGTATAAACCGGGATCGGCGACGCAGCTACAACCACCCGTATCAGCGAAATGCATATGAATGGTTCAGTCTGGAAGGGGTAACCTACTTCCGTATCCTGTGCTTGGTGCAGCCCATGAAGGAGACGCCGGTGCCACCCATGAAGTAGGAGATGCAGTGATGGTATACGTGCTGGTGTAAGCCTGCGGGGATTCACCTGGCGCAAGACTCACGAGCCCGTTGTTCGGGTTGTAAGAGTCGTCTCCTGTGCCGAAGACGTTGCTGACTTTGTTGACGACTGTTGTGCCGGATTCCGTCCACACGGTGAAGTCTTCCACGGTTACGTTTGTCGCGTATGTCAGGTCGTTGGCAAAGAGGTAGAGTGGGGGTCGTAGGGCGCCATCCGCGACGGAGCCTAGGGGATTAGTTAGTTAGTTTTTCTTTAGATATAGAGATATGAGAAGGAGACTATACGGACCAGAGAAGTTCCTGAAGACGAGGTTGCTGAGTGTAACCGAGCCCGTATCTGGCTCAACGGTGTTTTGCCAGTACTGGTTGATGTCCAAACCATAGAGACTGGCCTTGGAGCGGAAATTCGCAAAGGTGACGTTGGTGACATACCCAGATCCACCGGGGTAGGTCTTGATAAAGGCAATGTTGTTGCCCTGGATGATGCTAATGTTTTGCGCGACCTGTTACACGGTCTTAGTCCGACGGCCTATTTATTGGAGGGAGGGGGGACTAACAATGTTCGAGATCTCGGCGGAAACATTCAAGCTGCCAATGGAGATGCCTGAGCCTGCTTGATTGCAGACCAGGTTCTCGATCAGGGCGTGGTGCGAGGGGCTCTTAACAGAGACACACTCGTCGCGGTTCGTGACCTGAGACTGCTGTTAGACATATCGGAGTGGCAAGAGACAAGCCAATACCTCGTTATCATGGATATAGTAGTTGGTGCCGATGGCGTCGATCCCATCGTAACTACCCAGATTCGCTCCACGGATAGTAAGATGGTAGGCCTCGACATTGACCGCAAAGTCCAGAATAATGTGGAACTTGGGGCTGTCGACAAGGATGAGGTCATGGACCGAGGCGTTAGTTGGCGAAATAAGGCGCACGAGACGAGGTCGATCGGTGCTGGGCCAGTATTAGCAGGAGAGAGACTCAGGTTTGGAGAGGAGTTAAGATGAAAGCTACTGACTTGGCGAGGTTACGATAGATGTATCCCTGGCCCTGGAAAGCGCCCAGTCCGTTGGACGAGTAGAATTCAAAGTCGACGGCTATAGATATGATCTTAGTATCTTTGTATATGCAGGGTAAGGACGGCAGACTCACCGTTGACAATCACCAGCACATCTAGTAGAAACTTTTGGTCACCCTCTCCATTGATAGTGGCGTTCAGGACATCTACGCCGGCAAACCCCTGCAGGATCAACGCACGCTCAATAGTCCAGTTTCCTCCGTACGCGGCAGTAATGAGGCCATCCAACTGGAAAGCCCAGTTGGTTGCATTGCTCAGTACCACCCCTCGCGATAGAAGGTATTCGCCCTCGGGGACAATCAGCCGACTCCCAGGATTGGGGAGAACACAGTCGTTGAATGTGGTCTCCAGTGAGGTGGAGATATCAGTAGAGTTGTCAGCTAATGCCCCGTAGTCTAGGATATTGCATTCGATTGTCTTTTGCGACAAGGGAGTAGTTGGACCAACAGGGCCGATCAGCTGGGCTGCAGCATTACCGGCCAGCAGCAGCAGGGGGAGAGAAAGAATCATGACCGGGTTAGATAGAGTGGAGAGAAGATGTGCTGGGTATTCTGATTCCTGTTACTGAGGGGAATAGATCACTCTGAGCCAGTGCAGGCGTTTATGTAGATCTTGATACCGCATATAATGAAATGATCAGTACCTGAAATAACGACATAGTTTCATATAAATTTTTCTCATATAAATTTTCCGGCAGTGAGCTCAATTGTCAAGTCAATGACACCATCCACACTACCTCATAGCGTATTCTATCTAGTACTATAGCGACTACTACTCCGAGTCCTCCTGCAAGGCCTCCTTCCGGGTTTTTGAATGCGGGTCGAGATACGGCTTCTCTGCCTGTGGGGCGACACGAAGCCCATGTCGCAGATGCGGGACTGACCGAGAGTAAGTCGAGAGCTGCTGATTACAGGCGAAGGGGAGTTGGAGTCACTTACAGTAGTCGAAGATGCCCGTGTGAAACGTTGCTCGATTGTCCCAGATGGCGACAGCGTTCGGTGTCCACTTCCACCGAACCTGGAACTCGTACCCCTCTGCAATAGTGCGATAGAGATTGTCGAGGAGAGCGTCGCCCACGCGCTTCTCTAGGCCTACTATCTCCTTGGTGAAGTTTTCGTTGACAAAGAGGGTCTTCCATTTAGTGACGGGGTGGGTGCGGACGACCGGGTGCTCAAAGTTGCTCCCTCAGTATTGCAAGACTAGGAAATGGAATAGAGGAAAGAAGGATATAGCTTACGATAGTTTCGATGGGATCTCTGCGCAAACACCCGCTTGTTTTCAGCGCCTTTTCGGCCTGTTCCAGTCCGCTATGCTTGGCCTCGAGTGTCTCCAAGAAGGCTCTGAGCTTTGGCGAAAGAGCTGTGATTATCAGCCACCCATCACACTCTCCGAGACCAAGATAATAAAAAAAAAAAATAGATAGAAATGCGTACATTCGTACAAAGCGTACCCACTCGCCCAGATGGTGTCACCTCCAGCTACTCCCCCCTCCGGTCCTGCATGAGGCAAGGTATCCATCTTCAGCAACGTCAGCCCGGGCGGTTGTAACTCGTAGCTGACGTCCGAGTGCCAGATCTGATGCGAACGGCCATTTACTGCCGTCTCATCCTTGTGTATCGGGTGCACCCAGGGCAAGTCTGGGATTATCCCCGCCATCTGGTGGATGTGCAGATCGCCATAGTACGCTGCGAACGAGATCTGTTCGTGGACGTCCATGGTCTGATCACGGAAGAATACGACGCCTCGTTCGGCGACTAGACGGGCCAAATCATCCTTCTGCTCAGGAGTGAGAGAGGTCAGTTGGAGACCGACGATCTCAGTGCCTATTTCGGGAGTTAGATGGATAATGTCCTGTGCTGCCGAGAGGAGGCGGGATTTCTTGGGGTCAGCAGAAAGGCCGCGGTCGGTGAAGTCCTTCAGAGTCAGATTGGGCAGCTTGAATGGGGTGTAATTGGGATATTGGAGACCAGCAGCAGGCACAGATTGCAAAGGGGAGACACCGCGGGGGGTGCGATACTCTGGATGAGGCAGACCAGAGGGACGCTCAGGGAGCTTGATTTCGGAGAGAACCGCCATGCTTCGTTTCTTGATTAATTAATGAGACTAAAGAAACAAGGAATACAAAGGAAGGACAAGCTTAAGCTTATTATAGTTATAAGGTTTTTCTTGCATGATTACTTGTTCACTTTGGATATTGCCAAATGCCCTAATCCTGGTGGAAGATGGCGTTTTGGAATATCACGCAATTATAGTCCAATTGAGTCCTATCAGTTTGATGATGATATTAACAATGACTCACATGGTGTACACGTAGAGGACAGCGCTAATTAGCTGTCGAAGAAAAAGTCCAGCCGCTTATTTCCCTGGTCGCTGGTTGTCTCGAGATATTCGGCCTTGGCCTGCTCGCTCATGCCATCCCACTGTCTACGCTTCCACCGATTCCTGGCAATATAATACCCCTTGGCTAAGACGTATGCCGCAATTGTGGCTACGTTGATCGCAATCAGCTGTCCGTCTCCCCTGGGATAGTACGGCTTATCGTCTTCCCGGTAGATGTTCGAGGATGCGATCCCGGACAGCTGGATGGTGATGTTGTATAGCGCGGCGCTGATAGTTCTCGTGCGCACTGCGTTACTGAGTCGCGAACACCATCCCACATGCGCGGCGTGAGGCGATGGCCAGCCGAGGAGGACGAATGTCACCGCATATAATCCCCAGTGCGACAAGCTGCTGGCGCACTTGTACAGCACGATCAGCAATGGGAGCGACCACAGCTGGGTCAAGATGCCGATGATGGCAATCTGATGGAAGCGCTCCGTCAGCTCCGTTGCAATAAGCAAGTTCAGTGCCGCGAAGACTGTCACTGGGATACCCAGCAAGGTGGTCTGGAATGTCGAAAACCCGATGGCCTTCAGAGACAGACTGAGATAGGATTTTGGCGGTGCGGTGGGAATCTCAAACAGGATGCCGATTATGTAGATGGGCCACAGATCGTAGTCCTTCAAACTGCGCCAGAGCATCCCCAGAGTGAGCGCCTGGCGATTGTGCATGTCGCCCTTGGAGGGATCGTCGCGCAGGACGCGGTTGACAATGATCTTCTCCTCGCGCTCGCTGAAGTAGCCCTTTGGATTCCACCAGGTCTTCGTCTGCGTAGGACCGGGAACCAGAAACAAGAAGCTCAGGACTCCAATTACAAAGGAAATCAGGGCTTCGATGAGGAAGAGCCATCGCCATCCAGCTCGACCAGCCACTCCTCGCATGTGCAAGACCCCGTAGGCGATGAAAGACGCAATCACGCCGGAGATTGAATCCACAAACCAGAACAGCGCCAGGCGGAGGGGCATTTCTGTCTTGGTGTAGAAGTATGAGAGATAGAGAACGGCGTCGGGGATGAATCCACCCATGAAGAACCCTAGGAAAAACCGACAGGCAAAGAAACCTGCGCGGTTGTGGATGAAGAACTGCCCTCCCGACGCCAGACTCCACAGGATGATCTGGATAGGGATCCAGCGATCTGGGCCCAGGCGTTTCCCGACCATCTGCGAGGGAATCTCGGCGATGAGGAAGCCAATGCGGTACATGTTCTGTGCGTTGTTGTAATCGTTGGTGTTGATGTGCAGGTCAGGCAGGAGGTTGTCTGCAGAGGCATTGCCCAGATTGCCACGGTCGAGATTCAGTCCAAAGAACATGACGAGGATCCAGAGGAAGATCTTGAGGTCGGTCTTGCGGCGAACCTTGATCTCCTCGCGATGGGTCCATCGGAAATCAGGGTCGAACCGGTGCAGATTCTCGTACTCGGGGTTGGGCAGATAGTATTGAGCCAGCACAGGGTCATCGAAGACACTCCTGGTCGTGGCGATTGCATCGAGATCGACCGGCTTCTTGCGACGAAAGACCGTGGACAAGAACGACCCCGACTCTGCTGGAGGCTGCACCTCTGCGAGATTCGGGATGATCCCAGTTTTGGAATCGATGTCGGACTGAGAGACGGCCATGACTGCGACGACGCTTCGACGGTGAGCACGAAACACGCCGAAACTCTACAATTTGAGGGTTCGAATTTATACCCAGACCCAGACATCTACAAACTACGTGCTTTGAATCTGCAATGGTGTAAAACAAGCTACTTTGAAGGCGTGGCGTGGCTCACTGTGCCGCCGGATGTTGCCATGCAAGTGCAGATGGCATCACTTCTGCCCACCCACAAAACTAACGCCAGTCGGGGATTTGTTGCTTATCATAAGTTGAAGAACGCCGTCTTGCTATTGATGGAGAATTTCCTTTAGGGTTTGTCTATATTGACACATCATATAGCACGGCTTGTTCGCCATCATCGGCCGCTTTCGAAGCCGTTAGGAGCAGTGAGAGACCCGCTCCAGGGCCCGAATACCCTACTTTCGCCGGAGTCAGAAGGGAAACAGCGTCAAATGGGATGGCTTCGTGCATCTCGGGGTATCTTTGGCACGAAGCTCAGCGTCCGTTGTGTCTTGCGCCATTCTGGTCTGTGCTGCGTATGTACGTGGAGTATATGCCGCAGCAGCGAATGTGATGCTAATATAGATAGTACCTAGACATATTATGAGCTGCATGAGTTTACGGAGCAGACCGGCATTTCCGGGCCATCAACTGCCATTTAATAGTGGATGAAAAGTGGCAGACATCCGTATATTGGAAGCGATGAGTAGAATAGTTCTTCTCCTTTGTCTTCTTCCTTATGTCGTTCTCCTTTACTCTGTACTCTATACTAAGTGAGAGTGCCTAGTATATCTTTTGAATTCAGACTGAGTATTACTTAGTATAGTTGCATGTCATTGCATACCCGAGTATCAACAGTCTTAAGAAAGACAATTGAAGCAGACTATTAAGCAAAATAGTCCTTTGCGTTGAAATAAGATCAACAAAGTCAAAGTCAATTAGAACCATGGCTCCCAAGCCACAACCCAATTCTACCAAAGCTTCGCTGCCTGTCTCGAACCGCCGAGTCCGATGGCTTCATGTTTTCGGCTGTTGACCAACGCCCGCACCGAGATGGATAGCCCTATAAACGGGACTGCTCTGCTCCAACACTGTCTACATTTTCACAGCATCGCTGATCGTTCTGTTAGAAATGACTGCTCCCGCCTCTACGCAAACAATGCATAGCCCCAGTTCCAGCTCCGGGACTCTCAGCAGCTCCAGGAACATCGTCCGAGAAGAAATGGCCCTCGAGTCACTGGACAAGGTCGAGAAGCCGCCCGCTGTTCGGACTGACAATGATGTCCCCCCCGACGGAGGCGTCGCTGCATGGCTTGTGGTATTCGGGGGATGGTGTACGATGTTTTGCAGCTTCGGATGGATCAACAGTATGACCAACACATCTACTTCTACGCGAGCAGAGAATGATACTGACAGGAGCGTAAATAGGTGTCGGTACTTTTCAGAGCTACTACGAGACAACTCTCCTCCGCCAGTACTCGGCGACTACCATCTCGTGGATTCCTTCGTTGCAAATCTTCTTCATGCTCGCCATGGTAGGTGGATGCGATCCCAAGTGTACCCTGAACATTGAACATGATGAACCTAACACAGTCGGTAGGGCCCGATTATAGGCCAGATTTATGACCGGTTTGGCCCGCGACACCTGCTGGTGGGAGGCTCGTTTCTCCACGTCTTCGGCCTCATGATGGCCTCGATTTCCACCGAGTACTACCAGGTGCTACTCTCCCAGGGCATGTGCAGCGCCATCGGGGCCGCAGCTCTCTTCCAGCCGGCCATGAACGCTATCCCCAGCTGGTTCAACCAGAAACGCGGCGCTGCGTACGGGATTGTCTCGACGGGGTCCAGTATCGGAGGCGTCATCTTCCCCATCATGGTCAGCCGACTGATAGGCGACGTTGGATATGGCTGGACAATGCGGATCAGCGCCTTTCTGATTCTCGCGCTGCTGGTCATTGCAATCCTGACGGTGCGGTCCCGGGTGCCTCCAAGACCGCATCACCCCCTGAGCCGGGAGACTCTGCTGCACCCCTTTCGGGAATTGAAGCTGGTTCTGCTGGTTGTCGGGTATATATTCCTCACCTTTGGCGTGTTCATCCCCATCAACTACCTTGTCGTGCAGGCGATGGCCGCTGGGATGAGCGCCGGTCTCGCGCAGTATCTCGTCGCGATGCTGAACGCCGCCAGTCTGTTTGGCCGGATGGCAGGCGGGATTTTCTCCGACAAAATCGGCGCCTACAACATCTTCCTTGCCGTTTGCGCGCTGGCCGGCATCTTGGTTCTGGCGCTTTGGATCCCGGCCTCGGGGAATGCTGCCATCATAGTCTTTGCGTGTCTGTTTGGATTTGCGTCGGGAACGTATGTCACTCTGGGGCCTGCGCTGGTGGTGCGCATCTCGCCGTTTCAGGAGATTGGATATCGGACGGGTCTGCTTTTCCTCTTCGCGTCTGTCGGCGGGTTGACCACGAGTCCGATTGCCGGGGCCATCTTGCAGCACGATGGGGGGTCTTACACGGGGATGAAGATTTTCTCGGGGGTGGTTTTTCTTGTTGGAACGGGCTTTGTATTGGGGACGCGTCTTTTGCAGACGGGGTTTGTTCTGCAGGCGAAGTTTTAGCTTCATCATCGGATATCTGAAGATATCATTCATTATATGGCAAGCAGTTCTCCACTCTTTCTGCTGTTTCTCCTGTTTCTTTTGTACTCTTGAATTTCTGCTTTTTTCTCTTTATTTCCTGTATTTTTATATATTTTTATATATCTTTATCCTAGTATACGAAATTATGGGTTCTACTACTCGTACAAACCATTGTTAGGGCATGGCCTCCTAAGTCGTAAGCTACATAATTAACCCAGAATCTAGGCCCTTCTTTAATAGTTTGTTTATATAATGGACGTAGTATAGTCGAGAGATCAAATCAGCAAAGTACTCCACTCTGAAAACCCAAGCATATTAACATCCCAACTCGCCGGATCCAGAAACGCCTCCAGGCTACTTCCATCGTGCAGTAACTGCTCCGTGCTCTCCGTAGGCGAACAGCTCACCTCTCGGATCCTCGTCGCCTTGGCCCGCATCTGCAGCACCATCGCCCACTTGGGCCCTGGATCAGGCCAGGAAGGATCCGTTTCCACGGGCTGGAAGATGGCGTCGATGCAGCTCCAGGCGCGTGCAACGTGGGGCCCTGTTGGATGAGTACAGAGATGCCAGAGGACGTAGGTGAGAAGGTGATACTGGGTGTATGTCGTGGCGAGCCAGCGAAACCCGCCCAGTAACTCGTCTGTTTGCATGTCGAGGCCGATCTCGAGGGCGTGGCAGGCCATCTCGAGCGTCTCGTGTTCCTGCGACTGTTCTTGCGAGTGTTGCTGCGTCTGTTCCTGCGTCTGGCTTCCGATTTGGAGGGCCTTTTGCCGCGCGTAAACGGCTACCTTGATGGCGAGGACGTCTGCCAGGAGCATCCCGTGTCGTTGAATGGGGATGTTGAGGTCTCCGTATTGCAGGTATTTCTCCTGCAGATACTCCTTCAACTCGCGCGCTATCTCAGGCGCGGGGACTGCGTCGAAGGTGGTCCGGCGGGATATCTCGAGCATTTTCCTGTTGACCTCTGTTGCAATCAGCGGCGCAGTCATCTCCGTCCACCGGGACTGCTGGGGAGCCACGGCGGTTGTAGACGACAGATCGAGATCGTCGACGTTGCTGGGCAGGCTGGTGTTGCACCCCTCGCTCTGCGCAACGATGGCTAGGCCGTGGTCTTCTGCGGCGCGGTGGTCGATGATCGAGATGTGCCACCACAGTCTTCGGCGCACTTCGCACTCCAGCGGCGGCAGGTTGAAGTGTTTGCCATCGTGGTGCAGGCCAATGGACTGGGCTGCGCGGATGGTCAGTCCATGGAGCATCCAGCTGGACCGGCCGCTGTTGTGATATCGAAGGGAGATCTAGAACATGAGTCTCTACATATTCCTAGATTTGTCCGAGATTTAGAAACGTACCTGATAGATGGCCATGGCCTGTAAGGAGGTCACCGTCGGAGCATCCAGAAAGGCAGACTGGTACAGAGAAATCTCAAAGCCCTGTTGGTAACGGCGGAGATCTGTGCGGAACTCCTCGCGCAGCGCATTGTCTGGGATCATACTGGTTGTGGCTGCAAAGTAGATGGCGAATACAAGCGCATGCACATCCGCAGGCGCCTCCTGGGGATGATTGATGGCCGCAAAAACACGCGGTTGGGTCGATGGGATATGCAGGACCTTGATCAAGGGGTCTACACGGCTCAGGAAGGTCTGCCACAGCTGGGATGCCTGCCAGCGCGTCGGATGCAGCGTTTGGGCGTCGATATGGGAGAGCAGCGGGTTCGTGATGAGTCCTTCCAGCTTCAGAGGCGATAGTCGTCGGATGCCTCTTCCATCGTGGCTCGGGGTGGCTATGACAGTCTGCAGTTCCTTGTCGTTTTCGAGGAAGTGCGAGAAGAAGCGTTCGTTGATATACCGGCCATCTCTGACCAGGACGCCGCCTCGTTTCTCGAGACTCTGTTTTTTTTCTGTACTCTCTGCACTCTCTGCACTCTCTGCACTCCTCTCTGTAGGCTCCTCTGTGTGCTCTGTATGTTCCTCTTCTGCAGGTTGTGTATCCCGACGAGACAACTCGGCCACTCTGCGCTCCAGCTGCTCCAAACGCGCGACAATATCAGCAGAGGCGAGTCTCGCCGAACGCCTCCTAACTCGACTGGCGCCAGGATACTGACAGAGGAGGTTCTGACGAGCACAGGCTGCACAGGGAGTTCCCTTGTCGCAGCGCACTTTTCGCTGGTGGCAGCGCAGACACGACCGCTCCACGTTGTATTTTCGGGGGCTGTCCATGTCGAGGAATCTGTATTCTCATACACTATCGAAACGGCCTGATCTTTGAATCATCGGGCTTTGCTTGGTGGCGGTCGTCGGTCGTTCGCGCGCCGAGCTTGGATTAATAGAGTTTGGTCTGGACTTGTCTTGTTTGGGTTAGAAATAACTTAGTAGCTTTAGCTTTACGGGATCGGACATTAGAAATTTAGTTCATTCCATTACGGGTGAATTCCAGTCTATCTAGCCTATCTTCGTAACAAATACTAACGTGGATACAATTACAAAGCCATGAGGCCGGCCAGCACAAGTCCAACCAAGCAGCCTCCGACGTTCATCTGCACCTGGCCAGCGGCACTCTTGCTGGACGCAGCAGAGGAAGACGCAGAGGAGGAGGACGACGACGACGACTTGGTCGAGTTGCTCGAGGCCGAAGTGGTGACGTTGACGCCAGAGACATAAGTGACTCCGTTCTTGGAGTAGGAGACGCCCACGTCAAGACCAGCAGAAGCATCATACGGGAAAGGCGAGGTGTAGTTGTAGGTCGGGGCCTGTCCCTTGAAGGTGTCGATGACCTTCTGGAGGATACCGTGTCCAGCAGAGCAAGTCTCGTTGGTCGTGGGGATGGGCCAGTTGGACCGGAAGACAGAATAGGTGCTGTCAGACAGAGGTCCGGGCAAGCTCTCGTTGAGGTACAGCTTCGACGGATCGATATCGTAGTTGGTGTAGCCAGTCTTGTTGGCGACGATCTGCAGAATATTGGCACCGCAGTCCCAGCGGCCGAGAGAAGGCAGACCCCAGTTGGCAGAGACTGAGGCGATGGCAGAGTAGTGGGTGTAGACAGTGTCATCCTTGGTTCCGATCAGGTCCTGGGGGATTGCACCTCCGAGCAGGATGCTGAAAATGCGGTTCTGCACAAAGTAGTCCTCGGTCTCGTCAAAGGTCAGCAGCAGCAGGGTGTTGTTCCACACGTAGGTGTTGTTCATCAGACCAGAGACGAAGCCGCGAAGCCACTCGGAGCTGAAAGTGATATTGGTGTCGTGGGCATCGTTGGTCATGTTGGGGGTGATGAAAGCCCACTGGGGGAGCTGCTTGTTCTTGATATCGTCTTCGAAATCCACAAAGCTCTTGATCTTGCGCAGCGAAGTGTCGTTGTTTGTGACGGAATCAAACAAGATCAGGGGGTTGTGCTTGCGCACGTAGTCATTGGCATAGGTCTCCTGGTTGGAGTAGTTGAATCCCTGGAAGCCGGCATAGGGGATATGCTCCTGATACTCGCCCCATGAGATGCCCTTGGTGTCCAAGAGATCGGCGACAGTGTAGACGTCGGCCGGGATCTGCTGGAAGTCATCGTTGTCCATGCCGTAGTTGTCACCACTGGCGGCCGCACAGTAGTTGGGCTCCGAGGGATGGCCCGTAGCAAAGTAGTTTGTCAAGAGGATACCCTGACTGGCGAGCCATTCCTGGTTGGGGTCTCCAGCTGCAGAGCTGTAGTCCTGGCGATTGTTAACAGATGGAGAGAAGATGAAGAAGAAGAAGTACTCACGATATTCTCCAGCCAGACCTGATAGAAGCGGTCAAAGGCAAGGCCCTTGACATCAGACACAGGCGACAGAGGAGTCGTAGTGGCCGCAGCAGCGCTGATCTGGGGAATTGAGGGCTCACTGGTGGTGGCCGTCTCTGCCAGGACTGCCGTGAGCAGCGAGAGGAACGCAGCGACGCGAGAAACCGACATCTTGGGCGGAGAAGAGGAGATATGGTTATGAATATGAGAGAGCGCTGGATGCATGCCGACACGCAGGGGCTGACTTAAATACTTCAACCTGTATAGTAGTAGTAGTAGTAGTAGTATTAGTAGTAGTAGTAGTAGTAGAAGAATAATGAGGGCATCCCCAGATCGTGCCGGTGGAACCCACAGTAGCGTCTTTAGCGTCTCTACAAAACGCCTTCCACGTGGAGTGCAGACTCTTTATCACTGGCTGTGATTCAGAACTGTTGGAGCTGCTGCTTTTTACTCTTCTATTCCCTGCGTAGTGGCTGTTCTTCCAGTTGTGATAGGAGGAGGCGCTGAAGCTCACCAAGCTTCACCAAGCTTTTCCCAAGCACCACATTCCCACCACATTCCCACTCTGTTGCCCGGCAAGGAGAACGTAGATTAATCGGTAAGCCAATGCGCATCGTCGACTCCTGCACACGCCTGCTCTGCCCGCTCTGAGTTGTCCTGTGCGAGGGACGCTAATAGCCACGTTTCGTGCTTCGCAAACGGTGGGATTACTTCTCAACTGATGTTTGAGTATGTGCCGGTTTGCCGTGATCGTACAAGCTGGTGGACTGACAACTGACGACTGACGAGTCCTGGTGTCGCGCGTGCATTACTCGTCGAGAATCTGGAATGCCTGGTTATAAGTCGCTGATTGTCGCAATAGCGTCAGAGTGCGCGTCATGAAAAGCAGTGGCAATGAGCGCCTCCACGGGATGGAATCGACGCATCCTCATCACGTTGGGGTCAATAGCCCTATTTCTCTCTATCGCACTGGGACTGGGACTGGGACTGGGACTTGGACTTGGGTTGAAATCAACCCATCATCATAATGTCCATCTCTCGTCGACAAACTCGTCAAGTTCCAACACGTCGTCTGCGCTTGGGACCGAGTTATGGAGACTGCCGGCGTCAGAGTACGTGCTGGATACGGACACTTGGGACGTCAACGCGGCTCCAACAACGCGAGCCTTCGATTTCACCTTGTCTGAAATCGAGGCCTTTCCCGATGGTCAGTAGGAAAATCAGTAGATTCATCCCAGACACACGTATGGTGGCTGACACTCGTCCATGCGTACAGGCGTCCTGCGCAAGGTGTTGGTGATCAATGGACAGTATCCAGGCCCTCTGATCCGCCTCAATCGTGGCGATCGCCTTCTGATCAACGTAACAAACCATCTAGCCAAGTCGACCAGCCTCCACTGGCATGGGATGTTCCAGAATGGCACCAACTGGATGGACGGGGTGCCTGGTATCACGCAGTGTCCGATACCGCCGGGGAAAAGCTTTCTGTATAACTTCACCGTCGAGAACCAGTTCGGCACGTTCTGGTATCATGGGCATTCCGACACACAGCGCATGGACGGCTTATTCGGGGCCATGATTGTGCACGCGCCGGAGGAGGTCGAATACCAGAAGCGATATGGATATACGCACGACCAGATTCTCTTCGTCCAGGACTATTACCATCAGCTGAGTGCTGAATATCTACCGTCCTATCTTGCTTCGGGCAACGAGAATGCAGAACCAGTTCCTGATAATGGGCTATTGCAGGGGACAAATTAGTTCGTGCTCTCCTTTATTTAATCTGCCGGCGAGATGCTGATATATCTATAAGCTTCAACTGTTCCTCATACGGAAATAACAGCGGCTTCACCTGTTACGATAATTCCACCAGAGCCCAGATCCCCGTACAGCGCGGCGACAAATATCGCTTTCGCCTCATAAACCCCGGCGGCTTTGCGACCTTCCAGTTTACAATCGACAACCATACAATGACCGTGATTGAAGGAGACTCGACCATGGTTGAGCCTCTGGAGCTGCAGACTCTCAAGATCACCGTAGCCCAGCGCTACTCCTTCATACTTGACGCCGATCAAAAAGCGAGCAACTATTGGATCCGTGCGGAGATGGACACCGACTGCTTTGCTGCAGACAACGAGGTGCTGAATTCGACTGTCTACGGGATCCTGGCCTACGACAACAGCACTGCCATTCCAGGCGCAGACTCGGTGGGTTGGCCCAACTCGATGGATCCGTATTGCGAGGATCTAAACGCCACGCTTTTGGTGCCGTCAGTCGCTCGGACTGCGCCTCCAGCGGATCACTTCTTTGTGATACAGTTTGCCTTTCAAATCGGTGCATATGCCTTGGACCGCGCGTATGTCAATGGGACATCCTGGACGCCGTCCACAGTCCCGACGCTCAATAGAGTAGTTCCCAACCTGCGAGCTGGAAATGCGACATACAACGAGACGGGACACGCGCCGTCATATGGGCTGGAAGATCAGTACATTCTGGATATCCCGACAAACCAGGTGGTTGACATTCTCCTCCAAAACTTTGATGACGGCTCGCATCCATTCCACCTACACGGCTACGAATTCTGGGTGATGGCGAGCTCCGAGGAGCAGTACTTCCCATGGGACTCGTACGACGCGATCAACACGACAAATCCAATGCGTAGAGACACCGTCATGGTGGACGCATTCGGCTGGACGTTGATTCGAATCCAGGCGGACAACCCGGGGATGTGGGCGATGCATTGCCATATAGCCTGGCACTTGTCGGCAGGGCTTCTCATGCAGCTTCAGACACGCGACGATCTAATGAAATCATGGACGATACCAGAGGATGTGCTGGCTCTTTGTGAAGCATAGTCAACTCATCTTTAAAATACATTCACCCTAATTGGACCTGAGACACGTATGTACAGTACATATAAGATTATCATCTCCTTAATTGAGACCCTTAAGACCGACCTGCAAAAGAAGAATCTATTCCAAACCAGCGAATCTCGTAAGAAGGTACATCCGAGTCGTCCCAGCTTCCGACCTCAAGGTCCGCCGACTTTGGAGAATTGCTCTGCACCTTACCCTTTGCCCGGAAGTACCGCGTGGTCGACGTCTCGAAGCCGCAGACAGCCGCAAAAAGCGCCGGAGTTGTTTTATAGACATCCTTGGACCAGGTTATTGAGACAGTGTTCTTCCTCGACTTGTCCCATTTCCAGATGTTGGATTGCACCTCCTGGTTCTGCGCCTTTGCGTCCCACGCGCACCAGCCCACCTGGGCAGAGTTGAATTTGGGCGAATCCTTCGCCTCTACTATCAGCGTGAAGCCCGTGCAGCTGAATTCCTCCACGTACGTGCGCAGCCGGTAGTACTTTTGCTCTGCGGTGGCCTTTTCCATGTCGAAGCCCGTAAACCAGACGACCGGGCAGGTGGGCAGTGTCTCGTAGGGGGTGGCGAACTGCACGTAGACAACGGCTCTGTCCATGGACGACTTGCTGATTTGCTTGGTGTCAAAGGTGCCGTAGTTGAAGTTGATCTCGTTCTCGGGGAGCGTCAGCCAGGATGTCGACGATTTGTAGAGGACGCCTTCGTTGAAGGTCTTTGTTTTGACTTCAAAGTCGTCCTCTGTGATCTTCGATACCTCAGTTTGGATCTTCGGTCCGGTCTTCCCAGACACTTCGATGTCGAGGCCGAAAATCCCATAGATCATTCTCGGGGGCTCGATGAAACCGGGGCTGAAGCGGATTGTCTCTGTATTCGAGCCCTTCTCCTTGATGTCCCCGGTATGCCAGTCGCCCGAGGTGGCGATGAGACGAGAGCGGCCGTCAGCCTCGACAGATACAGCCTTTTATAGTTAGCAGTGTGTTAAGAGAGCAAAGAGATATAAATCTTACCCGCTCCAGGTCTCCCCAAACAAGACCGAGACGTTGTATTCCGTGCCTTGTCTCGTCGCTGCGACCAAAGAAACCCTTGAGACTGCCATTCTGAAAAGGCGCGTCAAAGTAGACCGTCTCGACTGCTTCATATTTAAATCCATCTGCTTGGGTTTGATCCGAACCAGGCACTCTCTCTCCTGCTTGTGCCACAACGCTGCGTCCACGGTTGGTGTACAGACGCAGGGAGAGAACTCGCTTTTCTGAAACATTGCCAGCCAGTTGGCCAACTTCAATGGCTCCAGAGGTTATCCTCTCGCCCGTTGCGAACTGCTCAAGGCAGTGCACCTTGCCGCCGCTCTGGGGCTTCCCTCGAGTCAGGATCAGGCCGTTGTCATATTGCACGGTGATGGCTCCAACGGCCCCATGGTACATCCAGACGCTAATCGAAGTCACCATCCAGTCGGGCTGTAGGAACTCGATGTTGTTGAAAAAGGAGCCTTTATCCGTGGACCCGACTGGCTGCGAGACCTGGATATGCTCTCCAATAAACGCGCGAATGCGATGAAGGCTGTCGAGCGATGCCTTCTCGTCCGGGTGAAGCGCAGGGTCGACAGAATCAGGATACAACTTTCTTGCCCTTTTCGCGGCCAGCATCTTGGCCGTCTCAGCCTTCTTCTGGTCCTCACTCTGGAAGAGCACGTCGGTGCCATCAAGAGGGACTTTGTAGTCTGGGTTTGCCTCGTCTGTCCACTGCACAAGGGGGATTCGGGCTTCGAACTCGATGGGACTCTGGAACAGCTCTTTGTTGTTGTCGTCGGTGGCCTTCTTGGGGTTCTTCTCGATTTCATCCACCTTATTGACGATATGGCTCATGTTCTTCAGGATCTCCTTCCGGGCAGCTTCCAAGCCCATCAGAGACGCGTCGAAGGGACCATGCTTTGCGGTACCAGAATTTGACGGCGGGTTGGGCCACGTCTTTATCTCTTTGGTCTTGCCCTGGACAGCGAAAATGTCTGCTCCCAGCCGCTTGTGCAGCGCCTTGAAGGTCATGTACGATTCCATCAGTCCGTTTGTGTACAGCTGCGCACTCTCGTACTGCAATTTGGTGTACCCAGCTGGCTTCAGCGCCACAAAGCTCCGCAATGCGTCGTACTTGGTGAGAATGGCGTATGTACGTTGCGGACAGTCGGCCACCAGGTCTGGGAAACGAGCAGCAGCCTGCATCAGACTCTTGATGTCCCATTGCTGCTCCATCGGCTTGATATGTCCCCCTCCGGACCAGCTGACCTGGATGGTAGTCTCGGTGTTGGTTTCGATATTCTGGCGAGCGCTCTGGACCTTGGCCTCTGCAGTCACATCGACTGAGCCTGTGGTGAAGGCCACCTTGGCTTGAGCGGCGATGTCGGTCTTCTTGGCCTTGTTGAGGATCTTGATGCTGACAATCGCATTGAACTCTCCTCCCTCGATAAACCCGGAGATGAAGGAGTCACCGTAGACTTCGCGGAAGTTGTCCTTGTTCACAGAGTCCAGCGGGTTGTAGAATAGGGCGTCCTTGAAATTGATCGTCTGATTCACGACCTTCACGCTGAGGTAGAAGTTGAGGTCGCTGTCCTTGAACTTATCCGAGTCGATGAAGGCGCCAGCACCAGAGCCTCCGATGTTGCCGGCTTTGATTGACAGACTTCCTGACTTTCTGGCCGTTAGCAGTTGTAACGCTTGGTGTACGCTTGAAACTCTCACTTACAATATTCATAGCCTCTGTGACATCGCTCAGACGGTCCACGAATCGGCTGGTGTAAGTCACCGTCTAAAAGGTCAGCATGTTCCATTGGACTATTGCATCCTCCAACTGTGCGTCATGAATAGACAGGATAGACAGATAGACAGGCTTCTTACCTGACTCGGGCCTCGCGAACCCGTTGCATCAAAATAGTATTCCTGATTGTTCTCCAACATGCCGCAGAAACGCTCGACAAACTCGTTCTTCCCAGCCAGCTTCTCGAGATCTTCTTTGCTGTAGCTCTCGACCCTCGCGGCCTCCTCGATCTTCTTGCGTTGCTCTTCTCGTCTTGCCTTTTCTTCAGCGCGCTTTTCGTCCCGCCGTGTTTTCTCTTCTTCTCGAGCCTCCTTGCGGAGCTGGCGTTCGTACTCGAGCTGCTCCCTGATCAGCCGCTTCTCTTCTTTCCGGCGCTCTTCGCGTTCGTAGCGTTCTGTCTCTGTTTCTTTTTTAGTTTCCGTTCTCTGGGGGACCAGCTGTAGATGTCCTCGTGTGGTCTTTGCTTTGGCCGATGGCCGAAGACGTGAAGAGCTGCTCTTGGAGATAAAAGAACTGTCAAAGCCACTTTCACTGCCCTTCTCAGAGTCAGAGCCTGCGTCTTTCTTCTCTTCTTCATCGTCTGTCCTTTGGGGCTCACTGATCACACTTCCCTGGCCCCCATCTGAGTCCTCCCGACCTTCCGGCTCATCGTCGTCATCGTCAACGCCGCTGTTGGAAAGACTTGCGTCGTCATCAGAGCTATTTTTCACAATGAACCGCTGCAAGGCCTCGCTCTTAGGTGGCGTGTCGTCCTCACGTCTCTTTTTGGCAGTGGATCGCTTCTTAGATCTGGTTTGGACTGGCTTCTCAGCCTCGTCATCGTCGTCATACCCCTTTTTCGCACCCAATCTCCTCACTGTCTTGGTCCTGACTGGCGCGTCATCTTCATCGTCCTCGAGCCCTTCCTCCAAGACGACTTTCGGGATATCCGGGGCACTGTAAACCTCCTTTTGACGGGACCAGGCACTCGGCTTGCCCATCGACTGGCTGAGAATGCGCATTGTGGTTCCGTCTGTAAGCGTGTTAACCTTGCACATACAATCTGCCCGTTATACGTGACTTACCGTTGGTGACGACATTCTCAGGGCGCGTAGGGTCAATGATGACAGCGTCGTCAACGCAGATCTGCTGTGTGTAGGAGTTGAAGCCTGGGGGTGTCAGTTCGTCAATATGATAGCTTCAGGAGAGAAATACCTTGTCCGAGGCGCATAGCATTATTGTACGGAGCCAGGAGGAGTGCCATGGTGACGGCCGCGATGGAAACGCCAGAGAAGAGATTGAAGAAAGTCGACAGATGATACTTTACAATGACCGAGTAGCTCTTTAAACCTCTCGGGGTCGTGGAATCTACGGTCTTGAGAGCACGAGTTTGTCGGCAAAAATCACTGTCTTTTCTGTTCGTCGCAGCTGAAATGTGGACCTGCAGATCGCCTGTTTTTGCTGCTTTTTTTTCCAACCCCTCAAATGGCTGGCTGGATGCCAGCTATTTTCAGTAGTAAACGAACTAGTTCTCGTTATAGTTCATAGCCTGAAGACCGTCAAGTGGGCTGAAGCTGCACGGCGTGGGGACGCGTCACCCTCAACAGCACCGCTAATGATAAAGGCTGTCAGAATAGTTACCTGCTGTGTAGGAGTAGACGATAATAATTCAATAGTGAAACTGTCTATCAGAGAATCTACAGCACAGCAATGGACTTCGACCCCGATCCGTCCTTCGTGGAGCAGCAAATCCGAAGCAAGCAGCCGCTGCTTCTCCCCTGGCACAAATATAGCACTGTGCGTCTGGGCACATCTTTTCACTCCAGTCTCCAACATACACCGGATCCCTGGGGCAAGCAGAGCCCGTTCGACCTGATCGACCTCGCCCTGTCCCCAAAGGTCGTCCAACGCCAGGTTGGAACCGTTGCCTCGTATAACTCACTAAGTACGTCGAGTACAAGTAATACTCGAGACCATCTGACGCTGGGATTCGGTGTGTCCGTGGGACTGCCCATCCCGATCATCGAGGTCGGGGTCAAGGGCCAGTATGATAAAGACGTGGAGAAGAACAGCGATGTACGTTACGACATATATTGTTGTCCTGGAAAAGTGCTGACAGAGCCAGGCGAACAAAACCTCCGTGCGAGCTTCTGTGAGAGCCGGCAATGTGACGATTTCCCGTCAGCCGCGCCTCAACACAGCAGCTCGATCAGTCCTGAGATACGGCGGAGGTCTGAAGGAGTTCAAAGCCCGTTATGGCGACTACTATCTCGCCGGGTACCGCTTGGGCGCAGACAGTGCTATACTGATCAGCGGAAGCGCCAGCTCCACGAAGGAAATCGAGAACTACCAGATCGACGTGACGGTTGAAGTGCTTTTCTTTGAGGAGACGGTTGCATCGTGGAGTAAGGAGTTCCAGCACTTCTCCTCCTGTCGTTCGCTCAAACTGGCTGGATTTGATACACTGGACTCCCGGAATTGGGAACAGAGTGCAGACGTTGCCACGGCGGGGAGTGCACTCGAACTACAGGAAAAGGCAGATGAGATTATTGAGCGATCTCAGTGTCTTGCAGAGCGTGTTGAGGAACGACTGGATGACCTAGACTTCTTGGACGGGGACGCAATCACGTATGCGCAGTGTGATGAACTGACGAAATCGGGGCTTGTTGTAGAATTGATCCTTCTGCCTCTGGAAAACATCCGAGAGGTGTGGGACTTGAGACTGGATGACAATATTATTTAGCAGACTACATCTGTAATCATGTAGGTACGCGAAAGCGCCATCATATTATTGCCAGTACGTTCTAATCCCATGAATAGAGCTATCCTACGCGATACCTTTGTGAACCCCGTTCTTGAAATAAAGATTGTCCAGCACGAGCTTGTCCAGCTCAACTTCGTACCGGAAGGGACGGTAGCGATGGAAGGGCTTGAATATCGTTTTGCCCAGACGCGCTCCAGCCTTGACGAGAAACGAGCTGTCAATGAATTGCAGTTCCAGAGAGGGCTGGATGGGGGTTGACCTACGGTTGTCACGACCTTGATATTATAGTGCAGCTCCGATCCAATCCAGTAGAAGAACTCGTCGTCGTTGTTTACGGTCCACAGCACGGAGACTTCGTGCTCGGTGCCGTCTCGTTCTAGCATTTTGACTGTGCGAGCGGTCGTCAGGACTGTATAGAGGCTGATGTATTTGACAGATCTGGTGTGCTTGAGAAGGTCGTTGACAACGTTCTCGGCTCTGGATTACGTTCAGATGTGTGGCAGTAGAAGAAGAAGAAGAAGAAGAAGAAGAAGAAAAAGAGACGAACCGGATCATATGCGTATTGCATTCCTTCGAGCCGAAACACTAAAACGAGGGCGTCAATGTCTAGTTCCGGCGAGGGTGAGCTCTCTTACCAGGTTCTGAAAGTCGTCTCCCTCGTTCCCAGAGAATCGATGCGCTCCACGGTGCAGCCACTGCATAGTCAGAACGGGATATCAGCGAGGTTGTAGATGTATAAACCTACCTCTGCCACGACGGGCTTCTCTTCCCCTTGCCGTCCAGCCCATTGAAGAGTCTGACGAGCCCACTGTGCACGGAACCTGGGTCAGCAAGAGGCTACTCCGCGTCTGATAGAAGAAATATATGCATATACAGACATACCTTGTTTGCAGAACCGCCCATGATGGCCTCGGTCTTCTCCTTGTTGTCTTTGCCCACTTTGTCGCCGGGTTGCAGAATCATATCCGTCTTAGTCTCGGGACCGATGGCATCCAGCTTCTTCCGGAAGTTCTTTTCAGTTCCAGAGTTTGACACAATAGTGTTATTGCGGGCTCGAACATCCATTAGGGTTGGCAGGGTTCGCAGCCAAGATCCGGGGGTGTTTTGACTCGGCTTCACCTGGAGATCGACAAGCATGCCCAGGTCGTGGGGCGGCTGGTTCTGCACGTATGTCTTGTAGAAGTCCAGGGGATGCTTGGAAATCTCAACCAGCTGCAGACCTGGAGATAGCAGGTTGTACTCCTCTTCTGAAGCAACGATGAAGCGGCACTGAGGTGGGTTTCTGGGGACCGTCACATTCTTCTCCGTGATAAAGTCTTGGAGCGACACCGGGGTGATATCTGCACACTTTGACTCCACAATGTTCTTGACCTTCTTGCACTCGTTGATGAGAAGATTAGGTGTAAGCCAGCCCTTGTTCTTGGCCGGGATGACCAGGAACAGCTTGAAGGGCCGCGGAGCCAGTTCTGGCGTGTTGTCAGGCACACTGAAGAATCGGCCGACGACTGCGTTGTTGGAGGCTGCATTTTGCGTTCGATCGTCACTGAATTCTTTTGCCCCGACCAACAGCTGCTCCCATAGCAGGGCGTACTGAAGCGAGGCGGTTGCGACTGCATCCTCGTCCTCCCAGTCGTCTCTTTTTGACTTTTCGATCTTTTTGCCATTCTCTACCAGACACTTGAGTATCTGGGCGAGCAATGTCCCCCGAAACGCAGCCTCGTCAACCAGGCGCTTTCCATAGCTGCTCCAGCAGGAGATTGGAAACCAAAACTTTTTGACGATTGATTCCTCCATCTCTTCGATATGGGATTTATATTTTTCCCAGTCGTGGTTGAACTTTTCTTTTCGGGAGCCGTCATCGATGCGAAGTAGAATCTCAACGGCCTCAGCGTGCGCCTCACGCGTGTTCTATACCGAAGAGCACACCCATTAGGAGACAGGGTAACGAGAATAAGGGAAAGGATGGCCCTACCTTTGTGCCCAGGCAGATGTAGTCCCCTTTGAGCACCAGGTTGACTTTCTTGGTGACGCTGTTTATGGAGTATTCGAGGGTGGTGCTTTTTTTGTCCCAGTCGAACTCGATGCCATCCATGATGCCGTTGAGTAAGAAAAGAGTTGAGGATTTGCCAGATAGTTAAAGACGACTGGACAGCCGATTGCATCGTTATATACTTCTCGTCAAGACGCCCCGGAAATAGAGACTAGTAAGTTGCCAGAGCTGAAAACGCGCGTCTTGTTTAATCACAGTTCACGACGCTAATGGCAGACTATCGAATGGCGCATCTAAACTGGAAAAATGGAGCGAGGTTCAGCTGTCATGACAGCAGTCTACAGTTAGTAGTTTATTTGTGCGTTGGAGACGCTTTCGCCAGCCACCCGGTGCATTAATATACGCTGCATATATATCACAGCTATTCGAACATACGGGTACCATCGAGGTTTAAAGAATGGTTACTTCGCTATATATGTAGCGTGCAAGTATATAAGTTGGCCCGTATAACCTCAAACAACCACCTTCTCAGGCTCAACACTCGTCCTTCGCTTCGTCTGCTCAGTAAACACCTTGCGAAAGCGCCCGCAGCTGAGATCGGCGACATTCTGCTTGACACCAGCCCAGTTTTCCCGCACAATCTCCATCGTCGGACGCGCAAAAACTTCGTCAATCTCCTCTAGGGTTTTGTCCTTGGTCTCGGGCATGAAGATGATCTGGTAGATCTCGCCCAGCACCGCAATGCCGCCGTAGAACCCGAGCGCGAGGCCCGTCTTGCCCATGGCGTCCTGCATTGCGGTGAAGTTGTAGGTGACGGTAAAGGCCATCAGGAAGAGGAGGGCGTCGGAAATGGTCATTCCGTAGCTTCGAAGGTAGGTTGGGTAGACTTCGGCGGGGACGACTGATTGAAATTGTCATAGTTAGTGGTAGAGACATAAAAGAGGTCAATGTGCAGACTTACCCCAAGTCAAGCATGCATACGATCCAAAGAAGATCATGTAGACGATGAGCCCCGTCAGGTACAGACCCTCGACGGTCATTGTGTGAGTCTCCAAGGGAACCTGGTAGCTCGCACCGATTAATACCAGCCCGATGAAGAACCCTGGGAGAGTGGCGATGGCCCAGAATCGTCGGCCAAAGGTTTCCATGAGAAAGATGGCCGGGATTGTGCCTATGAGGAGAGAGCCACCGCCAACAAGGGACATGTAGTTGGCGTTCTCAGGGTTGAAGCCAATCTCGCTCATCAACACGGACATGTAGTACATGATGGCATTGATGCCTGTGAGTTGTCCAAGGATGACCATCGTGTTGGCGTAGATGAGCGCTCGGCGGGCACGCGGGACACTTGTATGCACAGCTACATTAGCACTCTGTCCTCGACTCTGCACGCGAAAGAAGAGCTTACGTGAAGAAGTCCATCCATGGGAACCGTCGGTTTTGCGCCGCCTCGGTGACTTCAGTATCTTCATGGCGCACAACGGCGGTCATGACAAAGAACTCGTCTTTCGACTCGGTCGTTTCGATGCCTCGGATGCGCTTCCAGACCTTGTACGCATCGAGGGTCCTGCCCTTGTGCATGAGATATCGAGGGCTTTCGGGCATGAAGAGCATGCTGCAACCGATAAGTTAGTAGGTGCGAACATAACCCTAAATCGACATAAACCCACCCAGCGAACATGATGGTGGAGAACACAAGCGACGAGCCCAGAATATAGCGCCAGTTTCCCGGCAGTCGGAGGAACATGGCAGCAATGGCAAACCCAAGGACCTCTCCCAGAGCGATATTGAACTGGTATAGCGAGACCAAGTTACCTCGAAGGCGACGCTCGACCGTCTCTGCGACGTAAACGGGGACTGTGCCTCCTTCTAGACCGACGCCGACGCCGAGGATGATGCGAGCGGCGATTATCATACCTAGCGATGATCGAAGACGACGACGATATTAGTTGGGCTGCACTTGAACAAGAAAACGGAAGAGAATGACAGGGTGGCTCTCTTTACCATAGTTTACCGATCCAGCCTCGAGCCCAGCACCGATAGTGTACAAGATGAGCGAGATCAGGATGGCGCCTTTTCTACCAAAATACTCGTTCATGGGCGACAGCATCAGGGCGCCTGCGACAGCTCCGAGAGGCATACCCGAATTAACCAGGCTGTTCTGTCTGGAATTCAAGCCCAGGTCTTCCGGAAGGTAGAGGTTCGCTCCAGAGATGACGCTCTGATCTATACCAGAGAGGAGACCTCCCATACTGGCAAAGGCGACCAACAACCAGGTGAAGTACTTGGGGTTCTTGAACTGGATCTTGAAGAGACCGCGATCCAGACCACCGGCTTCCTGCAGCTGAGCCTCCATCTCGGTGATGAAGACATCGGCCTCATGGCCACCGTCGCGGACGACCTCGAGGGCCTCCAACTGAGTCTTTTCCATGTCAGTCATGGCTCCTTGCGCTACACTAAAGGGGGAGTAAATAATTTATATAATATATAGCAGAAGAGAGTGAGAGAGAGAGATTAAGACAGAATATGCCGAGATTTCGGTCCATTTTTATACTGCGCGCCCGACATTTCGCTGATCGTCGGGCCTCCTCGTGCTACGGTATGATCGGGATCAAGTACGAGTATAGGGAATCGATGTCTCTCCATGCTCGATGTTGTCTGACCGGCTCTCGTGGTGCTCATCCCATTACTACATGGACGACCGACTCCGCAGTCTTGAGCTTCACCTTTACTGGCCGAAGATGTGCATGCAGAGGACTCTCAGAGTACCTCATACGATGCAAGACAGGCGCTAAGAAAGCATTCCCCGACTAAACAAGTAAACGACTCCACCGTTAGTCGTGGAGATCTTGTCCAAAGCAGCACCAATTACGCCTCCAGGTTGGGGTAGGCGAGGGGTGGAATGTTCCAGGGAATGTGGGATCAGCACGACTCGAGCGTCTTCCGTAAATCCGCATTCTGGAATACAAGCCTTTTTCACTCACAATTCCTCTGCGTCTGACAGCTGCTGCGTGGATGTGGGACGGAATCGCGGTGAGTCTCCTACGCGTCTCTTTTTCTCGTCATCTGCTACGTCTTATCTCGGGCAATGTCCGAGTCGAGTCCGGGAATTGGCTCGGAAAAGGATTCAAGTGTTGATGCCGAATGGACGGCATGATTACATCAAGGCGAGTGAGAAGGAAGTTTAGGCCGAAGTGCAGTACTTCAACTACTGGAGATATTTGACTCCAATGTGATATCATTATTGTATACCTCGCATAACTCAATCTTCTCTGCTCACCGCTGCAAATCCTCCTTAGTGTATCTACTACTATTATTATTATATCCCACATATTCTAGACAATCGCATGTCCCGTGTGCTTTGCCCGTCGAGCAGTCCCCAATCCGTCGACTCCCTCCTCCTGGTTCTTTCCCAGCCACGGCTTATTCGATTCTCCCATCTGGCCCTCCTTGACAAAGTAGACAAACAGTCCGATGATGATCAGCACAAAGGCAATCGGGTAGAGGAAATGCACCGAGTAGTGGAAGACCTCGAGACCGATGAGCAGCCCCCAGAAGTTCATGGTGAGCAAGGAGATGTTGAAAAAGGTCGCCGACGAGAGACGCAACATGATGGGTGCCAGTGTGTAAAAGATGAACAGCACAAGCGTGTATCCGACGATGTATCCGGCGACTTTGCCATCCCAGGTGGCGCCGTTGAAGGAGCTGCGGTCGAAAATGGCACACTGCACGCCGTTGATGAAGATGCCCCAGAACCCCATCTGGCCGATAACTTCGTACATGGGCCGCTTGGAGACCATGAACTCCTCGAACAGGTTGCTGAAGGCGTATATCGTGGATGCGAGCAGAGCGAAGAGGTCGCCCTTTAGCTGGTTCGCTGCAGGGTAATTGGCGCCGCGCAGGTAGTCGGACGCGATGAGGATCCCGAGACCGCCGCACGCCAGGAAGATGCCCAGGTACTGGGTGATGTGGTAGCGAACACGGAGGAAGACAAAGGAGATGATGACGATGCAGATGATGGTCCAGAAGCTGAACAGCTCTGCGCTCAGCAGCGAGGTGTATCGGTAGGCCAGCACCATAAAGTAGTTGCCCTCGACGTCGAGGAAGGACAGAATGAAGTACTTCCAGCCCTCGGTGTAGAGCATCCTGAGCCACTTCTTGAACCCGTACTTGTAGATGGTGATACTCGTGTACACCAGGTTGAGCAGGACGTAATTCCACAGGGTCTGGAAGGCAGGAATACTCGTGCCGGCCATGGAGAGCAGCGTGGAGAAGGTGGACGAACTGATATTCGCGAGCGCGATGATTTGACTGTACATACAGTTAGACTTCTTCTCTCTTCTCTCTTCTCTCTTCTTGACAGAAACTCACCCTAAAAGCACCAGAATCCAGAAATCGCGCGTCCTCATATACGCAAACAGCTTCCTGGACTGTCCGGGCTCAGCCTCAGCCTCTGCCTCTGCCTCTGCCTCTGCCACTGCTGGCGTCGGTTGGCGTTTGTCGTCTCCCGACTCAACCTGCGGCTGCGCATCGGCGGCCTCCGAGTTCTTGTAATATTCCACAGTTGCCGACATGACGGGCGGGACAGTAAAAGGCGATGTCGATGAAAATGCGAGGGGTTGAGCTTTTCGCCAGCATATGTGAGCGCAAAGCTCTGAAGTCGCTCACTGCTACGTTTCGAGGGCGCAAAGAAGGGAAAAAAAAGAAAAAAAAAAAAAAAAGGCAGCGAGCGGGGCTAAAGATATTTTATACGTCCAGCTCAAGTCGAGGCAAAGCTTTCGCCGTTAGTGGCGAGACTAACGATGGGAGACTCTTGGATACGAAGCGCCAACTGGCTGTGATTGAACAACAGCCCACGTCGAGGGTCCAGACTGGTCCACTCAGTGCGGTGGCAAGAATTGGAACTTTGCTGGAATTATTCTAGACTGCAGATGAGAGATAGATATTGTCCGCGATCTATACCCCGCTCGCGCAAATGAGCTCCTCAAACACCAGCTGACAGGAGGTGTAGTAGTCCCCGGACAGGTCAGTCGACTCGAGATACGAGAGACCCGGCTTGATGACGACGCTGCACGCGTAGCGATTCGCATCTGTAGCCCAGCTCATTGCGGTCGTGACGGGATCCCTGATATCCAGACCGGAAAGCCAGGACGCTGCTCAGGGTACGGGCCGTCAATATGTTGGCTCTCGCAACACGGACAAGGTGATCCCACATGGATAACAAAGCGAAGGGCGTCCAACATGACTGAGTCGGCCGTTGTCGAGCCCAGGAACAGGTTTGTCTGTTATACTCCGGTTAGATGGCAACCGTCGCATCTTGTACCAGTTCATTAAACTCACATAGTTCTGGATGGCGCTGAAACTGCACCCGGAACTGCCACATTCGCGATTATAGTCGACGCTGCAGCTCAAAGGGGGATTGTCGTTGGCATCGTGTCTCATTCCTCCCCAACTCAGGACGGGTGTGCAGTCAACACGGGCAGAATATAGAGGATACGCTGTATGAAAGACATATGTGACGATGTCTGAAATGTATAAACGATGACGGGTGCAATGGACTCAGAAGATGGAGACGCTGCACGCTATTTAAGCTGCACGAGGTCCAGATACATCGGATGTCAAGTTATACAGAGTTACCTCACGGCTTGAGGATCTGTGGCACTTACTCGTTGCAAGAAACATATTCAGGAACCGCTGAAGTATCCTACCCTGAAACTCGTTAGAGACTATGAATTGCAGGTCGAGTTCCGCAAGAGCGAGACTTTGTCTGATTATATATGTACGCTCTTAGGTAGTATTATATGTACAATTCAATAAGAATCAGATTAGCATTCTATGATACACATCGGCACAGCCAGAATCTATATTAAAGGCACGTATTATCCAGCGTTTTATCCAGCGTTTTACAGTTTCGCAGTCTCCCTGAGCCTGGCAACGATCAGCTGTCCAATCTCCGGCTTGACTCTGCTGAACATCGCAATAGCCTCGTCTCTCAGCCTTGGCGACACAGATTCCAGAGCCCCCGAGACATTGTCTATCCAGACCCTGCGCTCGGCATTGTCAAAGACGCGGTCCCAAAGGTCTCTTGGCTGCACAAAGTCATCCTCTGTGACCGGAATCTCGTTGAGCCCCAAAACGCCGCCAGTTCGGAGCCACTCTGTATGGCGAACCTCCTGGACCGTCTGGCTTCGGACGCCAGGGCTGATTGTGCTGCGGACGTAGTTGGGGTCGCCTCCGTAATTCTTTGACATTGTGGCGGCTCCGTCGCGTTCGTACGGAGCGTAGACAGGCACTATCGGGCGGTTTGAGGGTAGCTGGGTGTAGTTTGCACCAAGACGATACCGCTGGGCATCGGGATAGGCAAACATGCGAGCTTGCAACACTAAACGAGAAGTGTTAGTCTTTAGAATCAGCGCAGGGCATGTATGGAGATGCATACTTGGATCTGGCGACGCTGCAATACCAGGGACCATGTTCGAAGGCGAGAAGGCAGCCTGTTCGATTTCGGCAAAGTAGTTCTCGGGCTTGGACGGTTAGCAACGAAACGACAGCAGGTATAAGGGTGAAATCTCACATTCTTATTCAATGTCATGCGCCCGACTTCGATCAGGGGAAAGCCCTTGTAGGGCCAGACCTTGGTGATATCAAAGACCATAAGCCCGTGCTGTTCTGCCTCGCTCGGTTTCATCACTTGGATGTACAACTTCCAGGTTGGCCAGTCGCCTCGCGCAATCGCATGCCACAGCTCCATGTTGTGGAAATCGCCATTCACGCCCGCCAGCTGCTGGGCCTCCCTGGGCGACATGTTCAAGACGCCCTTCTCGGGGCGAAAGTGAAACTTGCAGTAGTTTATCGATCCGTCGGGGGCGACCAGCTTGAATGTATGAACTCCGAAACCTGTAACGCGGTGGACGGAGGCAGGGAGACCTCGAGAGCCAAAGAGATGCATCAGAGCGTGCACACTCTCGGGCTGGTTAACGTGGAAATCCCAGAACTTGTAGATGTTAGCGAATTCTCGTGCGAATCTGGAATCATAGAAAGACGTGGACTCACCATGCTCATGTCGGGACGGTTGGTGGCCGGACTCTTCTTGTGGCTGCGGTTCAGCGACGGGAATCTGACGGGATCTCGAATGAAGAAGACAGGCTGGACGTGCTTGATTAGGCAATGATTCTATACAGATATATTGAAGAATGGAGCGTACAATGTGATTCCCGACAATATCATGGTTCCCCTCTTCAGTGAAGAACTTGACAGAGAAGCCACGCACATCGCGGACAGTATCTGCGCTTCCTTTCTCGCCGCCGGTTGTGCTGATCCGGAATAAAAGAGGAGTCTTCTTGCCGACGCCGTTGAGAAATTTGGCAGTTGTGAGATGCGAGATGTCGTTGGTGACCTCGAACTCACCCCAGGCACCCGCGGCTTTTGCGTGAACGACTCTATATAAACCAAGTCGCGTCAGTAAGAGCTATGACCTGGACGACTTCGCTTGGTTACCTTTCGGGAATTCGCTCGCGATTGAAGTGAGCCAGTGTTTCCAGCAGTAGAGTATCGCCGAGAGACACCAGGCCTCCGCCACCTGCAGTCGGAAGCGTCATGCTAACTGCAGGGTCGGGGACGGGTTGTCCTGGAGAGCAACTGTCAGTTACGGGCTGATATACGAGTAGGAGACTTGGAAAAGCGTACCCTCAGCTAGAGTGAAGACTGGTTTTGTCATGGCGTCGGTTGTATATATGCAATGAGTCTCTTACTCTCGATGCAGACCGAAGAGGATACAACTCCTATTTATCCTCCCTCTGCATACCGACTTTCTATGATAGCTCATCTCCTGCGTTGACGTCGTTTGCCCAGGCATGAATGACGTACTTGAAGAAGATTGTGCATCGACGGTATTTCCCCTCATGAGGAGCGCAACCAACCAGTTCTTCTGACGGTGGAAAGTGACAAAGGCTCCGTAAGCCTGACAAGAGGATGACAGCAGAGAAAAGCTTCGGGTTGGCCGAGAGAGCTGCCCTTATTCAGCCTGGATTACAATATGTCGACTCAGATTTGGTGATGCTAACCTCACAGTACTGCAGAGGAACTGGATCTCGATTTAATTCTGCGTTTCTGCTGCATAAATAGAGCTCTCACAACGCCGTCCGCAGTTCTTCTTTTTTTTTCTATACGAGTTTACGACGGGAATTCGTGGGCCGGACTTTCCCCGCACGCGCCGAGTTATCGCCGCATCTCATTCATTACACTTCATTACACTATTGAAGCTGCCAAAGTGTAAACCCCGCATGAGGGGAGGGGAACAAGTTATACCTATTTACAGTTCAGTCGATAGCGGTACAGAATAATATACTAGATAATGCAACACCTTTTATTCCCCATCACGTCGAAGAAACCCCGCAGTGTCACAGGAGTTTAGTATAGCTTCGGCCGACGCTCCAGACATGTGCATACAGCTCACCAGCGTCTCGACGACATGAGCAAGACTCCTGACCAGCGCATTCGCCGTCTCCATCGTCATGATGTGAGTGTTGGCGACTATGTCGATGGGAATCCTGTCTCCCCGCGAGTACGAGACCACAAAGATGAACGGAGACCCGGCCACTTTCTCAAAGGATTGCATACGTGCCACAGCGCCCCCCGCAGTGTAGATTTCCGGATTCAGGTCGATGTTCCGGTGATGGAGAATCGAGTCGACGCTGGATGAAGCCGGCCAGTCGGTGCAGGACTCGGCTATGTCCCTGATTCCGAGTGAATCTGCTTCTCCCATGGCGAGGAACTGGTCTTGGACAGCGTGCAGGAGCTCCGATACGGTCGTAGAGGAGCTGAGACAGACTCGCACAGGAACTACGTTGAGACAACATCCTACCACCTTCTCTACTCCCTCGAGCATGGAGTTGCGACCGGAGACCACCTGGCCGTAGACGACATCGGAGGCGCCAGTGAGACGCGACAGAAGCAGAGCCCACGCAGTCCTGACGAGAGTTGCTGGAGTAATCTTGCCGGTCCGGTGCTGCAGATGCGCCTCTGTCTGCACCAAAACCAGCTCAGGTGTAGAGCTTTCAGTATTGCCAGGAGAAAGAAGCCGGGGTCGAATCGCAGTCAGACGCGAGCCCTGCAGAACCTGCCTCCAGTGCGCGATTGACTGAGATCGCCGAGTCGAAGTGTAGGACAGGAATGTGAAGAAGTCCGGTCCAGCTGAAGATGCACGCTGTTTGTCGCTGTCAAAGACCGATTGGAACATGATCGGCGCACTGAAGCCGTCGTACTGGGCGTGCGACATTCGCAGCACCAGTCGCATGCCTTTGTCTTTGTGTTTAAGCAGGATGAATGCGGCCAGAGGTTGAGTTGGCGAGAGGCTGCGTCCGTCGCTGAGGCAAAAGTCTCGGAAGGACTCGTCCATCTCGCCGCAGAGCTCGTGTACGCGAAGAACAGGGTTGACCTGACGGAGGACGGCTTGCCAGAGCTTTCCCTGCAGCTGTAAAAAGCAGACTCGAAGGATGGGGAATCTCTCCAGAGTCTTCCTGCAGCCACTCTCCAGCATCGACAGCTCGACGTCTGCACCGAGATCGATGTAGAAGTAGTCGGCAAAGTGTCTCGTTGCCATGCTGGCCACTACGAGCAGCTCCTGGACACTGTTGAGAGGGTAGACATCTTCGACGTCGTCTGGATGAATGCCACCACAGGCAGGGGAGTCTTCTATCTCCTTGAGAAGCGCGGTTTTGACGCAGGCTTCGACAAGAACCGCTCCATCGAACTGGTGATCACCCGCGACCTGTGCAGCATCCAACGAGCGCTGCGACGTCAACTGTGCAATAGTGTCTTGTCGGAAAATGTCTGCCACCAGCAGGTCGATGCCGGCCCTGCGAGCCTCACTGACGACTTTCATGGCGCTGATCGAATCGCCCC
Organism: Aspergillus funiculosus; assembly: GCA_027569145.1. NCBI lineage: Eukaryota > Fungi > Ascomycota > Eurotiomycetes > Eurotiales > Aspergillaceae > Aspergillus > Aspergillus funiculosus. Next base: position 261,871 of record JAPDEN010000027.1, read on the forward strand.
CGAGCTGGAAGAAACCGTCATCAAGACCGATGGCACCGGGGTCGATTTGAAGCACCTGAGACCATATTCTGTGTAGGGTTTGCTCGATTTGTGTCTTTGGCGGCCGCTTCTTCTCTCCTGCTGACTTTGGCTTCAACTCCTCCAGTTGTTGCGTCGAGATCGTCGCTCCGATTTCTCTTAGTCGTCTGCGGTCTGTCTTACCAGAGGCTGTCAAGGGGAGGGCGGATATGGGAAGAAAGATGGACGGAACCATGTAATGAGGCAGTACGTTCTCAAGTGCGGTCCGGACAGTTTGTATAGTGGCTCTTCTCCGTTCATCACCGCTGCTGCTGTCCCCGTCTTTTATCACCAGGAAACCGATCAATTGCGGACCTCGATTGCGCCGCGTACTGACGACAGTAAGCTCCACGGCGACCTCCTTTACATCTGGCGACGACAGCCTTGCCTGGTGTTCAATCTCACCGAGCTCGATGCGCTGGCCCCGTAGCTTGACCTGCGTATCCTTTCTCCCCAGGAGCTCGATGGATCCGTCCCTTCGGTATGTTGCGAGATCTCCAGTCCTGTAGAACCGAGACGATGTTGATGGCGTGCAAAGCCCGACCGCAGCTCTCCAGGACGGCGCATCGATGAAAGTCGCAGAGGATTTCTCCGGCTGTCCTATATACTCACGCCCTATCACCGGCCCCTCGAAGACAACCTCACCGGGAGTCCCTACTGGCACAAGACGGTCGATATTGGCCGGGTCGACAAGCCAGCACCTCGCAGTAGTTGCCTTTCCCACGCTGGTAACCGGCGAGGATGCATCCAACCGCGCCGACGAGACCACAGCAGCGGTCTCTGCACTGCCGTACGTCTGTCGCAGGTGCACTTTGGACGCCCATTCGCGAATCTGCGAGCTGCGGATGGGCTCACCTCCTACGCAGATTGTCCGCAGCGACGGTACGCTGTCTGCACTGAGCAGAGCCAGCACTGTTGATGTCAAAAAGGCCCAGTTGGCGCCCAGTTTGCCAATTGCCTGGGACAAGTTGCTGGCCCTGTCTTCTTCCGATGGGATACAGACGCAACCGCCGTGGATCAGCGTCATCAACATTTCCATGATGGCGCCAGCGAAGTTGTACGATCCGAACTGCAGGGCGCGCGTGTGTTGGCTCATTCCCAGGATTGATCCGTGGCCGAACGCAGCGGAGCAGTAGGAGCGATGCTCGACAACACAGCCTTTGGGTTCTCCTGTGCTTCCGGATGTGAAGATGATGTACGCTGCATTGCCCGGGGTTGACTTGGGCGTCTGTGACAGCGTTTTGTGCGCTCTTTGTGCCTCCACTGTCTGCCTGCAGAGCACGATTGTCTCGGAGGTGAAGGGGGACAGTCGCGACTTGCAGGAGACAGACGTTATTCCTACCGTCGCATGCACCTGGTGGCAGATATTCCGCAGTCGAGTCTCGGGGAGAGTAGGGTCAAGGAGGACGAAGGCGCCACCGGCCTTCAGAACGGCCAGCATCGCTACGACCGTCCACATCGACTTTTCGAAGCACAGAGGCACGACCTTTTCAGGGCCAACGCCGGCCTCAACAAGATTATGGGCGACCTGACTTGCCACGGCGTCCAGCTGGCGGTACGTCAACTCGCTGTCCCACGCACAGACTGCCGGGGCCTCGGGGTGTGCCACGGTGCGTTCCAGGATGATTTCATGTATGCATCGCTCGACTACTGCTGGGACGGCACTGTTCCACTCCCATATCTGCTGTATATCCAGCGGCGGCGTGATCGCGATCTCTGCTAGAGAGGTTTCAGGGCTTGCAGTGCTAAGCTGATGCGTGACAAATGCGAGGCGATGTAGCAGCTTAGGCGCCAACCAGGGCTCTATGACTCGGGGGTCAAAGAAAGCTGTAGCGGCGATCGTGGGACGAAGAGGCTGTATCTGAATATGGATTCTTAGACTGTACATTTCCACCTGGTCTCCATCCTGGCTGCTGTTGCCTTCCGACTCCACGAGGAGCAGTGTTTGGGCGATAGACTCTTTCCCGCTGGTTGAAGATGTCCCCTCCTGGACGCCCTGTAGGTACTCCCCGACTCTCTGCGTCTCTGTCAGCCTCACACGCACTGGAACCGGCGTGTTTCTTGTAGATTCTGTAGCGACAAACACGACATCGTCGGAGCCACTCATGCGACTGGCAATCAAGGCCCAGGCAGCACGGAGTACAGTCGATATAGTGATGCCGTCCGAGAGCTCTTTGGGAATCGGGAACTGGTACTCTGCGCGTTTGTCTGCCACGGGCCGATGGATGGACGCTGGTAGGATCGGATAGGGCACAGCTTCATGCTGGGATTCTGCCGTGGCGAGGTCGATGAGCGTCATGGTTATTCATTCGTATGTCGAATCAGTCGCAAGAATAGTTGGACGCAGTTGAGATATGTATAGCTACTGACAGGCCCTTAAAGAAAACAACGCGAGAAGAGAAAGAGAAGGAGAAAGGGGTTGACATTCCTCAAGCTGTATGATCGACAGTGGCATCCAATAGTCACGGAGTCAGGAATAATTCGTCGCAAATCCAGAGACAAGTCCGAATGTGATAGTCGCGATGCATCAAAATCACTAGTTTTTCGACTAGCAGCGCCGCATCGGAGTAAATGTGCTTTTGGGCCTGCTTTCCCACATAAATTCCCGTCGTCAGTGACGCGAGAGTCTCTGTCGACGAGGCCGCTCACTATTCTATTTTCCGAACAGCGTCATGAGTAAGATAATATTGGAGAATCTGGCCACGGCGCCCGGGTGTCTGCGCGAGTCTGTGAAGCGCTCGAGGGCCGAGTATCGCAAACTGGGCAATTCGGGGCTGCGAGTCTCAAACCCTATACTCGGAGGGCTGAATCTGGGCAGTTCGCGCTGGCTTCCTTGGGTTCTCGACGAAGAACATGTATTTCCAGCTACTACCCTAGGAGGCTTACTATACTGATCATTGACAGGCACTTGGGCTCTTGAAGACTGCATACGACAGCGGGATCAACACGGTATGCTATAGTTTCGTTTCTTGATTCCGATGGCACTGACGAGAACAAGTGGGACACGGCGAATGTCTATTCAAATGGCGAGTCCGAGAGAATCATCGGAAAGGCGCTTCAGAAATACAAGATCCCACGCCAGAAGGTGGTCATCATGACCAAGTGCTACCGCGTGCTCTGCGATCCGGAGAACTATGACCCTGGATCTAGAGTGACGATGCACCATGCACTCGCAGATGCAAGCAAGGACTATGTCAATCAATGGGGTATGTAACAGCGTCTCGGATGAGTATATGCTGCCAGTAGTAACTCATATAAGGGCTCTCTCGGAGCGCCATCTTCAAGGCCGTCGAGGGATCCCTGGAGCGCCTCAACACCAGCTACATCGACCTCCTTCAGATCCATCGCTTCGACCCGACGGTTCCCCCAGAGGAGACCATGCGCGCCTTGGATGACCTGGTGCGGTCTGGCAGCGTGAGATACATTGGGGCCAGCTCCATGTGGACGTATCAGTTCGCTACGTTGCAGCACACGGCAGAGAAGAACGGATGGACCAAGTTCATTTCCATGCAGAACCACTACAATCTGCTGTATCGCGAGGAAGAGCGTGAGATGAATCCGTTCTGCAACCTGCATGGCGTCGGACTCATCCCGGTAATTCCCAGTCCGTATACAATGGTGTTGCCAGCACTAACAATACTGAGTAGTGGGCTCCGTTAGCATCAGGTCGACTTGCTCGAGACCCCGCAGAGAACACCCGCTCAAAACGCGCCATATTCAGTGCCCACGGCTCGCTCTACGACGGAGGGGAGCAGGATCTTGGGGGCATCATATCCAGGGTAAGAGAGATTGCTGTACGGCGAGGCTGGCCGATGAGCCATGTGAGCCTCGCCTGGCTGAATCGGAGAGTTACAGCTCCCATCATCGGCTTCAGCTCTGCGGACCGTATAAACGAGGCTCTGGCAGCCAGGGAGAAGCGGCTTTCGGACGAGGAGGAGCGCTACTTGGAGGAATTGTACGTTCCCAGAGCTATCCAGGGACATGTATAACATGCATCGATCGCCATTTACCTCTGGTTAGAACGTAAAACTGTATTTTATCATGGTAAACATTCTTGACTATAGATCATGGCAACTAAGAAGGAAACACAAAGCTAGATACAACGAAGGCATGTAAGTGGTTGAATGCGAGGGTACGATCTCACAACACCGGGCATGAGTGATTGAACGCCAGCACAGGTCGTCGCTGGGACACAGCCTGCCTGCGTCTGCTCCGAATAGCGAATGTCTTTCTTGCCCGTCGCCAGATTGTAATCTCTGCTGTGGGTTTATAAGCTGGCCGAGAGGAATTCGCATCTCTGGTGGAGGGAGTTTTGCTGGGGATCTGACGCGACAACGGAGGACTGACGACAACTGGGCGATGAGAATTGTCCGCAACGAAGCGCGCGACGGTCTCTACAGTAGCACGATCTCGCGGGATAAAGTGAGAGCCGTAGTAGTGCACCAGCTCGTAGGACGAGAAAGAATGCGCCAGGTTGAGGGTCAGGAAGTCGTCGACAACGGCGTCCATGCTGGCCAGAGTATGGCAACTGGGAGTCTGGATCGGCCACTGGTATAGACTCCCATAGTACTTCAGTGTGCCCTGGTATCCTCCACACCCGACAAAGAACCTCAAGCGGTCCTGGCCAGGAAGAGCAAGGTACAGATCCACGGGGAGCCCCTGGGCGCGTATGGCCGCTGCCTTTGCAGGATTATCCCGACAGTCAAGCATGGAGGTAATCATTCCGGCCAGTGCGGCCCCTTGCGAGAATGCGAAGATTCCATGGATAGGGCGTTCACGAATGAGGTCTACCAAAGACAAGAGCGAGTCCTGGAGCCCCTTGTACTCGTTTACGGTGTCGCGGCCATACCACCAGGCGCGACTGAAGGGGTCTCTCTGGTCTTTGGCGACTTCGCTGTCGTTCTGCTTGTCCTTTCCTCCATCTCCGGCCTCGTCATTGTTGCTTCTCCCCAGGCCAATTGGACATTCCAGAGCAAAGGGCGCGTCGGGGTATAAAAACTCAATGCCGCCTGGGAATTCGTGGAGGATGCCAGGGGTGAGCAGTTCGATAATGCGTTCAGATATGGGTCTTGCTTTGGCTTCGAATCGCTGTCCGGACGCTGCAAATCCTACAATTCAAGCCAACGTGTTAGCATCAGAGGAAGAGAGGGTTTAGAGCTTGGTCTTGCCATGGAGCATCAGGATGCGGAACTTGGGATCATTCGCCATTTCCTGGGTAGCTTTGGTCGGGGGAATGAATGGACGAATGGACAAGACAGGGGATGTAGTCGCGGAGTTATTCATGCAGAAGACAATGGCAATCCAGGATGCCTTGTTAGAAGACGGCTCTTAAGTGTTTGAAACACGCGTATATCCCCGACGACTCGCATACAAAGTTCTACACTTAAAGACTGCGAGGGCCCTGATCTACGTCGGCTCTGCACTATTGATGTAATGGCGCTTTGGGCGTCAATCTTGGGAATGAATTGATGAGACTCTGACTCTATACTCCGGCTTTCCCAATGCAAGGTCCGAAAAAGAAAGTATAACTCGAGGATCGCCCGCTTGGTTGAAGCACTCGGAGGAGCTCGGACAATGGCGATATTCACGATCTTTCGGTCGTCAGCGCCGCCACCATCTCGTGTATCGTCTGTAATTGCATGCAATCGAAGATGATGTTCTGTCTGTCTACACAGACCAAAAGAAGAATCTCCAGGAATCTTCATCCGATCCAGTCGTTTGTCGCGCGACTGCGGTGGAGACGCTTTGGAGCTATTGAACCCTATCGCAGACGCTATAAGTAGGATTACAGCGCCATGATTCTAGATTTTGGACTCTCCACGCGTCTGTGATATTTCCTGATGTGGTTCCCGCGGTGCAGATCGGATTGATCATCTCATTCCAGTGCGTGGCCAATTCTTGGGTCTACAGTCTATGAACACGACGGCTTCAATGCCTTCAGACCGCTGGAATAGGGTCAAGAATAGATATCTGCGGTCACTCGATAGTAGCACTCTGAATAGCTTCTCCGCTGATGCACGAATGCCGTCAATAGTACAGCGGACCACGGAGGATTTGGAGAATATTGCCGTGTCTTCTCCACCGGCGATGCAATAGAATATGCGATAGATCACTGCAACAAGGAAAGGGGGAGGGGGATAGACGACTGCAGCGACGCCCCTCTTTTGCGTAAGTTTATAAGACCTGGACTGCCATAATCACAATGATTACGAGCAATCTATCCTTGCCATAAGTACGTCGTCGCATCAGACCATGTGTGTAATGTGTGGATGTGCGGATGTGTGTGATGCGTAGTCGCTGACCTGATCTCTGTATAGCTCAAGATGACCATCCAAACCACGACTACCCAGCAGATCGCGGAAACAAAGGATGAGCGACAAGCAGAACCAGCAGACGATCTGATCACTGTCTTCGATCGAGTCGCCCGACGCCAGCCCGACGAAACAGCCGTGATTTCGCTTCATCAGAAAGACCATCTGGGCGTGGGATCACTGCGCTGGACATATTCCCAGCTGCGCGATGGGAGCATCCGCCTGGCCCAGCGACTTGTAGCTGCTGGGGTACGACGAGGCAGTCGGATTGCGACCTTTTTATTCAACGAGATCGAATGGTCGATCCTGTTTCTTGCGAGTGCGCGCGTGGGATGCCACTTTGTGCCGCTGGATCCGCGCGTCCTCAACCAACGCTCTGATGCGGTTTACATTCTGAGAAAGGTTTGGGCAGAATCGATTTTTGTGTCTAATCTCGCCCTCGCCCGTGTGGTCGAGAATATACTGGAGACGGAGTTGATGCCGCAGATTCGAGTGAAGGGCGTTGTTTCTCCCACAGCTGCAGGACAAGACGATGAAGATATCCCACACCGATGGCTGACTCTGGCTCAACTCATGGCCGGACCTCCTCCTGTTCCTACAGCAACGAGTTCCAAAGCCTCGTTGAAGCGCGACGACACAATCCTCATGCTGTGCACAAGCGGCACAACGTCGCGGCCGAAAATCTGCCCTCACACGTCCGTTACCATCGTCACTCCAGCCCTGGGACTGGCCGATCACTGGTCGCTGACTCGCGAACACACTCTTTGTCAACATCTGCCCTCCTTCCACATCTTCAGCGTTGCCCTAACGCTGGCATTCTGGGTGTCAGGGGGAACAGTGGTCTTCCCAAGCCCCGAGTTCGACCCCGCGGCCTCGTTCGAGGGTCTTGCAGCAGGATCCAGGGTTTATACTGCCTGCGTACCGGCGATGGTGTACGCGATGCATACCTACTCCATGACGACCGACGAAAAGCTCGCGTCGCCAGTTGGGATATGTCTCGGGGGGGCCCCCATCACCCCCGACGTACTGCGAACCTGCAAGGCGCTCGGGGCTCAACGGATCATTGCAGGATACGGCACGACCGAAGGCGTGGCGACGTTATTCAACACGATGGCCGCGGACGACCCGAGAATCACAAAGGCGCAGGATGGCGATGATGTTTGTCTGGGGACTGCAGTGGCCGGGTCACATCTCCGCATCTGTGCTCCAGACAGCAGGAGGCCATTGCGTCGCGGAGAAATCGGCGAACTGCACCAGGGCGGGTATCCTGTCTTTGCAGGGTATTTTGAGGGCAGCGAGGAAGACAACTCGACGTGCTACCACGAGGGTGTGGTGCCCTGGTTTGCAACGGGAGATCGTGGATACATGGACGACGAGGGCAACATATACCTCCTGGGGAGATACAAGGACCTGATCATCCGCGGAGGCGAAAACATCTCGCCGTTGAAGATTGAGCAATGCTTATACAGCCAGCTGGGCGTTACAAGCGCTGTGGTGGTTGGAGCTCCCGACGACATCGTGGGCGAAGTCCCGGTTGCTGTGATCGAGACGCGCGACAACAAGAGAGACAAGACATACTTCAGCCAGCTCCAGGCTGCTGTAGTACGAGCACTGGGCCGGCCTTTTGCCCCGAAGCTGATTCTACATCTCCAGAACGATCTGGGTCGCGAAAAGTATCCCACAACGACCTCGGGCAAGATCAAGAAGACAGTAGTCAAGGAATGGGTCGCCGCTTACTTGGGAGAATCTACCAGCCAGAACCCTATCCTGAGCAAGCCGGGTATACCCCCAGAGCTGAGAAGAGAGACAGGTAAAATCCCATCGGCTGATTCTGCGCCGGGAATCGACATCGCCGCAGAGCTCACGGCCTGCTGGTCTGACATCTCCGGCGTCGACGCTGCTGAGATCAAACCAGAAACACCAATCCGCACGTTCACAGACAGCACAATGCTGATCCAGTTCCTTGACTGCGCGAAGAAGAGGGGATGGAGGTTGAGCTTGAAGGATCTGGTGGCTGCGAATACAGTCCAAAAGCAAGCCCAGTTGCTGCTCAAGAAGGGAGTACCGCAATCGCACAGAACAGCGCCACAGACGACGACGACTGCAAACATTGTGGACACGCAAAAAGAAAGAGTTGCTCTACGCCTGGGAGTTGCCGCAGCCGACATCGAGGAACTGGTCCCGATGACGGATATGTACCAGTTCATGGCTGTGAACAGACCCTTCCCTGGAGCGTGGGATTTCCGCGTACCCTTCCTCGTCCGCCAGTCCCTGAGTACTGATCAGGTAGCAGCTGCTGTAGAGATATGGCTGGGCCGACATGAGCTCTTGCGCAGTATGGTTGCCGACATTGACAACGAACCCCCAGTATACGCCGTGATGTATCCCCGGCCGCACTGGCTGAAACATCAGATCATCCGTGGGCCCCGGGTAAATGACCTGGAAGCCGTGAGAAACTACAGGATGGAAGACTATCTTGATTCATGCGCAGGACCTCACTGCAAGGTCATCATCTTACCCATCCGGGAGACATCGCGCTCCGGACTCGTGCTGCACATCCATCACGCCATCTTCGACGGACTGGTCCTTGAGCGTTGGCTCCAGGATCTCAACCACCTCCTCGAGGGAAAGCCGCGGCTAACATGGCAGCCCTACCGTCACTTTGCCAGTGCCTACAATACCTATCGATCGTCCCCCGCAGCCGACGAGTCGGTGGAGTTCTTCGTCCGCAGACTCAGCGGTATTTCGGCCGCGAAGCACGCGTTACTCCAGCCTGGAAGCCTCAACGGCGCAGAAGATCATATGGAGTATTTCAGTCAACTGGGGCAGAAGGGAATCATTGGCCCCGGACATGCAGGCTATACGCGTACTCTGCTCTCTTCCAGCGTGCGACTCGCCAGGCTTCCCGAGATGCGGTCGTCCTTTGGGATTTCGGCCCCGATCATCGCTCTGGCCGCCTGTGCTTTGGTCAACGTGCGACACACGGGAGCACGCGAGGCCATCTTCCTCAATCTTCAATCGGGCCGGTCATGGCCGCTGGAGGATGACGACGATGCGAGCCATATGCCATCGAGCCCGATGGAAATCGGCGGACCTACCATGACAAACCCAACTACGCGAATTCCCATTATCCCAGATCAAACCGCGCTAGATGTACTGACTAGACTGCGAGCTGAGCAGGACGAGATGATGGTGCACGCCCATGCTCCAATCGCCCGGGTTTTCGAAAGGCTGGCACAGCGCGAAGGGGGAGCCGCCGATATTGCCATGATTCGTGACATGTTCCATGGCCAACTCTTTGACTGGCTGTTGGAGCCCTTTACCGTAAAGCCCGAGGACATCCTGGAGTTGATTGGCATGACGCAGCTGTCGCCGACAGTGTGGGCGTGGATGCCTCGTTTGGATGACGGCGATGTTCTGCACATGGACTTGATTCATCAGTATCCAGACCTGGCGGAGTGGAAGGCGAGAGGGCTTCTCCACGAGTTTCTGTGTGCAGCGGCCTGGCTGGCGGACCCTGAAAATGCATATAGACCTGTTTCGCAGTGTCGATATGACAGTTATGAGTTGAGGACAGAGCAGTAATCGAGCATTGGGTCTACAGAACTGTACGTATGAAACTACATTACTTCGTTGTCATATAACACCATTGAATAAAGCAGACAACCAGCTCGTTATTACCAATAGCTTAATAATGCAATATCGAGAATGCAATTTCCGGGCTCCGCTGGCAGGATTTCTTGTCTTCTTTGACCGAATCAGAGCTGCCAGACTTCACTGGCTTCGAGTCAAGCATCAGCCGAGTCCACAGTCCCGTCCAATTATCTGAGCACATACTCTATGTATAATATTCGTATACTCAGCAGCAGCACTGCTAGCTCTGTTCCTGGCGGATCTTCCGTCTCCGAGAAATGCTTGTCTTTAGACCAACTGGATCGAGTCACTGCTACACGTGAGGGAGAACAGTTATATTGCATCTCTGTCTGCTAATATCTAGTCATTCCAACATGTCTATCCAGGCCAACCACACTCGTATAATCTACACGTGTCTACATTGCAACTGAAACTGAAGCTACGAGTTGAGATAGTGTCTCCGTGTTCCCGAGAAAGACTGATGTTGGAGTACCGATGAGAAATCCTATCTACAGTCTATATGTACATAAATAGAGAGCAAATGGCAATCCATCGAGCTCATAGACTGTATTCTCCTCATCTCCTAGGCATTGTTATTACCTGCCGAAATGCAAAAGTACATGACGCTGCTGGCCTTTGCCAGCGCTGTCAACGCTGCCTCGCTCAAGGATGTCAAGCACGTTGTCATGTTGATGATGGAGAACCGGTCTTTCCAGCATGTCAGTTCCCTTGGACTTGCGATATTTCGTCCCATCTGACTGATATAGTATTTCGGCACCATGTCTGGAGTCCGCGGGTTTGCCGATCCCAATGTCCAGATCAATCCTGACGGCAAGTCTGTGTGGTACCAGTAGGTATACTCCTTCGTAGGGCAATGGCCTTCATTGATCTGACAGGATAGGAATGCCACTGGCCTCAGCGGCGACGTCGACTACCTTCTTCCGTACTGGCTGAACTATCTCGGCGGCGAAGAAAACTACAACAAGAGTCAGTGTCTTTGCGCCGGAGCGAACAACTGGATTCCCACCCACCAGGCCATGAACGGCGGTCTCAACAACATGTGGGCTCAGGTTGCAACCCCCCAGTCTTGGGGCTACTTCAAGCGTCAGGATATCCCATATCACTTTGCTCTTGCAGAGGCCTATACTGTGGGAGATGCATACCATGTACGTGCCGTTCCCATGTGATTCGAAATGGCACGCTAATATGTGTTAAAAGGCCAGTATCACCTCCAACACTGACCCCAACAGATGGTTTTGGCAGGTCAGTACTACTCTCCTTATATAGTAACTTACCTTTGTGCTCACGTATGTAGTCCGGGTCTATCAACGTCCCTGGCGGTTACCAGGAGCTTGGAGCCGGTGGTGTTGTCCTGGATGACAACCAAAGTAACAGTAAGAAACCCTACTACAGCGAAGACTCACTTTAACTAATGACAATAGCTTGCGAGGGCACTGATCTGAACTGTCTCCCACTCAAGTGGCCTGCTTTTGCTCAGTATCTCGACGAAGCCGGTGTCGACTGGCGGTCTTTCCAGAACTCGTACAACTGGGCCACCAACAATGGATTATTCTACTTCCAGGCTTTCCAGGAAGCCTCTAAGAACTCCAGCCTGTACCAGCGAGGTCTCGCCTTTGACGGTGACAATGGATTGGAGGCATTCAAAGCTGCTGCTGCCAACGGAACTCTTCCTGAAGTTAGCTGGGTCTTCCCCCCAGGAGCCCTACAGGAGCATTCGCCAAACACGCCCAATGACGGCGCGTATTTCATCAACCAGGTTGCCGATGCCATTATCCACGGCAAGAACTACAAGGAGACTGTCTTCCTGCTCAACTATGACGGTGAATAGCCCTTCCTTATACGTATATACTGCGGACAGGCGGACGAATGCTAACAATGGCGCAGAGGCCGGTGGTTGGGGAGATGCTGTGCTTCCTCTGGTTTCTCCCAATGGAACAAAAGGCGAATGGTTTGAGGATCCTTATGGAGAGCTGGGATATACCTTTTCTGGTCCTGGTATGTTTAATCTTCCCTCTGTACAGACGTAGCTTACGCAGTCGGCCAGGCATTCGCATTCCGCTTATGATCATCTCGCCATTCACTCGCGGAGGCCATGTCTTTACAGAGCGCGGTGATCACTCGTCGATCATCCAGTTTGTTGGTATGTCAACCTGACTCTTCCTGAATCAAGACGCCATGGCCATCTAACGATGATGACTACATGAAGAGCAATTCCTCGCGGCAAAGGGATATAAGAATGTCACTACCCCCCAGCTTTCCGGGTGGCGACGAGAACACATGTCTGACCTTCTCAATGCATTCGACTTTGAAAACGTTAGTTCTCCTCCTGCATTGCTTGAAGACGTTGCTAACCTGCAGTTGAACAATAGCCCGACTACAGCATCCCTGAGCTCCCCACTCCGGCCACTCCTATCAAGAACTCTGCCGGCGAGATCATCGGTATGTACTCTGGTTTCTGTGACATTGAATGGAAAGGCAGTTGTTCAGGCAGCGAGTACGTCTCGGGCATCCCATATGGCAACCAGACCGAGGAGGAGGCGCTGTACTACGAGGACGGCTTCAAGAGCGTGCGAGGGTATTTGACTGAAGGCCGCTATCTCGTCTTCGAGACCAAGGGATACGCTCTCGCCAACGTCGATGGAAAGACATTGAAGGCGACGAAAGCGACCTCCAAACACGAAGGTGTGCACCAGCGCTGGGTCGTGCATGCATTAACTGAAGAGGGCACTACTTTCCACCTCACCAGTGCTGTCGACAGCAGGTATCTCGCAGCTGATTCCGTCCTGGCGGCTCCAGTGGGCAGAGCGCAGACCTACGACATCACGTACCTGGGCAACGGCGAGTACGCCCTGCAGGCAGAGAAGGGCGAGTATCTGGATATCAATGGCAGTGGAAAGGTGACTCGTTCCAAGAAGCCGGTTGGGTTCAAGGTGTACAGCGTTACCTATCACAACTAGCGGTGTTAAATGTACACAGCTATGTAGATATATATATCTGACCTGCATATTCCACGCGATGTTTATCCGCATACACAGAAATACATATATATTATATATTCATGGTTAGTATACAGTTACGAGGAGAATATATATAAATGTTACTCTACGACCACCAACGGCGTTGTAAAGTATCGAATATAATCTTTGATCAAGTTACATATCCCTACACTATGTTCTACATATAGATAGAGTACTGTCTGGCAAGGGTCTGATTCTGTAATCTACATATAATACTTGTAGAAGAAAAGGGAATGCGTCACAAAGGGGAGAATTACAACTCCACCACCAGCTTCGTGGCACTGACACCAGCCTTGGACTTCTTCAGTCCCTCGTTAATAAACTCCAAGCCCTTTCCGACGACAGTTGGTGGCGGCAGGGGCTTGATCTTTCCGCTCTCCAGCGCGGGCGTGACAAAGTCGTTCCAGACGGGGGCTGCGATGTCGTTGACGGCAAAGATCATACCGGCCTTGACGTTTGCAGGCACCTCGGGGGGAGGAGGGTGCACGCAGGCGAGATGGCCTCCACCGAGCTTCTCGAGGATGACGAGGTCGTTGGCGTAAGTGTCGGGGGAAGCGACAGCGTCAAAGATACCGACAAACTCCTGGCCCAACTCCTTGACAGCGGCAATGACCTTCTCTGCAACGGCGGGGTCCTTGTGGTCGAAAACCTGGACAGCACCGACACCCTTGGTGAACTCAAAGTTGTGTGCACCGGAAATGGCGACGACCTGGATACCTGCAGCGGTGGCCAACTGGATGGTCATGGAGCCGACAGAGGAGGAACCGCCGTAAACAACAAGGGTCTTGCCCAGGGGCTTGACAGGCTCGTCCAGCGAGGGATAAGGCAGCGCAAGGGCGGGGGTAGAGACACCGGGCATGGCGACTCCAGGGACTTTGAGAGACAGCGCACAAACGGCCGTCTCCACGGCAAAGGGGACGACGACACCGTCAGTGAAAGAGATGGCATCGGGCAGAATGGCGGCTTTGTCCGCGGGGACGACTGTGTACAGAGCATAAGCACCATCCTGGGGGCGACCAGTGACCAGATTGATGGCGTGTCTACACGAGATCAGTCTAGAATTCCTCGGCGAAGACACGGGGAGATTGATGGCAAGATCTTACCCAATGACGCGGTCTCCCTTCTTGAAGCGCTCTACGCCTGGACCAGCTTCATAGACGGTTCCGGCCACGTCACAGCCGAAGATGGCAGGCCACTGCTGGACGAAAACACCCGAGTCTTGCATGTGAGTGTCGAGTGGGTTGATGGCGACGGCGGCATTTTTCACGACGATCTCGCCAGGGCCGGCTGTGGGCAGTGGCGCTTCACTGACCTCCAGGGGGGTGTCGGGCTTGGTGAGCCAGGCAGCTTTGTTGACGGCAGACATCTTGGCTTGAGAGATAGATCGAGGAGAGATCCGAGATAGAGTTCGTGAGAGAGAGAGAGAGTGTGTGTGTGTCGGGGAGGGAGAGTTTGGTGGCTTAACCGGGAGTCGTGGCTTTCACGATGGATTAAATATGTCGATACAACTTCATAGCTTCATCGGGTGCAGTGGGATGATTTCAAAGGATTTGCAACCAACGCCATGATTTCACAGCAGGCTGATTGGGACGCGGGGGAAGAACGAGACATCGAGTTAAGGAACCTCACATTGCGTCGAGAACGCCATATGGACAGCTCTGAGAAACGACATATCGCGTTTCTCGTCCAGTGCCTTTCGGAGCCGACAAGAACCTCACATTCGGTTCCCGCGGGGGGGGGGGGGAACGCGATATGCGGTTCCGACGCCGTTTAGTAATGGGCGATTTGGCTTCGACTACGGGATGACTTGCATCCTTAGCTTGTTTTATTTTCTCAATCTATCTCTTGTTTTATCATTTATTACTGTTGCAATTACGCTGGTCCGACCACCATCCTCCGAAATGAGGCTGATCGTCCACTGCTGTCGTTCAGGATGCCCGCCATCAGACTCGGCCCCCACGATCTGCTGGAATACGACGCCAGATACGGCGTGCTGATCTGTCGAGAATGTCGGTACGCGATCCAGAAGAGCGCGCTGCGAAGCCATCTGCTGCGACACAAGATCTACCGCGCCGACAGACAGCAGTTGCTCGCGTCCATCGCGCGCTTTGAGCTGTTCGAGCCCCATCACGTGCCGCTGCCAGCCCCAACGTCGCCGCCAATCGACGGGCTGCCGGTCATCGCAGGCTATCGTTGTGCAGCTGCGGGCTGTGCGAACCTGTGTGCCAGCTCGAGGCGCATGAGACGCCACTGGAGGGAGGTCCATGGCCCCAGTGATAGCCCCAGTGCGTGCCTAGCCCACCCCGTGAAGCTGCAGACCTTTTTCCGCGGCACCAAGCTGCGGTATTTCGAGGTCACTACCACGGAGGATTATGATAATGCTCCTGATCATGACGCCGATGAGCATGATGAAGAGAATGATGACGACGAGGAGAATGACGACGACGATGATGAGCGGTTTGACTTTGCACCACCGCCGCTACTCTCGCCGCGGCTGCCAACGGCCCCCAGTATACATCCTCAGTCTGTCGCAGCGAGCGTGGATCTCGAGACACTGACGTATTTCCACCATTTCCTCACGGCGACGAGTCTGACACTTCCTGGTGTCCAAGACCCTCGATCGGCAACAACACACTACTGGCAGACCTGTGTGGTTCCGCAAGCGCTGCAGCGGCGATGGCTGATGTGTGGCCTGCTGGCACTCTCTGCGTGCCATCTGGCCGCATTTCCGGACGACACCACGACCGAGCAGGTGCACCGCAGTAGAGCAGCGCAATTTGCCCTGGAGTTTTCCGCTGGGTGGGAGGAGGTCAACGCTGTGGGCTTTGACGTCGAGACGCGACAGGCAGTCGCGCAAATCAGATGTATTCTACGCTGTCTTCACTGGACGATGGCGGCAGAGCCCGCGGGTCCAGACCAACTGCACGCTATCATGACTACCATCCAGAGCTCCGTTCTTCTCCCGGACTATGGACGAGGAGATGGGAACGACCGCGATGATCGTCAGGAGGAGAGCTATGCGCATGCGACCCGGATTCTGGCATGGAACTCCTCGGAGGACGGCAGCTTTTCCCCCAGCGACAACACGCCCGCTGCGATACTAAACCGTCTGCGGGCGCTGCCGTCTCGCATGGCCGAGACGTTTGGTAAACCGGACAATGCGCAGGATGTCCTGGCCACGCTGTCCGCTGTAGCCGGTCTAGTGGAATGCTGCGAGACCAGCTTTGCGTCCGACGAGGTGGGCACCGTGTGGTGGGGGATGGCGACGTGGTTAACCAAAGTGCCCGAACGCTTCCACCGACTGGTTGCGAGCCACAGTCCTCCAGCGCTTGTGGTACTCGCGCACTGGGCGGTGCTGTTGGTCAAGCGAGCAGAGCATTGCGGCTGCTGGTTCTTGAGGGGATTGGCGATGGTGATCCTCCTCCGCATAGCAGAAGGACTGCCAGCCAACAACGGGGCGGTTCAGGGTCTGGTAGCAAGCCTGATGACATGAAAACGAACAATCTCTATGATTTAGACGACCTTCTAACTGGGGAAATCTAAGCTAATACTGGGAGAGACGATGAGATATTATCCTACATGGAGAACGCATTTCCTTTTCTTTATTTTATTTTTTTTTTTTTTTTTTCGCTCAATTGCCATAACCGCCCTCATAAACTGCATGGCCGTCCTCCATCTTCCTGTCCCCGGGACCCGGTAGCATGCGAGAATAGGGACCCTGGAATGAAGAAAGAAACTCCTCCTTGGTGGTTGAGAGAAGCTGGGGGAGGTGTGAATCTTGGGGGACTAATTCGAGACAGACAGCGAGCCTGTGTAGTTCTATGACCTGTTCGATTAATTGCTCTCCTTCGCGGCAGAGGTAGACTTTTTGGTTCTGGATTGTTGCCAGCGCCTTTTGCTCGTTTGTCTGCATAGAAGATTAGTTAGTTGGTTTGATGTATTTTCGTCGGCAAGGACTGGGCTTACATTCAGGTCGACAGCCTCAACCGTGCCCTGCAGGCGAGACGGGCTCTCCAGCTTTTGGTTGCTGCAGGCTGCCGGTAAGGATACAGACCCTCGTCCTTTATATTGCATGTCCCCCGGTGACGGTGATGGTTTATGCAGGAGATCGGCACTCTAAGCATCGGGTTAACGGGCGCCAACGCACGCACTGACCATAGAGCACTTACGGAGATCCCGGGCCACCATGAAGATAATGAGGGAGAAGAAGACGAGGAAGAAGAAGAGAGTGATAGTGAAGATAATGAAGGGGGATGATGCTGTTGTGAGCCAGCTTGGTACAGCTGGGGTATACTCGGGCCACACGCAGAGCTCGCCAGCAGCTGTGTATGTGACAAGGGCGCACTCAGGGAGGCATGCACGCTCGACGCAGAGAATATCTCGGGATAGAGGTCTTGCACGGGGATGTTCTGACCCCAGTCTGCCGGGGGACTCAGTCCGTCGTTTTCCAACGGCATCACAGCCAAAGACTGGGGTTCATTGGGCATCTGTGGCGACATCGCCGTGGGATCTTCGGCAGATTGCGACATGCATACTTTTCGCGCCCTGGCTTTCTCTCCTGGAAGAACAACAGAAACAAAGATGAATTACCCATGTGCAAGAGAAAGGGGAGAAGGACAGATCAGGCCACCTACTGAATCTGCGTTGTGCGATGCGGTTTTGGAGTCGTCTGCGAGGGGTCATTGCAGTCAATTCTCCGGGGCCAGCTTGTTCGCACGCCCTCTGCGTTTCGGGGGTCTCGGGGTCGTTGGAAAGCATCATGGCAAGAATAACAAACTAGGGGATGGGCTGTAGAGGAGACTGCAGTCGGACAAGTACCTATCTCGTTGTTCGGCAGTAGTAGTGAGGGTGAGGGAGCGCGTCTACTTTATACTACTGTCTGAGGATAAGATTTTAGCTGCAAGGCTTGGTACTTTCAACAGCTCTGCTATAGCCTATGCAGCTAGTCGGCGGGAAACTAATTTACTGATAGAGGACTAGAAGAGAGCAGACCAGAGTACAGAAGACTGCTAATGAAATGCCATAAGATAGCGCTGTTGACCAGGGTCTGCATGCCATTATTAATCCGCAGGATCGCTATTACGCAGACAATATCATTATGACAATAGTAGTGTCCTCTCGTGGGTTCTGCGTAGTAGAACCTCAACCTAGGTGTAATATGTAGTGTTCCGTGTCAATAGTAGAACCTCAACTATGGTATGAAGATCAGACCTCTGCATATCAGAGCCAAACACATGAAGAGTTTCGCCATTCGGCCCAGCCATGGTACAGCACGCCGACTTGCAGAAAGCCATCGAGCCGATACAGCCCTAGCTAGATCCCTAGATCCTCTGCTGCTCACCAGCGGCAACGCCTGGACCGTCCCGAGCGCGTTATCTGCATGTCTTGGGCTATATCCACCCTGGATCCTGCATGAGTGGGCATCTGCACCACTCTGCACCTCTGGATAGGACGTCGAGAAGGGTTATAAAAAGCGAAAAGTCCACCCTCGGGCTGAAGGGCGACGGAGGCCAATGAACGCAGCCACACGCAGCGACTAACCAGGGGTTCGCCATTCCTTTGATGACGGGATGCGAGGGGCTGGAAGGAAGCGGATCCAGCGGTAATTCTGTTGTCGTGATTTTGATTCCATTGTTCGTTTCTACTAATCGTGTTCTGTTCTACTATTCGTGTTCTACTATTCGTGTCGTGGTTACTGTATATCGTGGCTACTGTATATCGTGGCTACTGTATATCGCGAGAGCGGGATAGACTACCATATCAAACAAAGATCTGTATAACTATCTAATCAATACTCTAATACTCTAATCACTCTAACACTCTAACACTCTAATCAATCTAATCAATAAAAGAATCCTCACTCAACTGCGCGCGTCACAGTCTCGGCCACAATCGTCCCCACGGCGTCGGCGAACGGCGGACACATCATGGAAAAGTGATCTGTAGAGAGTGAGCTTGTATTCCAAAATAACGAACTAACAGAGTACTAACCTCCATCCACGGTATACACCGAAATATGGTCCCCAAGAAGGGTCTCCCACCCGTTGGTCCCGAACTGCTTGCGGCGACCATAGAACCACGAGTTGAAATAGAGCTCGAACTCGTCCAGCGTCATCTCGTACATCGTCTTGCCGATATCGAGACCGGGACGGCCCATGGAGGCGATTGGCGCGTCCTCCCGATTGTCGAGGCCGAGGAGCGCCCAGACGACGGCGACCTGGCCGGGCTGCCGGTCGACTGGGAACGCAGGCGCATCGTACTTGGAGAGCGCACGACATGTCGCCATCAGATGCGCCCGCTCCTTGACGGAGAGGTCCTCGGGGAGGTCGCGCGCACGGTTGATGCCCTCGAAGGTGCCGAGCTTGTCGACAAAGTCCGTAGTGACGATGGAGGTCGGGATCAGAGACGGAGCGCGCATGTCGAGGATGATCAGCGCCTGGATAGTCTCGCCCTCTCGCGTGAGGCGATGCGCAACCTCGTAGGCGTACATGGAGCCTGCAGACCAGCCGCCGATGAGGTAGGGGCCGTGCGGTTGGATGCGGCGGATGGTGCGCAGGAAGATCGTCGCCATCTCCTCGATGGTAAGATCGAACACTTCGGGACGCTCAAGGAACGGCGACTCGAGCGCGTAGATGCGCCGGCCCTTGGGGAGCGCCTTGAGATGGATATACGACTCCACGGTGCCCGATCCATCGGTGGTCAAGAACAAGGGAGCGTCGCGAGAACGAGACTGACCCTGGATCAAGACGGCGCGAGACACGGCGCTGTCAAGCTTATGCTGACGAGCATCCGCCTCGCTTGTTGGCTTTGCAGCAGCAGCAGCAGGATGCGACCGGCCCTTTGATGCAGATTTCTTCTTGGGAGCTGGAATCTCTTCCTCCTCACTCTCCTCTTCCTCTTCCTCCTCCTCGGGGCCCTCGTCTAATGCCTCCTCTGCCGCAGCCACCGTGCGATGTTCCGAGAAGAACGCAGCTGGAAGCTCGATCTGGGTCTCGTTCTGGAACGCCGCGGTGATCTTGATGCTGAGCATAGAGTCCATGCCGATGGACTCGAACGCGGTCGACGGCGTGAGATCGCTGGCTTCGAGGCCGAGCGCATCAGCCACGAGGCGCAAAAGAACCTGTCCTGGCTTGGCCTGCTTCTTGCTGGACGCCGCGGCGCTCTGCTTTTTGCTCTTCTGCTTCGGTGGGCTTCGGGGCGCAGGCTTTTTCGTGACAGGAGTCAGCTCTTCATCCTCGAGATCGGCCAACGGAGAACCGCCCAGTTCCTTCTCGACGTCAGCCGGAGTCGGGAAGTTGGTGAAGAAGGCCGCCGGGAGCTCGACAGAGGTGGTTCTCTGGAAATCAGCCAGGATGGCGATGCTCATCTGCGAGTCGACGCCCATCTCCGTGAAGGTCGTGCCCGCGGAGCTCTTCATTTCGGCGACGCTGACGCCGCTGCGCTCAGCCACAGCCTCGAGCAGTTCCGTGGAGAGGTCCACGGCGTCTGACAAGCTGCTGGGCGACGCGGGCGATCCCGATCCAGAAACCGGGGTGAGCGGGGAACTGCTAGAGGTGCTCTCAGCATCATCATCGTCGTCGTCGTCGTCATCAACGACAACAGGAGCAGCAACAGGCTGCACCTGGCGACGGGGAGTAGGCTTTGCGCGTGGCTTGGGGGCCGCTGCACGAGTAGTCGCGCCGGTCAGAAGGGCAAAGAAGTCGCGTTCGAGCTTCTTGAAGACAATGTCGGTGCAGATGGCGACGAGTTTGCCCTCACTGTCGGTGGCGTACACATCGCACACGCTTGTGCCGGCTTTGGCATCTTGCTCGCGAATGGTGGCGTAGGCGTAGTACGGGCCCTGAGAGGAGAGGTCGCCCAGCACACGCAACGAGCCGATGTGGTTCGCGATGTGCACTTCGTTCTTCACTCTGTGCACGTCGGCGTTGAGTAAGAAGCCGGCAACGTGGACGAGGGCGTCGATCACAAAGGGGCTGGAGGTGAAGGTGCCGAGATGTGCGGTGGGAACCAGATGCAGGACAACAGCGGCATCGTGGAAGTCAGCAGCGATGATGGCCTCCTCGACGGCGTGGTAGGGCGCGGAGTAATCGACGATCTCGGAGAAGATCTTGTAGAAGAGCCGGGTGTCCATGGCGTGCACTTCACGCGGGCGGATGGAGTTGTTGAGGCTATTCACGCGCGCCTTGACCAGTGGCTGGATTCGCGACCATTCCCTGGTGAATGGCGCGTCGGACTGGCTGAGCTTGACCTTTCCAGATCCATACTCGACGTTTGAAGTAGAAGAGCTGTCCTTGCGGCCGAGGAAGCGCACCGAGACGACGTTGGTCGAGTAGTCGAGGCTTCCCTCTACCCAGACGCGAGGCAGTTCCTCCATGTCCTCGCGCAACACCAACGGGCTGTGCATGTTCAGGCTGGCCAGTTCGAATGTCGTGGGAGAGGATGCGCCGCCAGAGACCTGGCCACTCTCCTTCTCCAGATACGCCGCCGCAGTGTACGCCATATCAATGAAGATACTGGCCGGGCAAATGGCCACGGCGTCGACAACATGGCCTCCGATGGCGGCTGCGAGCTTCGGGTCCGACAGGTCGACTCCAAAGGTGGCGAGCAGCTTGCCCTTCTTCTTCTCCACCTTCTCGACCGAATGCAGAGATGTCGACGCCAGTCGTTGCGCGGACGACACGGGGGCAGAGGAAGAAGCGACGGGTGCTGCTGCAGCGGTGATTCCGGGCGCCGCGGCGGTCTGGTAAGAGTGCCAGAAGCTCTTGAGATCGAATGCGTATGTGGGGAGGCCGCTGACCAGATGCAGGTGATCGAGATGGTCCTTGTGGAATTCAGCCCAGGCGACAGGCAGCTGAGCGCGATGGGCCGCAGCGAGAGCGGCAGAGATGGATTCCCAGTCGTCACGGCCCCGACGAAGGCTGGGATAAGCGCTGACACTCGCGGTCTGCAGAGAGGCCGCCATCAGGCCAATGCAGGTTGGATGAGGGCCAATCTCAACCACAAACGACTGGTCCTTGATGAGGCCCTCTCCCTCGCAAACACGCACGGCGTCGAGGAAAGCCACGGGCTCGCGGGTGTGTCGACGCAGGTAGTTTGCGTTGAACACGCCGGCCTCCCCGGGCTTCACGATGCGGCCGAGCACAGTCGACGCCACTGGAATCGTGGGAGGGTGGAAGGAGACCTGCGCGGCGCTGGCCTCGAGATCGTCCAAAGTGACATCCATCTGGCGGGTGTGGAAGGAGTGCTGGACGCGCAGTCGGGTCGTTGTGACGGCGATGGAGTCGTCGGACTTGAGATACTCCTCAAAGGCTTCAATGGCAGCAACAGGCCCGCCAACGACAATGCTGGTGGGACCATTGATACAGCAGATCTCGCAGGCTCCCGACGAGGTCGCCGCCATATCGCGCAGACGGTACTGGAGGGTCGTCAATGGGAGACCCGAGACAGCCAACATGCCGTTCTCAGCTGGAGGACAACGGCTGAAGATGAGCGTCGCACGCTTGTAGGCCAGAGCGAGGGCATCACCAACGGACAGCACTCTAGCGACAGAGAGCGCCGCATATTCGCCTAGACTGTGGCCCAGAAGGAGGGTTGGACGCACGCCGAGCGACTGCCAGTACCGCGCGAGGGCGATCTCGAGGGCGACGGTGGCGACTTGCATGTCGACCTCTGTGACGGTAGAATCGTCTGCAGAGGCGCGGATTGCGTTGAGGAACGTGCCGGGCAGTCCCTGGGCCTCGGAAAGGCTCTGATACGAGTCCAACAGGCGTCGGAAAGTAGGCGAGGTTCGGTACAGCTTGCCGCCCATGCCCAAGTGCTGGCTGCCCTGGCCCGTGAAGGCGAAGACGACCGACGGCGCGGGCCCCGCTGTCTTGTCTGACAGAGGCTTTGCGAGCAGTTTCAGCAGCTCTGAGGTCGACGCTGCCACGTATGCATCGCGGTGGACATGGTGAATGCGGCGCGCGGTGGTTGTGTAGGCCAGATCGGCGAGGGATGTGTCGGGATGCTCGGTGAGATACTGGCGCAGACGGCTCCTGTTTGCCTCGTGGGCCGTTGCAGTGCGTCCGGAAGTGACGACGACGTGATGCGTTCTTTCATCAGCCTTTGGTGCTGGTGATGGCAGCAGCGGTGCGTCCTGGAGAAGAACACTGACGTTACCTCCCGCGGCATCGAAATTGTTGACGAAGATGTACCGCGGATCAGTTCCTTTGCGCAACCAGGACTGGCCGTTTGCCAGCTGGATCTCCTTGCCCAGCAGGGGCTCGAGGTAAGGGTTGAGCTTGATGGGCTGGTTGGGCTGCGGGGGGATGGCGTTGTGCTGCAGGATCAGGATGGCCTTGATGATGGAGACAATACCAGCTGCGGCCTCACTGTGGCCGATGTTCGCCTTGAGGGCACCGACAATAAGTGGCTGCGCGCGCTGCGATGCAAAGACGCTGTGCACGGCTTGCGTCTCAACGCGGTCTCCAGCCTGGGTTCCGGTGCCGTGCATCTCGACGACGCCGACCTCGTCCGGACGCACCGCTGCCTGTCTCAGCACGCGGCGGTACAGGTTCTTCTGGGCCTGTTCGCCGGGGTAAGTGATGGAGCCAGCGCCGGCGTTGCAGTTGCGCGCTGCACCGGCGATGACCGCCAGCACGTTGTCCTTGGAGCGCACTGCGTCAGCCAGACGCTTGAGCACGACGACACCGACACCCTCGCCACGACAGTAGCCGTCAGCGCTGTCCGAGTATGTCTTGCAGGCGCCGGTCGGGGACAGGAAGCCTCCCTGGCTCAGACCAGCAAACCATTCGGGGGCAGTCAGAAGTGTACCACCACCGACGACCGCTGCGTCGTATTCGCCGTTTGTGAGGGCATCGCGGGCGAGACAGATGGCTGTGGCGCTGGAGGAACAGCCCGTGTCGATGCTGTAGAAGCCGCCAGCCCATTGGAAAAAGTGCGACAAACGTCCCGGGGCGAACCCGCGGTTGACGCCTGGCAGGAAGTGCGTGTCGATGCCCTGTTGCTCGTTGATGCTCTTCCAGTCATCTGTTGTCTGGCCAAAGTATGTGGCAATCCGGGGTGGCGTTTGTTCGGCGTCTCCGGCAGCAGAAGACGGTGGTGTATATCCAGCCATCTCGAGAGCTTCATATGTGGTCATGAGGAGAGTGCGCTGCACCGGGTCCATCTGCATGGCCTCACGCGGCGAGATGTTGAACAGACGATGGTCAAAGTCGCCGGGGTTCTTCATGAAGCAGCCGTGCTGCGCGAAGAGAGCGTTGTGCTTGGAGCGAGAAGGGTCGTAGAAGTCGCCCACGGCGAAGCGCGACGAGGGGATCTGCTGGTGCGTCGTTGTCCCCGTCGCGAGCAGACGCCAGAACTCGTCCAGACTGTCGCTCTCTGGGAAGCGTCCTGACATTCCGACGACCGCAATCGCATCTGGCGGGATGCTGTCGATGCTGTCGCCAAAGGGCTTCGGCAATGGGGCGGGTTCGCCAACCTGGACGGCCAGACCAAGCTGCGACAGGATCTTTGCTACTCCAGACGCATCCCAGGGCAAGCCGACGGTGGTGAGGACGATATCCGAGCTGCCGGTTCCCTCCAGAGCTGTCGCCAGTGCACGGAGTGTCTCCTGCACCACCAGCGGCTTGTGTGCGATCTGAGCCACCGCGAGCTGCCAGAGCTCACGAAGCGTCCCAGCCGCGAGAGGGTATACGGGCCGTTGCACGGTGTACTTGTCGAGGACGGGGGAAGTGCCAACTACTTTGGCGACGTCCACAGACGGCAGATGTGCGCCGTGAAGGAGACCGCGAGACGAGGCCGTAGGGGATGTGATGGCTGCAGGGAAATCGGCAGTCTGGGCGAGAGCAGCCAAAGTCGATGGAGGCGCAAACAAGACGGCGCTGTCCGGCAAGACCTGGCCGATATACGCGCGATGCAGTGGCCGCAGAGAGCCATTGAACTCCTCCAATTTCTTCTCGAGTCCTGCAATGTCGGTGCCTGCGACGACTCGGGCCCAGACGTCGGTTGACTCCTCAATATCTCCAGCGACGTGATGTAGCTCAAAGGCTAGACGGAAGGCGATCGCCACGGCCTCGAGACCCAGCGTGACGACGGCATCTGGAGTGGTCGCTGTCGAGGCAACAGAAGCAGCAATCAGTCCGGCGCCGAATCCGACGGGGGATGATGTGTCTGGGGTGGACAGGATGGCGGGTTGATCTTCAGCGAGTCTAGTTTGTCTGTTAGTTCGGCATAACTTAAGGGAATCAACTGCAGACAACTTACACCAGCAACTGGCCGATCTGGATGGTGGTCAAGAGCACCAGCTCAACAACGATGCTGCGGCGGTTCTGGCTGACATGTTGCTCTGCAAGCTCGACGAGGTCTTCAAAGGCAGCAATGCTCGCACTGGCACGTTCAGGGCCGTCCAGAACAGCAGCCTGTCGATGTACAACAGTCGACGCTGCTGTCAGAAAGGTGCGCAGTTGGAGCCGCGTCTTGGACTGCACGCTAAGGTTGTGGATGGCGCCCAGCACGTCCACTTGTTCGTGCGGGAAAAGGAGGATATGACGAGGAGAAGCCATTGCGGAGAGAAGTATCGAGTTGTATTATTGCGTATCTCCGCCTGGCATGAAGACCAGAGCTGGCGAACGTCGTCCTCTTTGCAATGTTATATACAGATGGATTATCCAGCAGCTCGCAGAGAGCGTGCGTTTCAGGGTTCTCGCACCCATGCAGGGGAGATTGCAAAAAGAGCCTTTCGTCCGAATGTCAGATAACGTGGTCTCTGCTGCAGCCGCTGCTGAGGAAGGGGTTTCTATCTTCATTGCAAGGATCGGAGGTTGCTGACGAGGTCGAGACAGAGTAATGGCACGGCACAGAGTATGGCAGCCAGCGCGTATACTGAGGATCAGGATGGAGACCAGCGTGAGTATCAGGTTCAGCATGAGTATCAGGTTCAGCATCAGAGTCAGTATCCAATATGGCTGGGGATAAGCAGGCGTAAGCAGGCTGACTGTAAGCACGCAAACCAGCGACTTGATTGACTGTTTGTAGCGT
This sequence comes from Aspergillus funiculosus, assembly GCA_027569145.1. Classification (NCBI taxonomy): domain Eukaryota; kingdom Fungi; phylum Ascomycota; class Eurotiomycetes; order Eurotiales; family Aspergillaceae; genus Aspergillus; species Aspergillus funiculosus. Next base: position 287,948 of record JAPDEN010000027.1, read on the forward strand.
CGATAACCACAGAACATAAGCATCATAAGCGTAAGCAGTAATCAGTCTAGTCTCTGGTGGCGCAACCCACTGCGATTATCAATTACAAAAGTGCTTTCGAGATACCCACATTATTCAGCCAGAGACAGTCAACTATCCGCCCTGCTCCGAGGCCACAGGACATATCACCAGCGCTAATCCAACCCTCCGATGGATTTAGATACAGCCGAAATCGCCAGTCTGCTCAAACGCGAGCGCTACCACCGCGACACAGCGCAGTGGGACTTGTGCCGTGAGGCTTTCCATCCCGATGGCGAGCTGACGGACATTGACGTTTCGTGGTAAGCGTCGTATAAACTATCAACGATGCCAAGGTCAAGCTGATGCAGATTAGGTTCAAAGGCAATGTGGACGACTTCTTGCGCCAGTCGGCCAAGATCCACCAGGGCAAAGTCAACATCGTCCACTCGTCTTTTGATCCAGTCGATATCCGAGTGCGCGGCCGTCGCGCCACCAGCGAGGCCTTTTGTCTCATCAGCAGTTCGCTGACGCTGGAGGGTGTTGACTACGAGATGGCCTCTTACATCCGTCTCGTCAGTCGCCTACAGAAGCTGTCAGACACCGGTCCGTGGCGCCTGCTCAGCCTCGAGGCCATTTACGTTCGGGATCGCCTCGTCTGTGCGTTTCCGGGACAGGATGCAGCGTCGCCGCTGACGATGACTGACGAGGTGCGCGCGTACCCCAGGTGCTACCGCCATATGGCGTTCGTGATGCTGCATCGGGGGCTCAAACCGCGCCTGGATCTCCCGCACGAGGACGACCAACAGAGTGTGCGACGAGTGTTGGACAAGAACCGTGCATATCTCGAGGGGGAAGTCTTGGAAGACGTTGTACGGATAGAGTGACTTGAGTAGCGCGCCGTCTAAAGAGATGTAGATACCTTGATAAAACTACTGCAAACTAAGTACATTCGGAACCCCAACGCAGTAGATGACCTCCCTAGCTATAATCAACAATCCCGATGGACCTTCACCTTCAGCAGCTGTTCGGCGTTGCGATAGGCAATCATCTCCAACTGCTCGTCGGTCAACATGCCGCTCGCCTCGAGCTGCTCGAACCACTCGCGGCCTTTGTCGTTGGACTCGAACGGATAGTCCACGCTGTACATGATGCGCTCGACGCGAGTGTTCTGCAGAATGCACTTGAGCGGCGCAAGACTCCAGACGCCCGAAGTGGTGATCCAGATGTTCTCATCCCAAACCTGCCGCAGAGGCCGATCCCGAGGGCCCCAGCCACCCCAGCGGGTGCTCATATCGGAGCATCGCTCCAGCATGAACGGGAGCATCTCGCCCATGTGGCCGATGATGATCTTGAGCTTGGGGAAGCGATCAAAGACACCCGCGGCGAATAGCTTCAGGATGTGGAGGCCGACGTCACTGTGCCAACCCCAGCCAGCGGCTCCGAGACTGACGCCAACAGGTATGGGATATGCACCCGTGTAGTCCTCTCCCATGCGCGCAGAGGGCCATGTCGGGTGCAGGTAGATGGGGACATCCAGTTCACACGCTTTATTCCACAACACGTCATACTCAGGGGAGTCGAAATGCTTTCCGTTCGCGTGGTTGTCGACCAAGGCGCCCACGAAGCCCAACTGCAAGACGCACCGCTCCAACTCGCGCGCACTTTCGGCTGCATCGGCAACTGCAAGAACGGCGAATGCAGCAAAACGATCAGGTTGACTGTTTCGCGCGATTCCCCTGGCGAGTTCATCGTTGCCCTTTCGGCAGTTTTCGGCACTGGGGCCGCCTGCAGGTTCTCACGATTAGTGCTGCTGATCTAACCCTAACCCGACATTCTCTCTCTTTTTCTAGATTTTTTTTTCTTTATTTTTTTCATCCTTTTGTCTTTTGTTTTCTTCCTTTTCTTCTTTTATATTGATGGTTCTCTCTTACCTGGAGTGAAGGCGTGCGAGACAACCTGGAACGAGATCTTCCCGCGGTCCATCGCCTTCAGACGTCCATCTCCGAGGTCCAGCAGCTGATCCGCGAGACCCGGTATAGCCTGGAGAGTACGCTGGAACTGTTCGCCAACGGAGCCGAAGATAGCGTGGGAGTAGCAGTGCTCCTCCAGGGCGAGGAGTGGAGGTGTCATTTTGTTTGCGAGGTGAGTGTAAGAGTCAAGCGAGGGTTGGCGACCACTAGGAATTTAGATGCATACATATACGGCGCGCTAAAGGATATACGAGTCGTTCATAAGCATGGGGCGAAAATATCCGACGCCCAAAAACCCAATTTGATTGCGTTATAAGCACTTGGAGATAAGCAAGTAAGCATCCTTGACGGTCCCCATCGCTCAGCTCCCACAAGCTGAGTTCCGATGCATCCCCGAAAGAGGTCTCCGGAGTTGATATCAGAACGTCGGTGCCTGGAGAATATCCTTTATAACGGCCCCTTGCCCAGCAGTCGTTCTCGCAGCTCAATCAGCAATCCGGAAGCAATCCGGAAGCAAACAAGCAAGAAGCCTCTTCCAGGGCGTCGCAGTCGTTACTCTCGTCGTTATTAGCATGTTTCGCTCAGTCTCCTGCGTGGCGATGCTCGCCACGCTTTTCCTCTTCTTCGCAGCGGCCAACGCGAGCCAGGCCCTGATGAACAAGCTGGTGAAAGAATACCAAATCAACACTAAACAGAGGCTCCCTCAGCATGGGGCCTGCACAGCCAAAAACATTGCTGTGCGCAAGGAATGGTATACAGAGAATCCCGGATCCCGAATCCCTGAACCCCTGAACCCCCTGCTGACGAGCAGTACAACTTCGATGGTGTCGAAACTGACGTGTCCGCAGGAGCACTCTGGACAATCACACCCGTCTGGACTACATTCGAGCTGTGAAATGCCTGGCCAATTTGCCCCCCAAGATCGACCCTGAGCTGGCCCCCGGTGCGCGTAACCGATATGATGACTTCCCAGCAGCGCATATCGTCAATACGCGGCTGATCCATGCGACGGGCCTCTTCTTCGCGTGGCATCGGCACTTTGTCCAGCTCTACGAAACCGCCCTTCGCGAGGAATGTGGCTACTCTGGATACCAGCCATACTGGGACTGGCCGCGATGGGCTGATCTCCCGACTTCAGCTAATCCCTTGTATGACGGCTCTGAGACATCGATCTCGGGCAATGGAGTGTATATCCCCGGGCGTAATGGCACTATCCAGCCCTTCCCCATCCCCGAACCCAACCCACCAACCATCTACACGCCTCCCGGCACTGGAGGCGGCTACATCTATCAGGGTCCGTTTGTCGGCTGGGAACTGCATCTCGGACCGGTCGTGTATGAATGGGACAATGGCCAACGCGTTAACCCGAACCCTCGTCCAGACGGTCTGGGTGACAATCCTCGCCAAATGATCCGCGACTTCAACAACACTCTCCTGCAGCAGAGCGCCTCCTGGGACATTGTCACAAACATGATCGTCAATATGACCAGCATCCACATGTTCCATCCATATTTCTTTGCAGTCCCGCATCTCGCGGGCCATTCGTTCATCTCTGGCTACGACAACGATCTTTTTACCTCGCCGCAGGACCCGTTGTTCTGGTTCCATCATGCGCAGGTCGACCGTCTGTGGAGCATCTGGCAGGCGCTAGACTTTAAGACCCGCGAATATGCCTTGGATGGCACACTGACCCTCACTAACGGTACGGCTAATCCTACCCTTGTCTATCTAGAGATCGAAGCTAACCTAAAGCCCGTGTAGTGCCGCCCAGCCGAAACGCTACCCTGAACGACACGATGCACTTTGAGTTTGCCCCTGACATTCCCATCGGGCAGGCAATGAGTCCAACCAAGAACGGATACTGCTATATCTACGAGTAGGCAGCATCGGTTACTTGAGTATAAAGACTTAGTGGGATACTCGTCTCTTGATGCTAGGGCTGTAGTATAGCTTTGTTAGCATGTGTTTACATAGTATATATAAAATGCTTCCACTCGTTAGAACACACCCACATGGTAAGTTCTACAAGTGCGACATCTACAACCTTATATTCCTTCGTAACGTCTGTCTAATAACCAGTTCACCCAGTAAACAAGTGCATTGCATTCGGGTCCCGTATTCCACTACTCGGGTCCCCTAGCCATACTCGGGACAGTTATTATAGAAAACTACTGGCCAGCCAGGGGCCAAATCGGTACCTGCAGGACCACTAGATTGTAGTGTAAGAGGCCTTTACAGTCGGGAATCATATATAAGGAGAGTCTCGCCCGTGTCAGAGGACTCACTTACTTCCTGAGCATACGTACTGACATTTATTCGCTGAACCACGATGATTCCGCTCCCTTGGATAGTGCTTGCATGCGCCAGTGCTACTGCTGCATACCGCATCGAGCGTAGCAGCGCATTTGCATGGCCACCGCAGATCCGGGGAAGAGTCCATGGACCCTCATGGCCCGATTTTGCCAACGAGACTGAGCGCTGGTCGACATATGCGGCGCCCACCTTTGACCTTGTCTTCATTCCCGAGTCGGAGGAGGACTTGTCGCTGGGGGTAAGTTACAACTTGCATACAACTTCCCTACATCAGGGTGGCCCTATGAATACTAAGGAAGGCAGCTTCGATACATGTCGAGTCACAACCTGACCTGGCTGGCAAGATCGGGTGGTCATGGATACTCGACGACGCTGGAGACGGTCCAGGATGCGGTCCTAATCAACATGCAGAACTTCAACTACACCACTGTCAACGCCGACAACACGGTTACAACCGGCAGTGGGTCGAGTTTCCAGGACCTGACGGTTCCTGTGAGTGCAGCAGGACGAGAGCTCAGTATGTGTGCGAACGCAAGTCCTGATAATTCAGAACATGAAAAGACTGATATAGATGCATCTAGCCATTGGATCGTGCCCGTGTGTTGGAGCTACTGGAGCTATGCTCGGCGGCGGCGTCGGTCGTCTGCAGGGCTTGCATGGCCTCACAAGTGATGCAGTTCTTGCCCTCCGAATCGCTCTCTGGAACGGCACCATCATTGATGTATCTGCTGGCTCCCATCCCGACCTGTTCTGGGGTATGCGCGGTGCAGGCCAGAACTTCGGCGTAGTCATCGAGACGACTTTCCAGACATTCCCCCAGTCGAATGGTGGTGTGCACTACAATGCAGACATGACCTTTGGCGCCAATGCTGTGGTACCAGTCATTAATGCGATAAATGCATTGTATCCTGTCGACCCTGCGCTGGCGCTGGTGATTTTGTATGCCACAAACCCGGAGACATTGGAGGTAGGCGTGCTCTAGTTGATATCCAGCAGAACCGTTTGAGATTAACATCATGCGTAGCCCTATATTGCCATTAACCTGGTCTATGCCGGGCCCGAGAGCGAGGGCAGGAGGTTTACCGAGAGGTTCTCCAACTACAGCCTCACGCTGAATGAGTCGATGATTGCCTGGGAGGATCTCGCCTTTCAAGCCGCAGGGGGAGCCGTGGCCGCCAGATGCGTTGATGGTCTCAGTCACGACACGCACGACTCGGTGACAGTGGATGTCAACCTGGACACCTTCAGTGACCTCTTCACCTCGTACGGGGCCGTTGTTGCGGCCAATCCAGGCCTATTTGACACTATCGTACTGCTGGAGGTCTTCCCCCAGCAGGGGATTAACGCGCACCCTGTCAATTTCTCTGCTTTCCCACACCGCGGCCAGTTCAATACCCTCGTCGCTATCGAGATGACCTATAGTGATAGCTCTCTGGAGACAGTAGCCGACGACTGGGGCCGCAGATGGCGCGATACCCTCTCCTCGCCTGCTGTGTCAGGATATCCCCGGATGGTTCAGTACCAGAACTATGCTCACGGTGACGAGCCGCTGTCTGCGCTCTATGGATACGAGGAGTGGCGGCACAGGCGGTTGACCGGATTGAAGCAACGGTATGATCCGCACGGCTTCTTCAATGGATACCATGCAGTCCCGGAGAAGCTGGAGGACTGGAATTGACGGTGTGCGATGGTGATGATAGTGAATGCACAGGGTACACTGGATCATAACTGGTCCGCCAAGTTACGTTTGAATATAGTCCCAGAATAAACCCCTTCCATTTTGCCAGGAAACCACAGTTGGAAGATGGACTAGTTACTCTATATCTGCACAGTTATCCTGCTGTCCATCTCTTCCCCAGGGATAGAACCCATTCACCAGCATGCGATACTGTGCCTCCATAGCTTGCCTAGCTTTAGAAGCTTGAGTTCACTATTGTAAATTAGGTATCTGAAAAGAATGAAGGCAAGCAATGATCTTACAGGGCCTTGCCAACCCGGAAGAACTCAAAAGGCAAGGTTTGCAGGCCAGGGGTGTTCTTTTGGAAGTTGATGTCGATGGTTATGTGGAAATGCCGTCTGGGCTGGGGTTGGGAGGCTCGACATGAATATAATGCTGGGTAAAGGCTAGCAAAATTAAGATCTCATAATCAGCCAATACTATATATAATATTAATGATGCTAGTAAAGTGTCACAGCAGCTTTGGATATAACACTAATCGGGTCATGTTGTCTGTTACTGAGCTCAGATTGATCTTATACTCTTTGTGCTTCACTCTATAAGCGTTATGATGGCATCTATTCTTATTAGGATTAGGGTACTCCTGTTACAACTTGAAAGCTAATTCTAATGCTTGTTCTTAAAATAAACTCTATTCATGCGTAGAATATATATTTCTTGAATACTACATGTAGGATGGCGCTACTGCCTAGCTGATAACTGTATATGATATGGTTGAGTACACCCTCTTATATTTAATATTTACTCAACCTTTCCTAGATATATCCTACTTTTATCTTGATTAGTATATAGTATACAATCAATTTAAATAAAAAAAGGGCTGCTCCTCTCGTCTCTGAAGGTCGGGATATTCCATTGCTTTGGCATCTGGGCTAAAGTGAACGCGGCCATAATAGAAGCCAAGCAGACATAATCTATTTGGAATCATCTATTATATAATTCATGATATAATTAGACATCCAGCCAATAGTCAGTTAGGTAGTTATAATATGGTGCATATTCAACCAAAGTTCAGCCCTTCAGCCCTTCAGCCGCTCGGCCGCTTCGCCCCCTTTAACCCACCACCAACTAACTCTGTTTTCCTACTTCCTACAATGCATCTCATGCCATCGTATTTACATACGCCCCCCCTAGCTTTCGTCTTTTCCTCAATATCGTCCAATCCTTCACCATGGACGGGCCAACGGGTGGGCCAACGGGTGGGCAACCTCGTAGCGATCTACCTTTGCCTAGACGAGCTTTGCGCAAAGGCACCCGCAGCTGCGCAGAATGTATGTATGCTGGATCAGCTCATCACCACCAACGCCTTCTTCTGCGTTGCTAAATATTCCCAGGCAAGAGACGCAAGACACGATGCTTTTTTAGCCGGCCTACAGATGCAGCATGCGTTGCGTGTCAGCGACGTGGGATGCCGTGTATTGGCCAGGAGTTAATGGATGTGCCTTTGCCTGATCTGAGAGATGAACAGACCATAGTCGAGAGACTTCGACGAGCCGAGCTCATGCTCGACACAATCTCTAAGGATATCTCTCGTAATGGACGGGAAAGTCAACACAGTGGATCTGGCAGTCAATCCGTCGTTTCTGAGCAAGACCTGGCGACTGCAGATCAAGGTCGAGACAAGGCGAGCCATAGTGGGTGTGAAGCTGTTCGTACTGTCGATACCAGTCCTGCCAAACAGGTCAGTGGGATTTACTGCCTGTCTTCCTTTTCTTTCCTGATAATTAATATCTTCTACCGTTTATGCAGATCCCACAGTCTGGCACAGAAGAAGAGGAGACACTACAGTATGCCTACCCTAAGTATGCTGAACTGTGCCAGGCTCTTCATGCTCGCCTGCCATCTCAAGAGGATGTCAACATCCTTTTCGGGACCGGCCGAGCAATAGTCTTCGTGCAGGCCATCTGTAATCATTACGGCGATTTGTTCCATGAAGGAAACCTCCGACCTATTGAAGGTATGACGACTCTGCCTGCCGTCACGGACCACCCAGTTCTTATTGCGAGGAAGCTGCTGCAACTCGCGCTCTGCATACAGCAGATTGACCCTTCATTCGACCACAGCTCTCTTAATCTGGGGGGCTGTCTAAGTGATGCTATGGATGGCTACTTCTCTCTCGCTTCGAGTATGGTGACGTGTCACGAGGACCTTCTTGACTCGATTGAAGGGCTAGAATGTCTTGTTTATGAAGGCGTCTTCCTAGTAAACTCGGGAAATCTTCGTCGGGCACTGGTTTGCCTCCGTCGTGCCTCAACACTGGCCCAATTCATGGGCATGCATCACAGAGTCCCGTACAAATCGCTGAAGCAACATGACCGAGATACCCATGTTTCCGCTGCGGTGATATGGGCGCATATCGCATACCTTGAAAGGTATATCTGTCTCATTCTTGGAATGCCTACTGCGATATCAAGAGCTCGATTTGCATCAGACGAGATAGCAGCTGGGGATACGAGCGCGGATTGGTTTGAGAAGATGCAGATTGACATCTTCGAGCGGATGATTGACAGGAATCAGGAGCGGAATTACCACGATTTCGCAACAACCCAGAAGATCGACCATGATCTCAATAAGATGGCGAACAAGTTGCCAGCAAAGTGGTGGGCGCCAATCGACCTCACCCTGAGCATAAGCACCAAAGATATGATGGAAAAGGTCATCAGTGCTCAGATGCAGATTGTTCATTACAATCTGCTGACAGTTCTGCACCTGCCGTACCTCCTTTGGCATACAGATGACAACAGATTCGAGTACAGCAGGACAACATGCATGTACGCAAGCCGAGAGGTTCTGAACAGGTTTATCACTTTTCGCTCTATCGTAAAGGTGGTGACCTGCTGTCGCCCCGTCGACTTCTGCGCATTTACCGCTGCCCTGACGCTTCTGCTGGCCTATCTGAAGAGCCACAAGCAAAGCTCAGGGTGGATGCTCACACATCAGCGTTTGGGTGACAGAGCGCTGATAGAGGCAGCAATGGAGACAATGGATGAGCTCAATCGAATCAACAACGACGAGCTGTCTCGGAAAACCGCCGAGTTGACGAGGAAACTACTGGCCCTAGAAGTCGACTGTGCCCGAGGAGGTCAGACCTACAACAGCAGTGTCGGAGAGAATCATGAGGATGACACAGTGGCAGGCGAGGAACATTGCTTCCATCTTAAAATCCCTTACTTTGGGACCGTCAAGCTCGCCTGTGATGGCCCGTCCACTCAAGACAACAATACAATGGCGATATTCCCTGTCCCTCGTCTTTCTGTCGGTCAGTATTCCACCTCGTCACAAAGTGCTATCGTCCAACCGGATCCTCATAACGACTATGCACCAAATCCTATACAAATACCTGATCATCTGCCTGTCCCTTATGGCGAGTATTCTCCCTATTCCTTGAACGACCAAATGATCACTGGTCAATTCGACCTGGAGATGCCAGACGTCATGGCCAGCGCAAATGACTGGGCATTTCAGGGAGTGGACTCTGCCTTTTTTGATGCTTTGTACAGCGGCAATCCAGAGAACGAGGCTGATCAGGATGAGAATTGGGGTGGCTACTTACTTTCTATTTAGTTGTGGAGCGATATAATGGAGCTTATAATACACAATACAATACACCAACAAGTCACGACTACCCATATTGTAGGACGCGATATTCAAAACAAAATACGTGCTTAAACTAGGATAACCGTCTCGAATATTACCCTGAATGGCCAGAGTACACGAAGAAAGAGAAAATCTACCCCCTCGGCTGCGCAAACTCCAACAATAACTCATCGCCCAAAAGCCTCTCTTGACAACCCTCCTCCAGGCAAACACAAACTTCAATCCCCTCATCTCCCTTTGCATGTCTCATCCCCGCTCGACTCGGATACAAGAATACGAACCCCTCAAACGCAGGACTCGGCCATCGCACCGCACTTGGCAAGCCGAACCCGAAATCATGCTTCTCATAAGAGCTCATCCCCTGCCAACTCGAAGCCGCAAAGTCAATCCCCAAAAAGGAGTTGATATTCGTTTCAAGGAACCGCTTATCCCGCTGACCTGCAATCCATTCTAACATACCCTGAAGATAATCAGGTGTAACGGCCTGAATTGAAGCGCGGACATGGGTCGCGAGGATCGACATATTGTCCGCCGTCGCAACGATCTCGCCAATGTGCAACGGCTCGACACGAGCCGGCACGGCACCGACAGAGAGGGACCGCGCCGGAAGTGGAGGGTCCCATATCCTGCGTGTGTTGATTGCATGGACGAGGATGGCGGAGGCGTTGAGATCGGCCGGCTTGATTAGGGGGAGCTTCGCCGCTGTGACGCGGCTCCAGAGGAGGGCGAGGACCGCGTCGTAGGTCGATATCCAGGTATCGCCCTTTATCTTGCCGGATGCGAGGGCTTTCAACGCGGTAAGCTTCTGCTGTGGGAAATGCCACATTTGAGGGACGAGCGTCGGCATCTTGAAATCAGGTGGTGGAAGTGGCATGGGCCCTCCGGCGTCCTTGAGAACTGGATATGCAGGTTTCAGTTCAGCGGTGCGCTCGGGTGTTGGGGGTTGAGCGTCTGGTATATGTGTCGTGTTCGGGATATCTGTCGATATTACAGGAGTAAAGGGGGTCCCTTTCACTGCTGCTGCTGCAGCGGCGGCGGCGCTGTTCTCAGCCCAGGTTGTCAGGAACCCATCACACCCAGGCCCATCAGAAACAGCATGATGAACCGCCGCACCTAGGATGACGCCGCCGCGAACGAAATTGAGCTGAAATACAGCGACCGCAATCCCAGACTCATTATTGTCACCGAGTGGCGAGTGAAGCTGCTTCCCCGTGACGGAGTGAGGGAGCAGTTTGTGGCCCGCGATCAGGGCGGCGGGAAACTGCTCGATATCAGCCTTCTATAAGGCATCTGAAATGCATTGCTAGACTTACATCCTTTTCTGCCAACTCCTCGTAGGTGGGAAATTCACCCTCCTCTAGCATATACTTGACGTGGAATGCCACTGTCGAGTGTCGTTTTCTGCTCACCCACATGCGGCCAGTCGTGGCGTCCATCTCGAGAGTGCCGACTAAGAGTGGGAACTTTGCTAGAGCAACCTCTAGTCCAGTTATCATGCTATCGGTAATGGCCTTTCTGTCCGCAGAGTCCGGAAGGGCAAAGACTTCAGCGATCAAAACGTAGATCTTTGGCATGACATGGCCGAAAAGCGATACAGGGAGAAGCTCGGATTCTGGGCTGGATTGCCATCCTGCTGGATGGACTGAACTTCCTCCGCTCATTGTCATTACTGGTAAAGGGAACAGTAGATTAGTTAGAAGGATTGGCTTGTAGAGCAGGATACAGCAAAGAAGCTCTGAATTGTCCCCTATAGATGCCTTTGCTTCATTCACTCTTATAATAAGCAGTGGATTTTTGTTCGGCGGAGTAGTCCGAAATCCTTTTTATTTGCTCAGCTACACCAAGGAGCGGCTCTTAATATTCGTATTATTAGCAGGGCTACTTGTTTATCCCATGAAGGAAGCAAAAGAACAGATGCGGCGTTCGGCGGAGTGGCTCCAACTCTTAACACTGGCACGCCTGATACCAGACTGCTGACCAGCCTTATAAGTGAAGTCGATGGCAATTCCTTTATGGATTTTGATTTTTTGGAATCAATTTGCATCCCCGAAGTCAACGTCTTGTCAACGTCTTAACAATGGCCGCCCTTATAAAAAAGATCTTCCGTCGCAAAAATAAAGTCCCTCTAGCCTGCAGCGTGCTGATGCTAGACGACGACGACCACGTTCACACAGAAGCATGCTTCCTCGACGTCCAACCCCTGAGTGTCGTCGAGCTCTACCAGTCCCAAGGGTGCAAATTTTGTATCAAGAACGTGCCCAAAATCCAAGAGGCCGTGCTGAACAGCGCCAACATCGCCTTCCTCACCTACAACGTCACATCCTTCGACCGCACAGAGTGGCAGGATACCTTTGCCCAGAAGCAGTGGGATTCCCGGCAGCGAGCCTACAATACAAAATGGGGACGGAAGTCAATTTTCACGCCGCAGGTTGTCTTTGACGGCGTGGTGGATGGCACGGGGAGTTCTCTTGATGAGATGATGGGGTTGGCTGACAGGGCTCGCAAGATGCGTGATCAACGGGGGTGGAATATCGTGCTTGATTCGAATGAGACGGATTTGAGGATTGATTCTGACCGGGCTGAGATCCAAACCCATGAGATTCTTTTGTGTTATTATGAAGCGAAGTTGCAGACGGTTAAGATTGGGAAGGGAGTGAACAAGGGGAAGAAGATGAAGCATCAGAATGTAGTCAGGATGATTGTGAAGATTGGGGAGTGGACGGGGGCCAATCTTACCATTGCTTTGCCTTCATTTTCAGAGGCGAGAGACCGTGGTTACAGTGTTTTGGCGATTGTCCAAGAGGCTTCTGGAGGCCCGATTGCTGCAGCGCATTTCATATGATTAGTTTATTACGAGTTATGGTTTGATTTTTTTGAAATAATACCTTCTAATTCAAGTTTACAAGCACATTCTAAATTTGCAACATAGACTGTAGCACAAGCTACAGTCTAAGCTACAGTCTATCGGTGCATACACAAAGATATACTCTATCAAAGTTATATCATGAGGCTTAGAGGATGTCGCTGAGGCTGATCTTATTCCGCCGAAGTCCGCAGCAGTACAGAAATCATCTTTACTTGTCCATCTTGCTATTCATTGCTCCGCCGAGCTGTTGCAGCCCCAACTGTCTGATTCTACTTGGGATCGGCGATACTGCTGAAGAATGAGAGACATTCAGTGGCCCAATGAGGCGGGATGTATATCTCAGTTCCTTTTATAAAGGCCTTTTCTCTCTCCCGGTATAGATGATATGTAGTCAACCCTGAAAGTGCCCTCTCTCCTACTCAAGTCAATATCCTTCTGATAAAATGGCTCTTCCGACACTCCTTTTCCTGACCCTGGGCATGACCCTGGGCTCGTTAGCTCAACGACCTCCCTCTACCTCAATCTGCGACTTCTACACGCCTCGCATCTTGGGCGAAAACACGGCATCCAACCAACAACTGCTTATGACCCTTCTCGTCAACACTTTTGTTATTGGGAACTACACGACCCCGAACACAGGAGTTGCAGTCGCAGGCATTGCTGCTCCAGCGGTGTATAATGGAAGCAAAATTGAGCTACTCCCCTTCTTTACTGGGGCGTTGAACTCGACGAATCTGGGCGGCAGCCATGGTGGATCGAAGCTATTTCTCGATAATGGGGGCGCTGGTCCTCTGGCCGCTAATATGTCTTCGAATGGAGATACCTCCTCAGCGCAATAGTTCGTATCCCATCATCCTTATTGTCGGCACTTGAGAGATTTTCATGCTGACCAACAGCCCTGTAGCAAGCTACTCACACATATCTACCAATATTTTGGCGGGCTGGCGGGCTGCTCTCTCCAGGGAGATGCCGGATTCCCAGCTTATCAGGGGAGAACCAGCATGTACGAAGTCCATCGGTAGGTCATTTCATTCCTATTCAAACCCAGTAGTGATATAGACCTACTAAGAATCATTTAGATTCATGAACCTAGACAAATACCAAATGGGCTTCTTCATCCAACAAGTCTACGATTCCGCTGTCTCCCTCGGTATCGCTCCTACCGACGCCCAACTCCTCGCCAACACTCTAGACAACTCGTTCAACAAACGCTGTTCTCCGCCCACTGCCATTACCGTGATATCCTCCAAGGCTGAACTCCAGGCCGTGTGCATCGCCAACAACTGTGTTGAATCTTCGCAGGCGGATTGCGCAGCGTACCCACTTGACGGTGTTGCTTTGGTTCCTACCAACATTACAGCCACTGTGCTCGGTAAAGACAATTCGTCCAATTCGTCCAGCTCGTTCACACAGTCCTCTTTGGCCCCAAGCCAGACTGGCAGCGGGGATGCATTGCATGTTGGAGCGCTGTGGGAGTGGCTTATCACGGGGTCTTTGGCCATGTTCAGTGTAGGGATTTTCCTATAGTTTACTCACTGTATACTTTCATTCGTTCTCTACATCGGGTGAGATTGATGCGTCTGCAGGCGTCGACAAGATTCGAGTTTCTCTGGAAGGTGCGAGTTTTATGGATTGTGTCTTGCGAGTGTGGGAAGTTAGTAGTTCGGTTCTTTCGAAAATATTCGTTAGGCTACCCTATGCTATGGAAGAAATAATAGACATATTTGAGGTCCATAAATGAGGGTATTCTCCGCTTGGTCACAAGAAGAGGTTGTAATCGGATAGAGGCGAAATAGCGCAGGGTCGGGGCCTTCGGCGGAGCTTTCGGCGGAGTACTTTTTGTGCTGGGAATAGCTGGCTCACAAACATATTCTTGTATTGCTAACTAAATTAATTCTCTTGTCGTCGGACTAGAACCATTAGGCGACTGGCATGCCAGTACTCGCACTCCCTGAAAACGCCGGAACTCTCCCTGTTGTTCCCGAATAGCCTCAGCAAACATCCTTAAAATCCTAAACATCCAAGAATCTTTGCCCCAGCCAAGCTTCTCCAACGCATATATCTCATGATAAGTAGCCCCCTTCGCATGGAAAACATCAGGTTGCCCCTCGATTACATCTTTATCGTCATTGAGTTGCTTCACCAACACCCCCTTGTGCTGGAGATCGCTCATGCTCAGCCTGTTCTTCCCACACTTTTCGCATCGACCCACGCAGTGATCAACCACATATAAAACTTCAAGACCACGTTGCAGACAAGAAGACAAATATGCTACTTCATAGATGATGGCGTCCTCCGAGCAGTCCCGCACCGGTGATAACTCCGCTATATCAATTGCAATTCGCCGAGCATTCTGTATGGTTTCAGCAAGCTCCGAGCTCCAGGGACAGAGAAGAATGTCCGACAAGCCGCTGTTGAATGCTCGAGAATCATTTTCCTGCATACTGCTGGGAACCGGTGGGCCGAATCGTAGGAACAGCAGGTCATTGGTATTATCATAGGACAGCCATGTATCTTTTCCTGGTAAGTACACTAAATTGGAATCGGCACTATTTTTGGATGATTTCGCCACGTCAACCGGCCGTTTGTGCAAGCCGATACTGTTAAGGGAGGTTTGGAGGGCAGTGAAGGCTTCGAGACAACTTTGTCGAACGGACCTCGTAATCTGGTAGGCTGATGGATCAGAATCAAACCTGAGGTCAGACTCTTTACTGCAGGTTTGCCTATTGACTGTCTGGACTGTCTTGATACGATCTAGGAAAGCACTGCTCTGAAACTTCTGAACGCGGATGTTGTCTTCGATTTCCCCGTCGCGAAGCTGAAATGCCTGATGAAGGCGTGAAGCCACCGAGCTCGAGGGGATACAGACGTCGAAGATGTGAATTCCCGGCAGTGGGCATGTTTCCTGCCAGATCTTGATGCGTAGTTCTGCTGGGAGACGAGGGAACTGGGGAAACGCCTGGAATGATTCCTGCATCTCGTATGGCTATCAAAGGTTATGAACCAGAATGTTGGAAATGGTGAATGTATACAGTATTAAACTGATTTCTGTGAAAATAGTCTTCAGCAGGTGCTACATCATGCTGTACCATCTATTATATTTATGGAGTTGATTGAGGCCGGAGCTTTCGGCGGAGTAGCGGTGCTTGTATAAGACATATTTTCCAACAGCTAGTTTCATAGATCTGTAAATGGAAAGGAAGAACAGTCCCTATTTGTATAGTCAATAAAAGATCTCGCTATTTTGCTAAGGTCCGGCCACAGATGGAGTGTCAGGACTGTGCAGTGCCGTAGTCTGATTACCAGGACTATATAAAGTTACAACTTTTGGTATACAATAGGTTATAATTATTCTGGCCTTATCTCTTCCCTCCTCGCCATTTCTCTAACTTCCCCGCTACTGCCTGACTTTGCAATGCTACATCTCTAATCAGAACAACCAAGTACCACCATCTCTTCCTTCCTTATCGCAAGTCTGGACTGGGCGTTGACCCGGGATTGCGGCATCAGTCGCAAGATGCCGCTATAGACTGTGACCCGGCTGCTCGGGGCCAGCCTGAAGGCTGTAAATAGGCCCAACCACCAGGGGGTCTCCGCGGCGAGCCAGGTCATTGAGGTGCATGCCAATGCCAGAGATTTCCTCGCACTGTTGCTGAAGTTGTTGCTTGAGTATGGGGTAGATGCCCGCGTCTGTGACTCCGAGGACCACAATCTGCTGCATCAACCGACCCACGCCAGTTGGGCGCGTATCTAGAGCCGAATCTGCTGGGCAGACTGTTGGATCAGGTCAGGGTCAAGAGAACTGCGGCCACCGATGGAAATACCGCCCTCCATTACCTAGTCCAGTGCCTGAATCAGATCGAAGCCGCCCGCCATCTCATCCGGCGCAGTGCGGATGTGAATGTCATCAATGGCTAAGGCAATACCCCCCTGCACTAGCTCATCCAGTCCTAGGCAGCTCATATTTGATTGAACCATTCGTCTTCAATGAGGTCCTTTGCAGTTGGCCTATTCCGTTGGATCCAGTTTCATGATTTTCAAGATAAACTCCTTGTCCTGTTTTGAAATCTCATTCTGGCCGGCTAGTGAGAAAGGCCTCAATTTCTCGGGCGGCACAGCTTTCATAATCAGTGATAGGACCCCTAAAGTTTCCTCGTCAGCGAGATCACCATATGATGGTGGAAATGGACCAAAATAGATATGGTATTTGGCAAGGATCTGTAGTTCGTATTCATCGTGGCCACGGGGGACATTTGGTTTGAATATGCAGAAATTATCACCCCAGATCATGGATATAACCTTCATGAAATCATAATTATTATTAGGCTTTATGAAAAATTTCTCGTCGCAGCATAGGTAATAATTACCATCGTTCCAAATAACCAGATATCAGTAGCCGGGCCCCATTGCTGACCCAACTGCGCCTCTGGGCTCCGCCAGATGGGCGTACCGATTTCATCGCGATCCCGGCAGAAACCGGAGGCTACATGGACTGTACTCTCAAGATCTGCGAGCTGGACGTCGGTAAAGCGTTGTGTATTCGCACTCCGGGAAGGTGGCGCGTAGTTCACCAGGACATTATCCATTTTAATATCTGCAATGGGCTTTGTGTCAGAAACTAGTGCTCGGAAAGACCTTTTACCCAGGGCTTAATCCAAGACCTGTGTGTACATAGCCATCTTCATGTAGTACTCTCAATGCCTCGAGAATCCTCTTCGATACATATCTAATCTCTCTCCCATTAAGCTTCTTAGTTGCTGAAGCGGTGAGCAGATCACTCTCGAGATGCTTCAATACGATGGCAGGCAGAGTTAGAGGCGCAGTTATATCGTCGATCAAGGGACGGAGATACGGTGTCCTGTTCTGAAATTTCCTGAGAACGTCTCTCTCGTTTGCGATGCGAAAGTGACGCGCGGCTTTGATTATTACAGTCTGCCCAGCGCCATTACTATTGACAATGTACATTAGCGGAAAAAAAGGTGTCATCACTGGGTATGCAGTATGGAGTAGAGAGATGCGTAGCTAATAAATACCTTGCCGACCAGATGAAGTCTCCGAGCTGCCTAGTGACGTTATATGTGGTAACTGTGCCAGTGAGAGACTGGCCTAGTTTCAGGAGATTCGGCGAGGACGAGCTTGCTAAAGAAGCGACTGGCTGGCCTAGCTTCGCGAGAGGAGATGTTGGAGCCATCCAGAAGATGAGGGAGGTTTTGGAGGGGAAAAGGGATGATGCAACCGGTTTTAAGACTTTCAGCTTTGGTATCTTAGTCTGATTGGCAGTGGTTGCAGCTTGCGTTCACCCATTATTTGTGGTTGCAGCTCAGGTATGACCACAATTTTTATCCCGCGTCGCCGGCAATCGTGCCGGCCCAAGCCGCCTCTCAACCTCACAATAACTTTGCGATGCGCTGATTGCGAATCGCCCAAATTATGCTGGCACTGTATTTCCGCCCTAGATATCATTCTATTATTGTGTAGACAATGTCTTTGGCATTTCTAATATGCAGCAACACAGTGCAATAACTAGTAAAGATTAACTTCTAGTAGTTCACTATACACCGGGCAAAGTTGCTCTCTTCCACGAACGCTAATATCCGCTGTCTATACTGACATCCCTTGACAACGAGCTCCCGATGATCGGTGGGATAACTTAATAGAACCTCAGTCATCGCCGGGTCTGCAGACCCAGCCTGCATGGAGATGTTTAGCTAAGTATAAGATGGACCGCCCGCGTCACATCAGGCCAAATCCCAACATTTACCGCCGAGAAGGGATTAAATGAAATCCGCTTGAATTTGCCCAACGTCAATGAAACAAAACGGCAAGCACTCTGCTTATACTGTCCATTAGATTCTGCAAACGAGGGCGATGTTTAAGGAATGATGATCTATTGACCTGAAAAATCTGACCTCTTTCCGTTCTACGACAGCGAAGATAGGTGGAATATCAGTATTATATATTAACAATCAATCAAACTGATAGAGAGAGAATCTAGTGTACAAATAGTGATTGTGACGCATCACGACACGGCCGTCTAATCTAGATCCACAAGAGCCCAAGACCTGTGACGGAAACTGAAACAATGATCTGAGCCAAGCTCCTTGGACGACCCAACGATTCAGCACCATTGAACGCTGGCACAATGGATGTGCCCGTAGAGGTCGAGGAATTTGGCAAAGTACTGGAAACAGAGAGTGTAGTCTTGCTTCCGTTAGTCTTCACGTGCTCTATTGCGTGAGAGGAAACAGCTTGTGTAGTGTAGCTCACAAGAACAGAAGAAAGCAAGCGGGACGAAGGAGTCGATCCAATCTGGGGATGGGTTAGGGTTAGGGTTAGGGTTAGGGTTAGGGTTAGGGTTAGGGTTAGGGTTAGGGTTAGGGTTAGGGTTAGGGTTAGGGTTAGGGTTAGGGTTAGGGTAAGGGTTCTGTCTCTAATAAAAATA